>WOVY01011058.1:0-377500 GCA_013436015.1 Rhipicephalus annulatus | reverse complement strand
GACATTTCCATCAGCGAAAGTGACTTTGCTGCTCTCATCAAACCGGTGTCTGCAGAACCTACTATACTGCAAGCTCGTCGCCTTGGAAAATCACGCTGCGTGAAGCTCGTGTTCAAGGGTGACAGCCTTCCATCGCAAGTCAAGGTCGGACATTTTCGACACACAGTGCGACCCTTCGTACCGAAGCCCCTTCAATGCCGGAAATGTTATAGATTGGGACATGTCAGTGCTGTTTGTACAAACCTGGCTGTGTGCTCGCTATGCTCAGAATCACATAGCGCAGACGCTTGCCAGGCAGAACTTCGAAAATGTCGAAACTGTCATGGCCCACACGAAGCATCGTCGAAAGATTGCCCAATCATGAAAAAGGAAATGCAAGTGTTGAGGCAAATGGTCCGGGATGGCTCAACTCACAGGGAGGCCGCTGCCCAAGTACGACGCCGGCGGTCTCGTCGCCGGAGGCCCCTGAGGAGACCCAGTGCTGAAGCAAGGATTGAACCTCACCAAACGACCACCGGCATACCACCTCAAGCGTCCAGACACACCGACAACAAATCCTCCAAGCAAGACAAGAGCATCACCGGCTCGCCTGAAGCATGGCCAGTGCTGCCAACGATAGACGCACCGTCTGAGCCACCACATCGCTCGTCTACAATCACTTCCGAACGAGAATGCGGTGATAGTCGCGACAAAGAAATCGTAGCCATGGTAAAGGCCCTTATGAATACCATTCGTATGCTCCTCACTAGCATTGACAGTCCGGCTGCAAAGAGTGCACTTCAGTTAGTTGACGCGCTGAAGCCGGTGCTATCAAGTCTGGAAAGGCACCATGGCTCCGCCTCTGCAAGCCTTTCGTAAAGAGGTCAAAGAAGCTTCGATATTTCAGTGGAATGCCCGAGGCCTCAAGCCCCGCATTTCTGATATACGACAATTTGTGTTCAAAAACCAGTTTCCAATTATTGTTATCTGTGAGCCAAGGCTACACAATGCAATACGACTATCCAGATACGAAGCCTTCAAGTCCGCTACCTGCAACGAACAGAGTAAAGTCATTGTATATATCAGATGTGACCTTACCTATATCGAGCACCGTGTAGCACCTCACGATGACAACCAGTATGTCTGCTTGACAGTTAAACGTAGAGACCTCAATTTCACGCTCGTAGGTGCATATATATCACCTTCGAACCGTTTTGAACCTGAAAGACTACGTGCACTGTTAACAGCCACACCTGGACCATGGATCATCACCGGAGATTTCAACGCTCACCACCCACTATGGGGAAGTCAGAAGACAGACAGTCGCGGAAGGCAAGTATTCTCCTTTGCTCTGGAGCAGCAGCTGCTTTGTGTAAACGACGGAAGCCCAACGTTTCTACGGGGAACGACATACAGCAGCTGCCTTGACTTGACATTTGTGTCACGAAGCCTAAATGGAAAGGTCAAGTGGTTCGCAGACTATGAAACTCATGGAAGCGACCACATACCAACTTATTTGAAGATCAAGGGCCTGGAAAAATCGCCTAACTACGACACTTCGACTCGCATCGACTGGACAAAGTTCAGGTCACTGACGGAAAAAAGGTGTCAAGAAAATAAAACGCCTCCTCTTGACACCCTCGAGGATATGATTAGAGGTGCTACTCAAGAAGCGACCTATCATATTCAACATACTTCAGATTATTGTCAATATCAGGCGGAATTGGAACGGCTCAGAGCGATCCGTCGTCGCGCAGAAAGAAGATATAGGCGCACTAAGTCCATTCACGACTTGAGGGAGGCAAGGCGCCTACAGAAAAAAATTCAGCGGCGAATCATTTCGCTTCAATCCTTTCGCTGGAAACATCTGTGCGAATCTTTGGATCCACACAAGCCTTTGACGCAGACATGGAGGATTGTCCGTGGCCTACGAACATCGCCACATCAACATCGCCCCTTCAAGTGTCTTTCTCTCCACCAAGGACGCACCGAAATTGAAGTAGCAGAAGATTTCTGCATGAAAGTTGCCGGTCATGCGTCCACGTGCACCACGCGCCACCTAGAAAACGCTCCAGTTTCCAGAGATTCAAGAATGGACACCTTTTTCTCTCTAGAGGAACTACAAGCTGCCTTGACGGCATGCAAACGATCTTCATCGCCTGGTCCGGATGGGATCACGTACATGGCTCTTTGCAACCTCGGAGAAGCAGCTCGACAGGCCCTTCTATCCGTGTACAACGACTCGTGGAGCAGCGGACTTATCCCTCATTCATGGAAATCCAGCCGCCTCGTCCCTGTGCTTAAACCAGGTAAATCTCCTCTGCACTTGACCTCTTATCGCCCCATCGCGCTTACCAGCTGTTTCGGGAAAGTGATGGAGAGGATGATTTTGACTCGTCTAGATTGGTACCTGGAGCGCCACGAGGTATACCCTCATGCTATGACGGGCTTTCGGCGTGGGAGGTCCGCAATTGATAACGTTATAGACCTGGTCTCATCTGTTCAGCATCAGAAAAGACTGAAACGTTTATCCGCGGCGTTGTTCTTGGACGTGAAAGGTGCATACGATAACGTATCACATGAAGCCATTCTGGATGTCATGGAAAATGTTGGATTAGGGGGTCGGGTTTACCAATGGATCCACAGCTATCTGAAAGGCAGAACTTTCTTTGTACAGACGGAGAGTGGCACAACAACGCACCATTGCAACCGTCGAGGCGTGCCTCAAGGCGGCGTTCTTAGCCCCACACTTTTCAATCTAGCGCTACTCGACCTGGTTGATGCACTTCCAAAATCTGTCCATCTATCAATATATGCAGATGACATCTGCATCTGGGCGTCAGGCGTAACACGCCTTCATTTGCGTGCCCGGCTTCAGAGAGCGGCAAAAATAGCGACAAAGTACCTGGAAGAACGGGGACTAGAGCTGTCATCAGAGAAATGCTCGCTTATAGCATTCACGCATAAGGCTATGAGCCCATATGTTATTAAAATCAACGGACACACGATCAACTACGTGAAGACCCACCGATTCCTCGGAGTCATAGTTGATCGCGACCTCTCCTGGAGCCCTCACATCGCCCACATGAAAACTAAACTCACCATGATCACCCACGTACTGAGGTTTCTTGCTGGAAAAACGTGGGGTGCATCGGTACAAGCAATGCTCCAACTCTACACTGTTTTGTTCCTCGGTTATATGCGATACAGCTTACCCGTGCTTTGCGGGATCGGAAGAACAAACTTGCGCGTCCTCCAGTCGATCCAAGCCCAAGCCCTGAGGATATGCCTTGGTCTCCCGAGATGCGCATCTACAGCAGCGACAGTCATGATTGCGCGTGATTATCCAGTCAACGCATACATCCGCGTAGACGCTTTGAGAATGCACATAAGACATTTCGCTCGGCTTCCATCTCATCACCTAGCCTCACTTCGAACTTCCAGGCCCCACTCAGCGTTCAGCGCAACTGTAGCTCAGCATTGCGCAGTGCTTCCATTGCACTTCACGCATGCAGCACAGCCGCCGATACCATTATGGTGCCTACACCCACTCAAAGCCCATCTTACAATTCCTGGCATCCAAAATAAGAAAAATTCGTCGCATCTAGCCCTGAAACAGGCCACATTACTTTTCCTGCAAGAGAAGCACAACGGACGCCTTCACATTTACACGGATGGCTCGGTGTCTTCAGTAAGCTCTGCAGGGGCGGTGGTTATTCCCGCGAGGAACATCACAATTAAATTCATGACATCGCATTTGACGACGTCGACAGCTGCAGAACTTGCAGCCATTCGTGCAGCTCTGGAGTTTATAGTGAAAGAACCTTCGGGAATTTGGTCGATCTTCTCGGACTCGAAGGCATCTCTTCAATGTCTTATATCACCCTTTCGCCATGGACCTAATGAACAGTTAGTAGCTGAAATAAGGCTTCTTCATCACCAAGCAACCGAAAAACAGCACAGCATTGTGTATCAGTGGATACCAGGTCATTGCGGTATATATGGCAATGACCGCGCAGATGAGGCCGCTAGATCTGCACACGATGGTACCCAATACACAGCCATCCCGTTCTCAAGAACCGACGCAGCTACAAGACTTCGTTCGCTTGCACGTGACCTCACACTGGTACAGTGGAACTCGACAGACTTCACAAACGCGCGCCTGCATAACTTGGATCCCGATCTGCAGCTTCGTCTTCCCCCAAGGATATCTCGAGCTGAGGAGACTCTTCTATGCCGCCTGTGGCTTGGAGTGGCCTTCACGAACGCATACTCTTATCTCATCGGGATGGCCAGCTCTCCTACATGCACTTACTGCAGTTGCGAAGAAACCATCGCGCACCTTCTGTGTGAGTGCACCTATTTCAACGTGCAAAGACAAGAACTCACTGCAGCTCTGGATAGACTAGACAATCGGCCTTTGTCGGAACAAAGGATTCTGGGTCATTGGCCAAGCCCATCCTCAGCCCAAAAGGCTTTGAAAGCTTTGCTGCGCTTTTTGCGGACAACTGGCCTCAGAGACAGACTTTAGTGTCTTATACTTTTTGATGTTTCCTTTCCTCTGTCGTAGTTTTTTTTTCTCCTTCTCTTCGCAACATTTCTTTTTAACATCTTTCATTCCCCTCACCCCTTTCCCCAGCACAGGGTAGCCAGCCGGTCTAAGAACTGGCTAACCTCCCTGTCTTTCCGCCTAAATTTTCTTCCTCCTCCTAGGTATACTTCTGGCCCGGTGCTCGGCAGAACGAAGTTAATAGTCGCTTGGAAGGGCACCCACCATTAGCGAAATTGGCAGCAGAACTGAAATTAAGATCATCCGCCTTTTCTAGTTTCATTTTTTTACAGTGCAAGCAAACTGCATTTTAACATGATATTTGCAGTGAGTGGATAGCCGCCATTAGTTGGGCAAACTGCACGAAAAAAAAAACTGGTTTGGCGATTATGAACAGTGTCCATTGCTTCGCCTTAGCGGCAGTATTCACGTAGGGTATATGGCCTTGTCACTTACTTCAGTTCCTACCAGAAAAGTGAAAAGAGCGCAAACCACCTCCCTCTTTGCAGTCCCTTTGGAAATTGTATCTTTTGAGTGCGGTCGCTGGGAAACCCCTCTCTTTAATGACTTTCGGAAGCCTTTTTCATATTTTTTTTCGAAACTCTTGAACTAGCAGGAACAGGCGCGCAAGATGGAAAACAACTTTAGTGACTTCGAGCATCCATGCCAGAAAGCGAGCTAACGATGCTCTCACTCTGCATATGAAGGCAGCTTCCGCGTCACAACCCTATCTACAAACACTTCCCGGCTCCCTTTTGCATTCGCCTAAGATGACTTGAAGGCGAAAGCCATCTTCATTTACTCCTCAGTCGATGTACTGATCCTTGCCCCACCGCGGTGGTCTCGTGGCTAAGGTACTCGGCTGCTGACCCGCAGCTCGCGGGATAGAATCCCAGCTGCATGCGGCGGCTGCATTTTCGATGCAGGCGAAAATTCTGTAGGCCCGTGTGCTCAGATTGGAGTGCACGTTAAAGAACCCCAGGTGGTCGAAATTTCCGGAGCTCTTCACTACGGCGTCTTTTATAAACATAATGGTGGTTTTGGGACGTTAAACACCACATACCTATTCATTAGCTATGTCCGCCCCAAAAACGTTCTCGAAGCTTGCCTTGTTCATTCTCTGGCCTATATTTATTGATTTATTTTTATTTATTTAATTGTAGCATGTATACAAAAACCATGTCTTACAAAAAACGCGTGTTTGTAAAGCATCAAAGTTCTTTAGACTGTGTTTCCAAGTAGATCAAGTTATTTTCACAATATATCGAAGCAAAAGCGAAGCTGTGCGGTGGAACACCTGCTCGCAACGGAAACGGCCTGAGTTCAATCCTCACTCGGACGCGGAAATTTTTATGATCTACTTTATTTGAATTTTTCTCCATTTTTCGGTCACTCTTAAGGTGATTTTTCGCTCACAACCAACGACGCCGACGTCGGCATTTCTGCGAAACCAGCTTTCTAACGCCATAACGTTTATACGCGCGGGAGGAAAAGGGGGCACTTTCGGCGAGACAAATCAACGTGCACTGCATGCTCCCAAAGACAAGCGTCGCCATCTACCGCGAGAAGCCGGAAACGACACATATCGATTAGATGCCGAGCGCGGCGTGAAATTCAAACGTTTTTCTAGCGAACGAAGTAAGCGAGGACGCGCTGCGATCGTTTCGCAGACAAAGAACCTGAATTCGGCAAGGTCGCGTTCTGCGGAGAGAAAGGCCATTACACCACCAACGGCCTGTTTTCTTTCCTGCGTGATAAGCGTGCGACATCGGCCATTCTCCGGAATTCCCCATTAGCAAACGCAGTTTCGTCCAGCACGAGAGCTATTCCGCGTCGTGCGCGTCAGCGGGTGTGGTGCCGTGTTTTGCGTATACGGACAAAACAACTAGTTGGTGCATATAAACGAGCACAGTGCCGGAAAAAACGAACGGGCGTTTACGTTGACACTTTCCTTACATGTTCTTTGCCGCATCCGACAACTATATGTCTAGTAAACTCGACTATAGGTTTTTAAAGCTTGACTGCAGTGAAAATTTGCTCTTAGAAGAGGATGTAACGAAAGAAAAAAAAAGTCCATTATAGAAGGGTGGCGGCAGCGCCGCAAGATCTTCACGAAAGAACTATGCAGCCTGTAACTGATACGCCTCGGTGGTGGAATGGTTATGGTGCTCAGCTGCTGACCTGAAAATGGCGGGTGTGATCCCGGCCTCAGAAGTTGCACTTCGGCGCAGAGGAGAAATGCCAGAATTGCATATAATATCCGATGATCGAAACTTGCACTGGCTTCACCTTGTGGTTCTTGGTCTTGTTGACCATCTCTTTCGCACATGAAACCTCAGCTGCATCTTTTAACTCAATAAGGGCCACCCAGATCGGACCAGCAGAGAGCTGATAGAGGCGTTTCCATAACAAGTGGGAAGAAATGCGAAAGCAAACCCTCCAGAACATTAAAAGAAAAAAAATCATACATCAGCACTCTGAGGCTATGATGTGAGGCACGCGTTCTATAGCCCCATTTTTTTTCTTTTTTGCTTTTCCAGCTGCCAGGTCATGTGACAGAATTGATATATATGTACCTACCTCTCTTTCAAATAAACTTTAGTTGCGAGTAGGCACTCTTGGTCTGTGCAGTTTCCTGTTCTAGTGTCCGTGTCTGTGTGCGCGCCCTTATTCAGTTAAAAGATGAACAAATACCAACTAGCCCAATTATTCGTGCTACTGAAACCTCAGCTATTATTATTATTATTATTATTATTATTATTATTATTATTATTATTATTATTATTATTATTTGCTTGACTGCTGCTAGGCTCACGGCGGTGTTACCGTATAACTTGGTAGACTTTTGCACGACATTATGGTATTGTGCAAGGTGGCCTTTTTTAACAGTGCCAAGTGGTGAGCAAAGCGTACGTCCACAACTAATCGAGCGAAAGCTTCAACCCGAGCAACGCTCGGTGGTGAAATCAGGAACATTTTATTAGGCTGTTTTGAGAGAGCCCTCGACTACTCTTTATCATTACAACCAACTTTTTTCCTTTAATTAACTCACTCTCATAACCAGTTGAACAGAGCGCAAAGGAGCGCACGAGATAGCTTATAAGTGCACAAACACGAGATATACGTATGACATATCGAGGAAAGGAATTAGAAAAAAAAATAAGAAACTCCTCCGGCCTCATTCTAGCAGCACGGCAACCACAGCGGTATCGCAATTCTCTTCGATCACCTGCGGCACTCGTTGCCACAGCAGACATATAATGTCACGCGTCGGCGCCGAGCGAGGTCGCCCAATCGCAGGGATCGATGTTACGCCACTAAATGCGGAAAAACGTTTGTGCATATGTGTATTATATAAACCTCGCTTCCGGCAACATTAATACAGCTGCTACACCGAGAAGCGACCTGTTGCGTACGTTTTTTTTTTTTTTTCGGTCATACAGCGACGCCGGAGTATAGACAAGCATCCGGTTTAGTTTAAACAGCAGAGTGTCCCGAGTTGATGGTAGGTGTAGAGCATTCGCCGACTCGTATGCAGTCATCGCGCTGCAATGGATGATGCAGCCCTGTGCACTAACTTCAACTCTGAAGATGCCACTTATCATCCTATCATCCCATGTGCCAATTTTCTCGTTCTGACAACGATTGACGCCCTACACTCTACGGTGTGCACTCAGCAGACTTGATCATTAGCCCCCCCCCCCCCCCCCCACACACACACGCGCCTTTTGTTTTGAGATAGAGAGAGATATATAGGGAGCCTGACTTCACAGCATCTCAGATACGAGTCCTACTGCAGTATACCTGAAGGCAACTGTCTTGAACGCTCATCCGTAGGTATGCGATGTACTATCCATGTGAACTGTTAATTGCCTATCTCTTACCTTTGTTTTGACTATGTGCTAATGTCTGCAACCATTAACTCCTTTTGTAGTGATGTGACCGAGGAGCAGAGCACAGGCGGCCACCCAGGCGCCGAGGAAGTGGAACTCTTGCAAGACTTCTTGCTTACAAAAACACACGATTTATTTACATAATTACAAGAGTTCAACACACTAGGCGTTGAGACGAGCCTTTACAGGAGACACGACAGGCCAAAACGAAGGCCAGAGAGAGAGAGCTCCAGCGCACTCTCGATGCGCTCTTTCGATAGCTGTTCGTACACCCGCTTCTGGTCAGACGTCTTTCACAGGACGCGGACTGCGTGTCCCAGCGACACCGATGCACGCAAATCCACTGAATAACATTTCAAGGGCTTTAGGTGCACGTTTCCTGCAGCGCACACAGACACCTCTTGCGTTTCGACGGGACGAGGACCGAGTTTGAACAGTACACCTATGAGCATCCCTTGGGAGCCAAGCCCTCCCTCTGCCGGTTATAGCAGTAGTCACCTAGCCAAACCGGCCAAAGTCAGTTCTCATACAAAACCAGCCTTTGTAAACTTTCAGTAGTGATGCTAACCACAGTCGTCAATTGAAGCCGAACAGCACCCACAGATGCGCAATGTCAAACAACTGTCACGATCTGCTTCTGAGACTGTATTCTATACATTAGAAACTAAAGCGCATAGGTAGATCTTAGCGGCTATCCCTTTTGCTTGTTAAATCTTTAGAAATACATAACCGATAGCCTGCTTTCAGAGCACACTTTAAGGTAATGGTTACGCAGGAGATCTGCAGCGCCGCGGCAATTATGCGTCTGGACAGCGGCTGCCACGGCGATAAGCGAACGCGACCCAAGGTCGGCGTCGTGCGCAGCTAGCAACCACGGTGCGCTAAGAGCACAATTTCATGCAGATCCGGGAGAAGACAGACGCATATACCAACAAAGAACAAGAGCCGCCGCAGCCGTTTCAAAAACGAGCCCGCACAGCGGTAACCGCCGGCGAGCGGGCGACCTTGTGAAGGTCACAGGCGTGGCGGCCGACGACGCCTGACTCATGACCCTGTCCGAGAACAAGAAATCCGGTCTTCCAGATGAGAAACCAGCTGGAGCGGTCCACGCGACTGCCAACGACCGTCTGCGCGAGAAGGGCTCGCCTGGCTAGTCAAGGAAGGCACCTCCCCTACGCCGCTCTTGGCAGACCGGAAAGAAACGACAGAAAGAAGATTCTGGTCTTCCTAGCCCTCGCCCTATAGAGTAGGACACCGAGACAGCAGCCAGAGTAGGAACGGTCTTAATCACGCAGACGCACGAGAGAAGGAGCCGGTTAGAACAAGAACAAAGGAACGGGGCATCAAGCGTCAACAACAGTCGTAGATGTGCCTGTCGTTTTACGTACACAAGCAAGCCTTTGTATCAAGCAGACGTAAGAGAGAAAAGAGGCATGCGAACAAGAACAAAGAAGCAGGGCATCAAGCGTTAAAGCATTCGTGGATGTACATGTTATTTCGCGTACACAGAACTGCTATAGCCAGATTGCGAAAAGTTTTCAACTAGCAATAGTCGCTCCTCAGTTGGCACGTCATTGGATGCGACACGGCCTCTGCGCAAAGCTTCGATTCAAAGGCATTCGTTCCTGAAGGCAAAGTTTTTGACGCAGTTAGGCCGACGGTGTCATCGAGCTCGCTTTCCGTCTCCCATCTGCTGCCGCGGTGCGACGAGAGACAGCTCGCTATTTTCTGCGCAGGTTTCTTTTCTACGATAGTTATTGCGCGAGGACAAAACGACGACACAGAGACAAGAAGGACACGAAAGACACGAGCGCAAACTTCCAACTGAGTTTATTGTGCAGAGCACGAAAATATATAGAGGAGACAGTGACCATGGCACAAGAGCAGAACATGAGTAAGAAAACCAAAAACAACCAACACAAATACAAAGGCACTTTCTCTCTTGTCCTCGCGCAATAACTATCGTCATGCCATACCAACTAGCCCAAGCTGCCACACTTCTTTTCTACGCCGTGATCTCTGCATCCTCCTTTTAGCGTCGTTGCGAGCACCCCACTTTACTTTCGCTCTCTCTTTTTTTCTTTTTTTCTTTTTTTTTTCAAGCTACGCAGGTTCAGTTGCCTCTCGCCTGCACCCTCCGAGCTTCGACCGAGTCTCCCCGTCGTGGCGACAGCTGCAAATCATTAACGACTTCGAGGAATACGGGCACACGTGCTCTGCTTGCCACGCCAAAGAAGGAAGCGACCAGCAGAAGTGAGCCTAGTCGAATGCCTACGTATTACACGACACGTTCTTCAAAATAAGAGAAAGAAAGGAAGAAAGAACGGAAGAAAGAAAGAAGAAAAGAATGAAAGGAAGAAAGAAGAAAAGAAAGAAAAAAAGAAAGAAAGAAAGAAAGAAAGAAAGAACGAAAGAAAGAAAGAGAAGAGAAGATCACTGCGATGAAGCCCCCCCCCCCCCCCCCCGATATACGCTTGCAAGTGAGCCACACCATCCGTGGAGCCACAGCGTCACCCAAGCACCACTGTTTGTAGACCTCGTCTTTGAAGACAAGGTTACACGAGAGGAGAGCTCCGTGTAATAACGGTTCATCTACGACCGCCACCGCCGCGACCCGAACGAGGAAGATTAAAATCACCGGGCGCCGAAGCACACCTGCCGTCCCCGCAAGCGTCCGGTATGCGAGCCACGGCAGATGGCGCCGCAAGGATTGCGCCTCCGCGCGTTACGAGCAATGGTCAGAATGTTGCCGCTGATTCCACGTATTTTCCCGTTTTCTTCCTGCACGGGTAGACTGTAAACACACCAGCTTTTCAGATTGGTCAAGTCGAGTCATTAAAGTGATTCCCCGGAGCAAAAACAAAAAAAACTATGGCAGTAAATTCCGACGCCTACGACACAGTTGAGAGGAGAAAAAAGAAAGAGCTTATCTAGTTCCAACTGCCACCTGGGTTTCTACGCGCCAAAGCCACGATATCATTATGAGGTACGCCGTAGGAAAGAGCTTCGCAAATATCGACAATCTGGCGTACTTTAAGGTGCGCAGACATACCACTCTATACACGGGCCTCCACCGAAAAGTGACAGCCGTGACCAGAGCAAACCTGCGACTTTCGGACCAGCAGTCTAGCACTTCAGTTACAGTACCAAAAAATAGGGTGCTAAAAAAGCTCAACAGTTAGTTCGAGACACGCCAAAGATTGATTTAAAATAAACGAAAAATAAAAACGTGCCATCTGTAAACGAATGTCACTTTCGAAGCAACGATGCGAGCCTTTATGCGTTCATCAGCAAAATAAATTCTACAGCCTACAACTTAAATTGGCGCATTTTATCATGCGCTGACATCCGCACAACAAGAAAAAAACATTTATTTGAGCAGCTATACTCGTAATCCCTTTAACGACACCATATAGTCCTTCCTCACCAGATGACGCCACCGGCAATTGTGAGGCATGACCTCGATTGCGTTTCGCTCGGACAAAGCGAGTCTGTCGCGAGCATTAAGGTCAAGCGCACAAAGTCTTCGTGTGCGGCTTCCATTCATTGCCCGGTACGGTTGGGAAGCTCTCTTTTCTTTTTCGGCCAGATGTGCGTGTGCGTGTATCCAAAAAAGAAAAGAAAAGTTTCCCTTGCTAACACAATGGTGAGTATACGAGCGGCGAGTTCAGTGGACAACATCAAGAACAACAACAACGGTAGCGGCTGAGTCATCCATTGATGTACAGAGGAATTTCCTCATAAACCGGCGATGCGCCTCGAAGAATGTCTGAGCGCATTACAGCGTATATTTCGCTCCCGCGCGTAAGTTCCTGCTGAGTCGTGTCGGGATGATGAAGCAATGCGCTTACCTTCGTCACCAGTCGTGACGGTCTAGATGGTCTTTTCGCGTAGGCGAGAGACTCGCTCTCGCTGTATTTGATTTAGCCTCAGCAAACGAAGGCGTCTCCTCGTTATGCTGCTATTCAAGCTTTCTTCTTCGTTTCTTTCTCTCTTTCTTTCTTTCTCTCTCTGTCTCTCTTTCCTTCCTCGTTCTCGCTCTTGTACAAGCACTATAGACATCCGTGAATTACCTAAGTCGGTCGGTTCTACGCGTGAATAAGCTAACGCAATCTGCTCATTCTTTCTTCCTTCCAAGGCCCGCACATAACTTCAACTGCAGTACAGTGCAATTCGTCTGCGAAGGCATATCGGATGCCGCGTGACATCGGTAAAACGGAGAAGACGCTCCCACTATACATTGTTCGGACGTACGTTGCATCTCGCTTTCAAATCTTCGTTGTCCCCGTGAGCGGGGTAACAAAAAAAAAAGAGAAAAACTCTGTCGAGCTGCACCTCAGGGGTAACATTCGTGGTGACATTGGATCGAATACTTTTTTTTTAATGTCGTAGGCCCGTGTGCTCAGATTTGGGTGCACGTTAAAGAACCCCAGGTGGTCTAAATTTCCAAAGCTCTCCACTACGGCGTCTCTCATAATCATAAAGTGGTTTTGGGACGTTAAACCCCACATATCAATCGATCGAATACTTTTTAATATATAAAAACAAAAAGAACATCTATACAGGTTCTATTTTCAAGATATTTACAGCAGACAGAAACGTTCGCCTTTTTCAAGCAGCCGGCGCGAACGTTTTCGTGAGACTTGCGTGTATATACAGCTGCGGGAAAAACCACGTCAGTATCAATCCGGGAGGCTGCGCACATTTCCGCGTGCAACGCAATCAAGTTAAAATAACACGGCGCTCCGCTACCGGCAACCACAAGCGAGGCCCGATTTGTATGCGTGTGCACACGTGATGCTGCAGCGCGATCAGACAAGTATAACAGGGCAAGCCAGCATGCCGTACGTGCGTGTGTGCGTACCGAAGTGAGACGCTGAAGCACAGTTCCACAATGCTGAGAAGTAAGGCATGCGTAAGGAAGCGAACGGCGACCCTATGTATGTGGCGACATGCGCGTCACGTCGGCGAGATAAAAGGGGCGCTCTTTCTACTCTATAGCGGGCAGGCCACATCACCAGGAAAGCACGGGTTAGAGATAGCAACGGCCGCGGAAGGGGCGCGGTCTCGTGGTCGTATAACATGAACCATGCCGCTTGTGCCGTCTCTCGCCTGTAGAGAATGTGCGGCTAAAAGCGTGCATTGTTGTGAACGCTATACCGATGATGCACATGTCAGCCAACCAGCACCCGAGCAGGCTCATCGGATTAACTGGCGTAACTGCCACAGAGCCACCGCTGTTTACTTCGAAGTAAGCACTCTTTACAGAGCTACCACTGTTTACATCATATACAGCGTTGATTGATATGTGGGGTTTAACGTCCCAAAACCACTATATGATTATGAGAGACGCCATAGTGGAGGGCTCCGGAAATTAAGACCACCTCTTCGCAAGAAGAAATCGCCACGGGAGTAATAATTCGTGGAGTTTTATACGTACAACAATGACGATACAATTATTAAGTATGCCCTAAAGTGGAGGGCTACGGGAGTTTTGGCCACACGGAAATCGTTAACGTGCACCCGAATCTAAACGCGCAGCCTCTAGCACTCCACCTACATTTAAGTGCAGCCGCCGCGGTGAGGATCGGACCTCGCAATCTTCAGGTCAGCTGTCAATCGGAGGTCGCACGTAAGGTCCTTGCCCACGGCAAGTTATCTTTTCGTCTAAATTTCTTTCTCCATATCTACTATACATTTACTACTAATATATACTTTCATTGGTAGTGTTGTTAGTTAGTTCACAATATAATTAAACGATTACTGAGGCTCGACAGTGGCCCGGTGCTGACAGACACTTTCACGTTTAAATTTACACATATAAGCACTACATAAAATTCGGCAGATCCCACGTACCTTCGGATTCGATGTTATGCAAAGCATACGCATGGAAGATGAATGTGTTTAATTTCTTTTTTTGAGTGAGACGTTATGAAATGGCGGGCGTTTATTCATCATCAGCAGCAGCCTGACTACGCCCACTGCAGGTCAAAGATACTTTCCCATGTTCCGCCTGTCAGCTCGGTCCTGTGCTTGCTCTTGCCACTTTACACCCGCAAACTTCCTAATCTCATTTGTCCGGACAACCCAGCTTTTTGTTTCTCCCTCACCCGATTGCGTTCTCTTGGAATCCAGTCAGTTAGCCTTAATGACCAGCGGTTATCTTGACTTCGCGTTAGAGGTCCTCCGTGCAACGCGCTCCCCCGCAGGTGTAGGAGTGGTGCCAAGTAGGTCACGCCGCAACTTCACGTTGACGTCACGCTCTCCTCGCAGTGCGTGCTGACGCCGCTCTCTCACTGGCCTGCCGCGCGCTCGACGCAGCGCCCACAGCTGCTGCCTCGTTCGCTTACGATGCGGGAGGTACCGGGTTCGGTTCCCGTTGCCTACCGGTCTTTCCCAATAGTTAAAGAAGTACACCTACCTGGCACTCAGTTGTTTCTGGGTATTCATCTCGAAAGGTAGCCCCCATAAGATTCTGCAAAGGCCCCTGGGTGTACCGTAGCCTACTACAGCCTTGGTGAATGGTCATGGAGATGCACTGATTTTTCCTAATGCTCTGGAATTAAAATTACCAATGTCTGTTCGCGCCAATCCTTAGTTCTTATAAGCAGTCAATCGCCTTCAGCGCATTGCGCTTAACTACAGTTGATCTGAACCCGACGTGACGGATGTATCATAGGAGTACATATATGTAGTGTTTATGAAATTGAGTAGCCATCAGTGCACGAACATTACGGTCTGTTTGAAAATCAGTTGCGAGACCTGGCGTGGCTCGATCGTAGAATACTTGGTTGTCATGCAGAATACTGGGGTTCAATTCCTGCCTGGACCCTGACATTTTTTTCTTTGCATTCGTCGGGTCAACGCCACCAATGTCAGCTTTTTCTTAACGCTCACGCGTTAAAATTACCTATGTGTGTTATTGCCGTTCTTCGGTAGATATGAAACATCACCTGCGGAACTGGTGAAAACATCACCGGCGCAATGTGACGACGTACGTGGCGGGAGCGTGAAACTATTCATGTCATGACCAGCGAGTGGTATTCGTCGAACCATCTTACCCTAACATACTAATTTCGGTTTACCCCAAGCTAAAGGGGGTGATCACGAGACCATCCAGACGTAGACGGATAGATAGATAGATAGATAGATAGATAGATAGATAGATAGATAGATAGATAGATAGATAGATAGATAGATAGATAGATAGATAGATAGATAGATAGATAGATAGATAGACAGACAGACAGACAGACAGACAGACAGACAGACAGACAGACAGACAGACAGACAGACAGACAGGCAGGCAGGCAGGCAGGCAGGCAGGCAGGCAGGCAGGCAGGCAGGCAGGCAGGCAGGCAGGCAGATAGATAGATAGATAGATAGATAGATAGATAGATAGATAGATAGATAGATAGATAGATAGATAGATAGATAGATAGATAGATAGATAGATAGATAGATAGATAGATAGATAGATAGATAGATAGGATAGATAGATAGATAGATACTAAAAGTGCTTTTAGTACGCAAAAAAATGCTTCGCATTAAAAGACACTCAGAGAAAAAGGTGCTGCAAACTGTATGACATTCATGGCCAACGTAAGTGAGGTCACGATTATTTTAGGCCAACAGCCGCAAGATCATTCGCTAAATCCAGAGTTGTTCATCTCTGCAAACTGTATGACGTGCATGGCCAACGAAGGTAAGGTCACGATTATTTCAGGCCAACAGCGGCCGTTCACTATATTCAGCGTTGTTCATCCTCTTATCTCCATAATCCCACACGTTCCGCCAATTCGGATACTTAATTTGATTTCCCAAGTGGTCACTTAAAAAAGAAAGTTTATTTCAGGGGTTTCACGTGTCGAAACCAAGACATGGCGATTATCAGGCACGGCGTATAAATACACTACAGATTAGCGTGACCTGAAATGAAACCCCAGGTCTCCGCACTTAGCAGCGCAACGCGACAGCTGCTAAGCCACCACGGCGGTTTGGCTGCATTGCGCAGCGTTGCTCAATGCTGGCAACAGGTCTACTTCGTGCAAGGACCAATTTTTCACTCTTGTCCATCGTATACCGGCACAGGCCTTACAGCAACCATCTTCTGCCTTTACTCTCTCTCTCTTTTGCCAACAGTCTCTCCGCCGTTATCCACGCAGTTTATATGCAAACCTATTTGTAGAGCCAGTACCATCCTCTCTTTCTCCTTCACTTTCTCCTATGCGCGTGCACGCTGATTCCACACTCATCCCGCAATTGCTAATTCATGGTACTGCATGGATTTAGCGAGCCCGTGCGTCAACGTTTGTTTGCAGGCACACAGCATAAATGTATATAAATAAACTGCTAAACAAAGTGAAGGTGTGCAGCGTGGAAAGAGGGCGATGTCGCCAAGGCGACGCCTTCTCTGCGTGCATAGGCCACTGACCTGGGTGTCGTCCTGGGAACGGTGAGTCATCTTGTTGATGGCGCGCTCCTCGGCCACGGCTTCCAGCAAGTTGCTCTCGCTGTTGCAACGGATAGGCATACCTGCACGGAGCGCGAAGGGAAGAAGATGGACACCACGTTAACGACGCCACACGGACCCATACCGGGCAAAGCGTTAGCGGCGCGCCCCATTAACTAAATGGCGACAGCAGCGACCAGAGGCACCGCGCAAACAAATCACCAGCGTCGGTGTAGTGTACCTGCAAGGCAGGACACGATATATATAGTGCCTGCTATTCCGCATGCAGTTCTCAGGGGACCGGACGCTTTTGGCTTGGTGTTAGTCAGGCGAGAGCCGTCAACGTCTTCATTGAACATTTGCAGTCCCTAACAATGCGCGTGCACTTAGTCAAAAGTCTCGAACGGAGGACTGAAATCGCTATGGGTGAGCGACTCTTGACTATGAGCCAAATTAAGCTATCACCAATCAAGAAGCACGGTTGAGAGTCTAAATATGAGGATGGTGACTACTGAAGCCACTTTCATTCCACGTGACTATAACGAACCACCAGGTAAATGAGGAAATGAAAACGAAAGGGACATTCTTCGTGGTTTTCTTAAACTGAGTGTAATGATGCTTGTTTAAATTGGAAGCAATTGAAGTGGACAAAATATGACCCTTTCTCTCAATGGGATCCCAACGCACAACCTATGTAAAGCACGCTAAAAAGCACGGTAAAGCACGCGTCCGGCGCGTCCAGTGCTCTTTAATTTGAGACACGACGAACGACACTCCCTCGTCCACTTTTTTGTTGTTTTTTGTAAGGCGTCCATGTGTTACTATCTGGGAGTGTTAGCCAGAATCACTGCCCATGCAACCAGTGTCTAACCCTCTTTTTTTGCCAGATTCATTGGTATGTGGGGTTTAACGACCCAAAACCACCACATGACTTTCTTTTTTTTTTTGCCAGAGGGTGGAACGTGCAGGGTACGCAATCTTCGCACGAAGCGGTCGCTGACCAATAAGTTGGCTGACCTCGTGCGAAGAAAGAGCGCACTGGGTCATTTTCGCCCAGCCCGGATTGCTTGACGCGCTTCAAATATATAAGGGTCCTACCGTTCTTACGTAGAGGCGCGTGTTATCGAACCCGCGACATGACGCCGAGCTATCAGTAAAAGCTGGAGGGCTCGGCGTAAAATAGGTATTTTAACAGTGCGCTGAAGGGTGTTCAGTCGCGTGTAATGTGTGTGTACGCACGCACACACACACACACACACACACACACACACACACACACACACACACTACAATACACTACCATAAAATACCGGTGTAACGACCGGTAGAGCCCAACGTCGTATACTCGCTGTTCAGGAAGTGATCCAAAGAAGAAACAAAGTCCTATATACGTTCACTCTCATTCAGCGACGCCACGAACGACACCGAGCCATTCATTACAGGGGACTTCCTACGGGCGTGATGCCTGCTACTGCGGGCAATCCCGCAGAAGCACACGGGTATCGGCCTCCATTAAAAAAAAAAAAAACACGTATGCGTTCCCATGGAAGGTGCGGCGACTGTCGGCGCGTATCTGTATACCATCGACGGCCTCCCCGAATATTGTTGTTACGCTGCCGCCTGCTGCTTCGGCACACGCCCATTCGACGGCCTCTATATAAGAGTATATATACTTATACTCTCATATAGAGGCCGAAGCCCGCAATTCAGCCAAGTGGGTCCGTGAGCCGCCCCGGTTATTTTCGTCCGTTATGCCCCAGGCAACAACGGCAAGGCACTCGAAGAGGTTGGCCGACCGCGCACACTGATACCGAAGAGCGCATCTGAACGAAACGGGCGCCTGCATTGTTAGGCCTTGCGTAGCTATATACTGTAGAATGGAGCGATGAGAACGGATTTAACGAGAAAGACAAAAATGAACAGACAGAAAGGAAAAGCACGAAACGAGAGACTGATTATGCAGCGTGGACCGCGTTTCTTCCACCACGCTTTATTCATTTTCGCGCCACGTAATATCACCAACGCGACGCGTAATTATTCCCGTCGACATATTTACATAAACGCGTATGCTCGATGCAGCAGAACTGATATTTCGGCCACGGTTATTGTAGTTTGTGTTAAGCACTAGTGTGAGCGAGTTGAGTGTGAACACGTCCTTTGAGACACATTATTAATAGAGGTCTACTTTCGTGAACGTTATAGCAAGGAGGCAGGACGAAAGACTGCTAGGTTTTCCGCCACCAGAAGCACCAAGAGAAGAACGTTAAAACAATAGTTAGTTTCCATAGCGTGTGGTCGGAATTGTAATGTCTCTGACGTAGCTTTCACCGGACGGGCCATGATGGATGAAAAAAATATGAGAAAATAAAGTAGGTTTGCGGCCCGCTGGTTTCGAAGGGGACTGAATCAGTAAAGTGTTTTTTTTTCTGTGATGACACTGAGGGCAAAGGTTCTGTGCGGCCAAAAAAACATAGGTAAGTAAAACCAAACTCGAATCGGACATATTTCCTGCCTATATACGACCGCGGACACCCGGTCCCTTCGTTAAAATATCGCTTATCAGTGCAAGATCAGGCAAATAAGCACAATAACGAATACCCACAGTGGCCCGCAAGAAGCCACCGTTTAAGCCTCCTCCTCAACCTCTAAAAGCAATCATGCACAAAGGAAAGGTGCAGACAGACGCGCAGGGCGGGAGTTGCCGTCTATTATATTGGGGGTGTCTGCGCTTTCCCCGAGGCTTGCGTGTAACCTGATACGGACCGAACCAAGCGGCGACGCCTCACGACAGTCGCGACGCATCTGCTCTCTCCGTCTTATCAGTGCACCAAGCGTCTCGCACGACAGATCGGTTTCAGAGTCCCCACGAAGTGGCGACACCAGAGAGAGAGAGAGGTGGGCGTCGCGCATCCTTGTAGCACTTCCCCCAACGCGTTTCCGCGACCCAGTCTTCGGCCCGAGCCATATGGTGCAAACTCTACGGCGCTCTTTTTTTTTTGCGTGCTTTACCGAGCTCTACGAAGCGAACCGCTTGAAAGAAGCTAGAACCGGAGACTTCACGGCCATTTCCGCTCGCTTATCTGATCACCGCCAGCTTTGTTACTCATGTAAATTTTAATGCATATTCTGTACATTCGTATATATATATTTGTGTGTGTGTGTGTGTGTGTGTGTGTGTGTGTGTGTGTGTGTGTGTGTGTGTGTGTGTGTGTGTGTGTGTGTGTGTGTGTGTGTGTGTGTGTGTGTGTGTGTGTGTGTTGTCCGGAGATGAGTACCAGCCATCGCGATGAGAATCCCGATGCCTTAAATGGTGGTGTACAAAGATCTTTATTTCCTGCTTATGGTGTGTCGGGAAGCAAATATTGGAGACAACCGCAATCCTTTACCCAAGTGTCTGGTAGTGGCACTCGCACGCGGCGTTCGTGGGCTCCGGTGTATTCGTTGGTTTGACTGTTTCATCGCGCTGACCAAGCACCTTATCTCAGAGGCCACGTAGGAGGAAGCGCGTGGTTATGACCTGTATCGCCAGGTGTCGGGAAGATCAAAACTTTTTTAGGGAGCCATCATGTGCGCGTCGCCTCCGTTTTTAAACGGAGGTGGCACGCACATGAAGGCTCCCTGAGCTTCTCAGGAGAAAACCGACAGCTCTCAAGACGAAATCATTCAATCAACTTTCAATAATTATACTGACATTTATTTGGCCCGTATCTGAAGCAAACAATTGATCCGGTATCATACATATCCTGTAGTAGTAGTAGTAGTAGTATTTTTATTTACAGTAAGCCGGATACAGAGCTCACTGCAGGGGCAAAGGGCTAAAGGCGAACAGCCTGACAAAGGCCCTTGTCCCTCCGCAGTCAGTGACAGTGCAAAGCTTAGACATCAGCACTGACAAACAATATATATATTCAATACATTGGTTTCAAGCAACCTGAAATTGTAAACACAAAATTCAAACATAAATAGCATAAGAAGTTTACATAACACATTTTAAGAATTAGAGGTCACTCTCGTTAAAATTCAAAACTAAGCAATATCAATGAAACAACTCAAAAACATACACAAAATGCATGCGGATACAATGAATTCCGCTGTATACACTCGTATAATTAGACATAGAAGTTTATGAACAATTTAAGCATTTGCAGAGGCATGAGACTCCATTACGTAGTTTCGATAGTGTAGACCGGTGGTTATGAATAAGTTCTTTATTTGTCGCTTGAAAGTCGCACTACTAGCCCTAAAGTTCAATTGATCTGCAAGGGTATTTAAAACCTGAGGTACCTGGTAAGCAATACTTTGTTTTCCATATTGGGTTCTTGTTCTAGGAGCTCGCTTCTTTTGTTCTCGCAGACTGTAGTGTGGTCTTCCAGTGCAACTTTCTTCATATAGCTTAGTCTTTTGTATTAACTGAAGTAATTTAAAATGATATAATTGATCAATTCTGAATATGGAATGTTTAATGAATAGTGGAGCAGTGCGCAAGTCTTGTAGATTCCCCCTGTAATTTTCAAAGCAGCGCAATATTTTCTTTTGTATAGTTATTAACTTATGGTAATTCCCTTGTGATGTCGTTCCCCAGACTAACATCCCATAACTTACTTTAGAATGGAAGAGTGCATAGTACATACTTATTTTTAACCTCAATGGGATTAAGTGCATTGTTCTAAAAGAACAACCAACTATTCGCGCTAATGCGGTGATCAGATGATTTACATGTGTGTTCCAGTTTAATTCCTCCTGAAACCATACACCAAGAAACTTTTGTTCCCTAACATGTGCGATGCAATTTCCTTCGAATTTTACAGCTATGTTACTAATAGGTTTGTTTAAAGGTCGGAATATCATATAGGTTGTTTTTTTTTTTGCATTCAAGCGCAGTCCATTTCGCCTTAACCAATTTGAAAGATTGCTTAGATAATTATTTACACTGACCTCAGGTGATATTAGATTGTCTGATGAAAAGAAAACATTCGTATCGTCAGCGTACATTATAAGTTCATGAGAATGAGGTATATCGACAATATCATTTATATAGGCAAGGAACAATATTGGCCCCAGTATAGACCCTTGGGGGACTCCTTGGTTCCACTTTATCTTTGCAGAAATAGTGTTATTCAGTTTTACATATTGATAACGATCTTCTAGGTAACTTTTAAACAGTTGTAGTGCAACTCCACGCACCCCATAACTTGATAATTATATAAGCCTTGAACCAAGTGGGTACAGAATTTGGGTCGTTTGCGTGGCAGGCGAATAACTTGAACCAGAGCCATCAACTCGGAAAGCTTTTCATGGTCTAATGAAGTTCTCTGTCTATTTATATGTCTGTCCGTACCAGTTTTATTCGTTAAATCGTATTTTCTGAGCATTCGGAAAAACAGAAGTGCCAGGCCAGAAATCCCTGAAAGAGAAACAAGAATGTCACTCGGTGCAACTTTAATCATGCATTCTCTGACATTCACGTACGCCACTATAAAATACAACCATATACAATGCTCGTAAACTGAGCGTGAACGCGAAATATCGGAACTTTACACGAAGAGTATTTAGGTCTTTCATTTTGTAAACAGTTTTAGACGCGAAACAGCTTATATGGCGGAGTTCAATCCGGTGTGCGGCGTGACCACCCTTACTGGGCACGCGCCAACCCTCCCCTTCTACTCGCCTGAGCGCGAGGAGACGGGGTGAAGGAGATGGCAGAGCCCTGCTTCCGCTTCATTTCTCCTCTCCCGTTTATCTCTCCGCCACAGCAGTGCGCTCGTATATAACGATTCACGCGCTTGCTCCGTTGCAATCTCCTAGTAGCGTATAGGGTGTTCACCTTGCGGCACACACACGGCAATACACACAAATGGGAGGGTGCAGTATAGGCGGTACACCAACTCCACACGCAAGTGAAACATGCAAATGGAAACATGCAAACGGAAACAACAAGTGGAAACACAAGTGAACACCATCGCTGCTTCACATACCCACATGGTTCCCTTTAGTGGGAGATGGTGTAATTTTTTTGTTTTCTGAAATACCGATGATTTCTTTACTTGAAAAACAAAAAAAGAATATGAAAACTATACGTCCAACGAAAGAGCATCGGTTCTTGACGCCGCACATTCTGCCACGTGAGTGAGCCGCAAATCTTTCGACAGCTTCCCGCATATGCGGAAGAGTAAGCTACATAAAAAAAAACTGTTGCCTGCAGCACCGAAAGCGCGTCATCCAAAGAAGACGCATGCCACAAGCTGGCGCGCTCAAGGACCGAACAACGGAAACCGCTTCTATTTCTTTGTTCTTTATCACAAGCTCCGCTCCTGTTATATGGCGAAGGAAAGCAACAAGCAAGCAAACGTGAACAAAAAAGTATGAGGAGATAAGACGACAGCGAGGATATGTCCAGCAGGGAATCCCGATGCCTAACAACCAAGACTGGGCATGCAAGAGTCACTACACAAACACGCGCGATACAGGAACACAATAGAAACGAGTCAGCTGAAGGTTTCAGAACACGTTGCGAAGTTAGGAAACAGTTCGAAGAGTGTGTAGCGCGGTCGTAAAAACTCACGCGTCTGATAATTGCCACCTGCGGACTTAAGCAATGTGCAAGAACTGCAAGACGTGCGTCTGGAAGAAGACAACCTGTTATTATCTCTCCATTCAATAACGCGAACTGCTTTGTCTATACCTTACCCGACAGATGTGCAACGGAAATGACCTCACTGCTTGCATATACGAGTCTCAACTGAGAACACGCCATTTACAGTTTCGGCATGCTGCACTCGGAATACCTCACGGTGCACGGCTCATCAACCCACCGTTTCTGCGTTCACTGACTTTGTTTCGGGGAAACAACGCATAGTCATAAACATTTCCTCTTATTGCTATTCTTTTTTATTTCATTTTGTCTGTTGCTCGGCTGAACAAAAAAACGTGTCGACTGCTCACTTCTCCCCACTTAGCTTAATAAAAAGGGCATGTTATGCACATTAAGCTTGTAAAAAAAAAGAGCGTGCGTGCATGTGCGTGTGTGTGTGTCCGGAGATAAGTACCAGCCATCCGATAACAATGATACACCAGTTGGAGAATCCCGCGACGGTGGCAAAACGATAACCGATAAACATAAGAGCTCGATCACTGTTACACCCTTCCGCCTGTATGCCTGTGCGACGACAGAGCTCTTGACTTAGAGCAAATTTAAACACACTTCCGCGCTTCATTCGCGCTGCAGTAGCTCATGCACATCGGCACCAATGCACAAAAAGTTCAATAGTCGCCATCCATAGCACGCGGTATCGAGATTTAGCACAAACTTGCACGAAAGCTACAAACCGGTAACAGATAAACGTGCCGCGGATTTCATAGTATCCCAATATTTGCTTATATTCAATAAGCACTTTTCACACGAGTATACTGGTAAGAACGCGTTTACGAGTTAACTGCATACATTTAAGCTACATAGAGGCTTATACACACGAGCTTAATCAACACTCCGTCCATGAATGTGTTTGCAACGTGAACACATTTGTCGATCCGGGAGTAAAAAAAAATAGAAATTCACATGATTCGTACTGTATTCGCATAAAAGCCATCTTCTTCGTCTCAGTCGATTGTATTGTTACCCCCCCCCCCCCCTTCTCGAAGGCCGTGTCTTTTCTCATTAAGTTGTCTTGCACTGAATTCGTGATCAGCCCTTATTTGACCAAACGACGTCACACGACTGGCGTCAAGACGACGTCACAAAATTTTGCCATTAGTGACTCTATGATGAAGTCATCCCACGATTATTTTTTCCATCGCTCAAGTTCACACCGGTGCCACCAATCAACTTTCGTATTTGATGAGGCCTTGCTCTAACACTCGTAATTTATTTAAAAAAGTATTATTCTGCAGATCACTTCGGAAAGCCCATACCCACATGGACTTTTCGGGGGGGGGGGGGTAAACATCAAGAGGGAAGGCAGGGAGGTTAACCAGGCACATGCCCGGTTTGCTACCCTACGCTGGGGGAATAGGAAGGGGGCATAAAGATGAGAGAGAGAGAGAGAGAGAGAAGAGAAAGAGAGAGAGATAGAAAAAAAAGAAAAAAAAGGAGGATTGTCAGTCAATCGGCTGGCGCGTATGCAGCGGTGGCACTACACAAAAGTTAAAGGTGGTCACATAGGCCTGTAGTCCTCAAAAAGCACAAGATAGCTTTGACTGCTTTTTCAGGTGGTCTTTTCGAGTCTTTTAGTCAATGGCCGGCTACAAGCTACAACAGCGACTGCTTCAACTGAGACACTGCTGCGCGGTGGGACTATAGGGAGACAGGGAACAGCTGTGGCACAACAGCTTGACACACACAGCGCGGGTGCCAATCAGAATATCGAAAGGGGTTTAAAGCGACATCCCGTGCCTGTGACGTCACTACGCGCCTAACGAAGCGTCGATGACAACAAAAGAGAAAACGGGGGTCGAGTACGCAGGATGATGCGGTCCGGGGAGGCACATTTCAGTGCGCAGTGGGGCGCGTCAAGTTATAACCGGGTGCTTGGGTTACCAAACATGGAAATACAGGCAAAATACGACAAAAAGCTCAAAGTGTAAAAACAAAAAGAGAGGGTCGCACGCAGGAAACTGCTGCGAGCTCGCGGGTCGGAGCGTAAATTAAAGCCGGATCTCCCTTCTGGAGAGTCGGACGCGGGCACCCCGCCTATACTGACTCCAAAATAGCCGAGTGTGAGTCGGCGCGGGAAGGGAAGAAGCGAACGGGGTGCTGCCGCTGTTGTTGCTCACAGACGGAGCGGAAATTGGAAGCTCGCGAAAGAAAAATGGCACCAACAGAGTGAGCTGCACCACGCAAGAAGAGATCGCAATGCCGCGGTTCCGCCTATACGCCGCACTGTCGCAACATGCGACTGCGTGTGCGACGCGCACGCGTGCGTGCCTCCGGGTCGCAACGGGGACAAAATGGGGATACAACTGCAGGCCACAAGGATCGGAAACTCGCGACCTCCCAAGACGATAGTTATAGCGCGAGAACAAAACGACGTTCCGATGGAGGCGGAAATGTTGTAGGCCCGTGTGCTCAGATTTGGGTGCACGTTAAAGAACCCCAGGTGGTCTAAATTTCCGGAGCCCTCCACTACGGCGTCTCTCATAATCATATGGTGGTTTTGGGACGTTAAACCCCACATATCAATCAATCAAATCATCAGAACAAAACGACGACACCAAAACAAGAAGGACACGTCGTTTTGTTCTCGCGCTGTAACTATCGTCATGCCATACCAACTAGCCCAAGCTGCCGCAAAGACGAATTCGGACGCTGCCGGCCTCTGAGTAGGAGGTTTCAGCTGGTGCGTCGTTATCACGATATTGTTCAGTGGAAGATACTGTATGTGTGGGTCATGACTCATAAGCTTGCTAATCGGTCGCCAGAAAAAAAATAATCTTTAAACTTCACTAAAGTTACTCAGACAAGAGGGGAGGTGAAGACGTATTTATACTGTAGTCTGTCAGCTGAAGGTTTATTGTGTTTCTTCCTTTATATATCACATTGATTTCGAAAACTTGGAAAGGAAGAGAGGGTTAATTCGAAGGCCTGCCATTAAGTAGTTCCGTCAATTTCAGGCCCGTATGAAGACTCCATAGATCTTTATCTGCTAAAATGACTTTGTATATGCTATGCCATATGGGGACGTTCCAACATGAACAAACGCTAATATGATCAAATTTGAGATGAATAGAGCACGGCGTAACTCTAGAAATAACCGAAGACAGTTACAGTTAGTCGCGTTCCCTATTTGGCTATAACTCCACATAAATCTTGCGTAAGTTCACGAGCAGTGTAAAAGGCACCAGTCTCAGCAGGTTTCTTAACTATTCTGATTTCGTTTTCCTTCTCTCTCTCTGTCTCTCTTTGCCACAGCCAGAAAGTTCAACTGGACGTTGCCTACACTCCACGTGACGCGAACCTCACCGGCCGTACGTACAACCCGAACTGTGAACCAGATGTCCAAGACCCTGGAAGATCTATTTTGCGAGCACCTTCCTGAATCCTATGTATGTCATCTTCAGCATTACGATCAGCCTTACCTGGATTCACGTTTCTACTCACGTCTACTCAAAGGTTTTTTAAGCCGGTGTCGTTCATACACGATTTGAATCTTTATTAATTAGAGGCGTGAATTACGTGGGGGAGGGCTGTTTTGAACCCCCCCCCCAGCTCTACCGAGGAATTTCTCGATTATAATATTGCTACGGCAGGTAACTGATGTTGCCTAAGATATAGCTCCTATAAGGTAACTGATGTTACCTATGATATAGCCCCTCTAAACCCTTCGATGCCCTCCACATCTTTCGACATATCCACGTCGCTCACCTGAAGCCGTACCTCTCGTCCAACATCTGCTAACAAGCGCCGGGTCGGCGCTTTTGCCGCCGGAGGTCGACGTTGCGGGGTTGCGGTTATCTTTATGCGGAATTGTGCGAAGGAGAAGACGAGTACGTGTTGATGTTCGAAAAATACAACAGCTGACATGTTGACTGCTGAACTATTTTTCCACTCTAAAGTAGTAAATGCATCCGCAACAATATCTCATGCTGTCATATCGCTTCCAAGAAAAGAGACCTAACTGGTTTGGAAGCACTCAGAACTCGTTTTATGTCAAACGGCACCAAGAAGAGCGCCGATTACGTGAATATTGGTGTTGGCACCGTGGTCGGGTATTGACACCTTGGTGGAAGAAGCTAATTCTAGGATGAAGGGCTCATAGGTCGACTCACTCAGACTCGGATAGGGCCGTGAGTCTGAGTCCGAGTGAGTCTGACTCAGGAAAGTTTTCGCAAGTGCAAGTTCGAAGGAGTGCAAAGCTCAAAATGTAATATTTCATGAGTGAGTCTGAGTGAGTTCCACAAGCTCCGCCGCGGTGGTCCAGTGGCTAAGGCTGCTGACCCGCAGGTCGCGGGATCAAATCCCGGCTGCGGCGGCTGCATCCCCGATAGAGGCGGAAATGTTGTAGGCCCGTGTGCTCAGATTTGGGTGCACGTTAAAGAACCCCAGGTGGTCGAAATTTCCGGAGCCCTCCACTACGGCGTCTCTCATATTCATATGGTGGTTTTGGGACGTTAAACCCCACATATCAATCAAATCAATCAATCGAGCGAGTTCCACAAGTTTTGCCGACGCATGACCTTCCCTATATGTAACAATAGAAGACGCTGGTAAAACCACGTAGAAACCAGCGGAGTGAAACCACTAACTGGAAAGTTGTATTTCGTCCGTGCTCGTCCAGCACGAACAACTGCGACAGAAAAATCTATATATTTTCTTGTTTTGAATAGCAGCGAACTATACCTTTGATGCTTGAAGGAAATCACTATTTTACGTAGTCATGGTGCATGCGTTACTAACTTCTTCCTTTCTTTTCGTCATTCTCCGAACAGAGTAGCGGGACAGAGCATACCTACTCAGGCCAGCCGACCCCTGTGCATTTTTTTAATAAACTGTTTCTCTTATTTCACTTTCCATCACGCACGTGCGAACACACACACAATTGTACGAAGACGTAGCTACTAAGCACAGGGTAACGGGTTCGACTCGAATGTAGAGTACATAATATATGGCTGTTACATGCACTACTCGCGCATTGACACCCAACAATTTGTGGTTACGTAATGCAAATACTTTAGCTACCATCATGTTTAGTTTGTGTTATGTCGACTCCAAGGCTTACGTCAGGGCCAATAATACACAACGCGGTTATCTCGCGCAATCGCGCATGACAGTCGTTATATAAAAAAATTCTGACGTTAAGTTTCTATGCATGAACACTACATCTCACGGGTGTTTATTATTGGCAGCCTGTTGCTAATACTCAAAACCACTATGCACAACATACAGAGCACACTAGACGATGCGAGCATGATATATATATATATATATATATATATATATATATATATATATATATATATATATATATATATATATATATATATATATATATATATATATATATATATATATATATATATATATATATGATAAGGCGAACACGTGCGCGCAGCAGCACAACGCGGCTGTTCCTGCACTGTGAGTAGGAGCTACACGTCCCAAGACCAGATGTTTGGGAGACACGTCAAGGAGAACAGGTGGCTTTGTTCCGCGGCAAACGCTGACAAGAGGCCACGGCCGGGCCTGAATGTAGTGCCCTGCTGCCGAAGCTATAAAACCGATCGTTACACTTTTGGCTCAGTTCCAGGGACTGAATGGGGTAGCAGTACAGAGCGTATACTGAT
This sequence comes from Rhipicephalus annulatus, assembly GCA_013436015.1. NCBI lineage: Eukaryota > Metazoa > Arthropoda > Arachnida > Ixodida > Ixodidae > Rhipicephalus > Rhipicephalus annulatus. The sequence continues at coordinate 348,351 of WOVY01011058.1, read as the reverse complement.
GTAATAGCGGATGATCGAAGCATGCAATATCGGCGAAATGATCAGAGTTCAACAGAAATTCAATCGATATCGCAAGATAAAGCACGAACGTTCATCTTGTTTTTCGTAAACCCCAACACGTTTGCCGTAAAAAGGTGTAAAATAAGTTCCACAACTGACGGCATCGTGCCACCATGCACGATGCCGTCCTTTGTTTTATTTGCGTGGTTTGTAAAGAACCTTGCGTTGCTAAAATAAAAAAAACATAATAATAATAATAACGCCCTTATTCGAACGATCCACCATTTTATCTCCAGACGTAAGACATCCGTATACATTGATAGCACTAAAAACAATTTTAGGTTCTGTCTGCGTAGCCGCTTAAGAATGGTTGCTCTCGTGATCACCCCATTAACTTCGCGTCAACCAAAATTAGTATGAGAGGAGTTCAATAATGTTAGATCTCGTAACGTACGTCCTCGAACAGTTCCCGTTACATAGTGGCACATACCTCCGTACGGATATGTGCCACTGGTATGCGAGTATGTGCCACAGGTGATTCAAACATCGTATCTACTACCCAAGAACGGCGAGAACACACATGAGTAATTTTAACGTAATAGCGTTAAGAAAAAGCCGACATCAGCAGCGTTGACCCAACGAACGCACACAATAAATAGCATGGTCTCAGCAGGAATCGAACCCCAGCATTGTGCGTGGCAATCAAGTATTCTACCACAGAGCCACGCCACGTCTCGGAACTATTTTTCAAATAGACAGTAATGTTTGTGAAACGTCAATTGTGGTTGCAGTGCTGGCTACCCAAATTCATAAACATTACATATGTACTCCTATCATACAGCCGTCACGTCTGGTAAACGTCAATTGTAGTTAGGCGCCATTCGCTCGAAGTAAATTTACGTAGCAGTGACAAGGGCTGCAATCTTTACAAGCACCAGTGCTTCATATAAGTTCATCACTTCTGGTGTTGCTGATACTCGTGTTTCTGTTGGCACTGTTGCGCAAGTGCGAACAACTTGTTATGTGAGCTTCTGCATCTGTTCAACATGTTTATGCGTGCAACATTTGTATACATCTTCAGCTTGATTTCATTACGCGTCGATCAATAAGAAAATTACAACACAGTAATCTTCCCTCCACATGCTTCGTATAATGTCGATTCCCATGGGTACGTGGGATCTGCCGAATTTTCAAAGTTTATGATACAGGGAGGCTTCAAAATACAAAAAGACAGATCACAAGATATAGAAAGAAATGAAATAAAAACATACTTAAACTTATACTTAAGTACTGTGTTCAAAATACCGTATATTAAGTACATTTATTAATATTTCAGTATTTTCCCCATCCATGGCACCTATTTCTAGGGGGTATTTTGTACACGAAAGGTTCTTTTCGAGACATCTCGATTGGGGTTTGCAGTTTGAAAATTACGGGTGCATTGCATTGTTAACAATTTACCCCACGACTCGACAGAGGAATTTCTTCATTTGTCATAATTAAATATTAATTTCGAGGTTGTAATTGTCAGAAAAATGTATTCGTATTCAGGCTCACCAAGAAAGTCGACTCTGGATTTATTTCGACAACAAAATTTTTTTAACCTGCGCAGACATTATTTCACTCCGCTTCAATCGAAATGCTGCGACCTTAACATATGGCATCGAGCCTGCGTCCTCAAACTCGGAAACGCAAAATCAATAAATCAATCAACTTTTATTACCAATTTAGAAATGCATCTTCGGCTACCACAGCTGATAACTGCAAAAATGACGGCGGTTATGATGATGAGCTCAGCCTTTGACTCATGCACAACGCTTTACCGTCTTACACAAACTCGGAAGGCATGAGTTAGGCGCGACATCTTTTAGTTAGCACAGGCAGCAAGCGCCACCCACTAGAGGCGCAACCACCGCGGTGATGTTTTCCAGACCAATTCCATTGCTCACTAAACTAGAGTTTGTCGTGTGATCACATTGTTGATTGTTGAATAAACTTTATTTGCCCAACGGTTGTTGCTGTGCCCGGGGCTAGGCTGCCAGGGACACATCGTTCGAGGAACATCTTTTGAGGTCCTCGGCGACGGCCCTGGACCGCTGGACGGCCCACACCTGGTCTTCGAGGGCCTCGCTGAGAAGGGCGGCTCGCCGCCGCTCAGCAAGGTACCCCATTTCGGTGGGTCCCTCAGTTGACGTCATCCTTTCTCGAGGCCTATCTTCATCTCTTTCGCATTGCCAAAGTATATGTGCCATATCGGCCCGTTCGTGCACGCACCATGGGCAGCCAGGCGACGGGTGCAGCGTGGGCCATAAGCGGTGCAGATGGTAGGGGTTGGTGAACGTGCCCGTCTGTAGCCTTCTCAGGTCCACCGCCTGCGACCTGTCCAAGCGCACTTGGTGTTGCGGAAATTTCTTCCGGTATTTCCTATAGTGCGCAAGCACGTCGTGGTGCGTGGCAGGGAATTCTTCTCCATAGCAGTCCGCGCACCTCTGTTGTCTCGCCTCTTCTGCACCAACTTCAGTTGCTGCAGCAACGTGGTGGTGGACGTGGTGGGGGTGGTAATTTCGGCATTTCCAGTGCCTGTGGCCACCACCGTGCCTCGGCCGGTGCTCCTCCCAATCACGGTAACGGCTGCTCCCTGGGTGGCTGCGTCGCGACGGGTAAGTTGCCTCGCGACGAGGTGGGCGCGCTCGTTATGGTTGGAGATGCCGGTTAGTCTTTGGCTGTTGGCGTTGTTGCTGCTAGTTTTACGGCTGTTCTTGTTGATAGTTCCAATGTCACCCATTTGAGCGGGAAACCACTTGAGGGCCTTGTCAGTAATCTTGCCTGACGCGAAGTCCCAAGCTCTGGCGTTAAGCATGCGTGCCACCTCCTCGGACCACAAGCCTTTAACATAGCTCCGAATCACTGATTAAGAATCGCTAATAATCACGCTGTCGTCTGCACCGCTGTGGAGTACCGCTAAGGCTATGGCCATTTCTTCTGCAGCTTCGGATGATGGCAGCCGTGCTGATGCCGTGACCCGAACCTTTCCTGTTGTATCCAGGACCGCCATAGAGAAAGCAGGTCCCTCCGCCGCTGACCGGACTCGCTGTTGATGTTGCCGCTGTCGCTGCAGTCGCTGTTGTCGTAGCAGTAGCAGTGGTGGTAGTGTTAGCACCTCGACTTCGCCTCGCTCGTTCACGGGTAGCGGCGGGGTTTCCGAGCGTCACCCATCGCCGCCGCCAACTGACAGTGGATACCTGGCCGCATCGACGAAGAGGACACCCTCTTGGCTTCAATGCGCCTTCAGGATTGCTGCAGCTCTGCATTTGCATCGTTGCAAGTCGTGAACGGGGTGCATGTTCCTGGGGATGTTTTCTGTCAGTATGGCGTCCCTGACTTCCGGTAGCAATGCTACCTTCAGTCCACTCGCCTCGTGATATCGAATCCCCAGCAGACCAAGAATGCATCTTCCCGTTCTTGTGCCAGACAACCTCTCGAGCTGCGCGATCCTCTGCGCTTCTGCTATCTCGTTGAGGGTGTTGTGCACACCCAGCTTCAGAAGCCTACGGGTTTCCGTGTACTGGGGCACACCCAGGAAGGCACTGCGCCGTGTCGCCTGTAGGCAGACAGAAATTAGGTGCCTTCTTCCTTTTCCTCATGAACCACTAACAACAACACCCAGGGCTACCTTGAACGCTCGACGAATCGCCGCGTTCAGCTTCTCGGTTTCGCTTCTGTTCCAGTCGGCATACGCGGCGGCATACGCTATGTGGCTCAGCTCATACGCATGTATTAACTTCGTCACGTTTTGTTCCTTTAGCCCTTTTCTTTTTTTCGCTACCTGACGCACAAGGTGCGTTGCGGCGGCCACTTTCTTTTGCAGTCGTGCTACCAGCCCGTGGTTTGCACCGTTCTCTTACAACCACAGGCCGAGCACTCGTATTTTGGACACCATTGGTATTTGGGTCCCCTCCTTCGTCATGACGCGGATGCCCAAGCGACGGGCGTCCAAAACAGCCTGCGGGTGAGGTCCTTCTTGCGTGGTCTAAGCAGGAGTATTTCCAATTTATCGGGAGAGCAGACGAGTACCGTGCCTTCGAGGTGCCGCTTCACGGCCCGGACGGCCTGCTGCATTTTCTCTTGCATTTCCCCAACGCTCGTATTCGCTGTGGTCCACACGGTCACGTCGTCTGCGTAGATCCTGTGATTGATGCCCTCTATTGCGTCGAGACGGTCCAGTAGTCCGATCATGATGAGGTTGAAAAGCATGGGAGAGAGCACCGAGCCCTGTGGCGTACCCGCACCCCCATGTCAACTGTTCGTGGTGGGGCACCATCGACCTTCACCGTAGTCTTGCGTCCGGTCAGGAAGCTGCTGACGTAACGGTGGAACCTTGAACCAAGACCTAGTTGGCTGATCTTGTCCAATCACACTGTCAAATAAGGTGATTGGACGGACGCGTTGTATCAGTTAATAGTAAGTGTGTTCACGAGAATTGCCGGATGATTTGTAAGACGGGCAAACGTCCGAATAATTGCGATCGTGGAGGAGTTCAGTGGGTGCACTTAGGACGTCGTGACGAATGCGATGACAGCACCATACGCAAAACAAGTCTGAGTGCACGACTAGAAGAACTAAGAGGAAAAGAAAGAATGGCTTACGCCTTTAGTGGTCCGCTGTACTCTCAATTATTCCGAGATCAGCCCTCGAAATCGGCAACAGATTTAGAAGGTGTGCCATAATTCAAGACTCCGGTAAAACACTAATCACTCATCTAAACAAGTATTGACGAATCTTGTTCCCTTGGGGTGGTATTTTTTGTTCAACACGAAAACAGGAAACACGCTGTCACGTTCCGAAATTAAACTGCTATATGCACAGAGCTGGTCTGGCTCCTTCCCCTCTTTGCTCGTTTTGTAACAAGGACGAAACAATCGAGCAATATTATTTTATCGTGCAACCGCTTAAATTCACTGATGAGAAACATACTCAAAACGGTGTTTAATCGAATTAGACTTAGATTTCATTATTTCCAATATTCTATCCTTGGGAGCCTCCTCATTAGGTCACTGTCACCGGTACCTATGTTCCACAGTAGAAGAAAGTTTTAATGAATCAGGGTGGTATTGATCTCAGTTCTCGAAAGTAGTATCATTAATTTACTCCAACTATTCTATTATTCAGTAATCACATACAATATTTATGTGATAATTTTATCAATAAATTATTCGTTTATTCGTTTCTTGGCCTATTCACCAGAATGGGTGTGAGCCGTATGTATAGGATCATCATCATCATCATCATCATCATCGTGGAGCCTTGCGCGGCCGGTTTCGACGATTGTCGTCTAGTTCTGCACCCCGTGCCCCGGCCACGCATGAGCGTTACCAGAACGCCATCGGCGCGGCACATCAACGTCACGGTGCGGCCAGTCACCTTTGAGTTCGAGCCAGCGAGCACCACGAGAAGCCACCATGCACGCCACCACGACGCCGCGGTGCCATGATGATGATGATGGCCTAAAAGCAGGGCGCACACCCTTTCTGGTGGATTGGCCGAGAAACGAGTGTTTAGATAGAGGGGATCCTATACTACTTTTAAATCTACTGAATTACAAAATGGCTAGAAAAAAAATCAAATTTCACTAATTGAGATATTTGCAATCAAAACCGCCTTGATTCGATTAAGAATTTTTCCACAGCAGAACAGATATTCCGGTGACAACTACCTAATGAGGAAGTACCCAAGGAGAAAATATTAGATCGATTTGTGGGGTTTAACGTCCCAAAACCACCACACGATTATGAGAGACGCCGTAGTAGAGGGCTCCGGAAATTTCGACTACCTGAGCTTCTCTAACGTGCACCAAAATCTGAGTACACGGGCTAACAACATTCCCACCTCCATCGGAAATGCAGCCGCCGCAGCCGGAATTCGATCCCGCGACCTGCGGGTCAGCAACCGAGTGCCTTAGCCACTAGACCACCGCGGCGGGGCGACAGAATAATAGAAATAGTGAAATCCAATCTGATTCGATTAAAAGCCACTTTAAAAAATTTTTCCTCGGTGACTTGAAGCAACTACACGATAAAAAATAATGCTGGAATGTTTCATCCTTGTTCAAAAATGAGCAAAGAGGGGAACGAGCCAGACCCGCTGTATGCATCATGTAGTAATTTAGTTATGGAGCTCTACAGCGTAATTTCGTAAAAATAACGTCTTCGTTGCGTGTTGACCAGAACTTCCATACGCCATGGTCACCGCAACGACGGTGCGCTTGATTGCTGTCGCCGAGAACTCATAGAGCGGGAGCGAACGCTTTTGACTATTAAAACTTTCGTCCCCCCCCCCCCCGGGAAGAACCTCACTGTATGCTTTCTTTTTTTTAAACGACGTATCGGCGTGAAACGACGATACATAGTTTCACATGCACGGCGTATCGTCGTGAATGTTAAACGGCGTCAAATTACTTTTACCGACACCTCTATGGGAAGGGGCAATAAACCGTTTGCGAAATTGCTAGAACCGTTGACGTGAAAGACCGAGTCTAACCAAAAGCTATACACTTCTGCCTGCGAATGTGGTCTTCAAACATTAGGGGACCCTATATAAAGCTTCGCTTTGAACGCGGTACCGATATTCTGTGCTATAGTGCGTAGTGCAAACACTTAGTGCATGAAACCCTTTTTTAACTCGCTATACGCACCCGCTACGTGGCCTGAACAGGCGCAGTACATAACGTTCGTGCCTTTTTAGTGGGTTACCGGCTTTAAAACACGAAGTCATTAGGATAATCGCATGTTCTGACGCCCGGTGGCAATGGGCTCTTGTAGCACGCATTATAAGATAAAGATTTTTCACTCCCAACCATCGACGCCGGAATTTTAACGCTATCGCGCTAAAACGAGAAAGCACAAGCATATAATTTCCGGAAACTCCTTTAATTACATGTCGTTCTACATCGAGAAGCAAAGTATTTTTGTCATTTGATATTATTTATCATTGGACACCAATATACATAAAGCTGCTTGGGAGTTTGACACCCGTAATCATGGTAAAAATAATGTAATAATGTGTGCGGTTTTATGCGCCAAAACGGCAATAAGATTAGGATGCGCGCTGTATGTGCATGCAGGAGGACTCCGGAAATTTCGACCATCTGGTGTTATTTGACGTTCAAGGTTGAAGCCCGTGTATATTGTACAATAGACAGGCATCTAGCAGTTCACCTCCATCAACATGCAAACGCCACGGGCGTAATCGAACCCACGACCTTCGGCTCGTCAGCTGAGCGCCGTTACCACTGTACCACCTCGACTTGCTCCGTGACTGCGGCGGACGACATGATGAGACTGGTCAGCTGACTCTATAAAGAATTCGCTGGACTATTTCTTGCGCATTCGCAGCAAATGTCTTGCAAGTGTTCCGCCGATCACGTCTTTGCGACATAAGTACGCATGCATTAAGCTTGAGGCGTAATCTTACGTGCGCTTCCTATTACGTATACACGCACGCTGCCGCTTCTATATACTTGCGCTGCCAATACCAGCGTCACGTGGGCTGAGAATGATGGAAACGTCTGGGCGTTCGCGAGTCCATGGCCCAGTTCCCACATTGCGTGTAATTTGCTTTTCTGTCTTTTTTTTTCGTTTACAAAACTCAGCAGAAGACAACCGCGAAAGCTCAGCTGCGCGATAACCGCGCGCGTCGAATGCGAAAATGGAGGACAAGACGTGACGGCAATATGGAAGAACCTTCCGTTCACAGGCTTCCTTTTCTCAGGCGCCAAGCTGCGGTGCTGTCGAGCACACACACTGAGGCTTTAAGGGTAGGCAGAAATCTTGTATTTTCCGAAAGAAGATGGTCGGGCTGTGTCACGCAGACGTGGAAAGCAAAGGATCTTGTTTCATAAAAGTTTAAAGTTCAATGACTCAGAACTCTGCTCTGTTTCTTCAGTGTCTCGTTCGCTTAAACTATCCTGAAAATATAACTAAATATTTGGACAACGATATTCCGCGTTCTCGACACTCAGATACGTTTGCGTCATGGACGTTTATCACACCCTGTAAATTAGCGTGATTTTTTTTGCCAATTTTGTGCCATGACCGAACTAGAGCTGCCGCACCTCCAGTCCTGTGGTGCTTGTGCATGTCTGAATGAAAGGAAATGCAGACGAGGTGTTTTGAGGACACGAGCAGGAAATTGCTGGAGGTCGCGACACGTTGTATAATAATCAGAGGGGTGCTTTCAGCCAATCACAGCTTTCGTCGCTTCTTATCATCGCCCCCGCTTAGCCAAACTTATCCATAAAACCCGGCAAAGCAAAACAACAACAAAAAAATGTTTTTTTTTTATCACTCTGCGCTGCTGCTTTTCTCACTCAGATACTTTGGTGCCTTACTGCTACTGCGGAAGGAAGGTACAAGTGCATTTCAGAGCATGACATCACACAACCAGCATTAGCTTAGCCCATTCTCCGTAAAACCCGTACCGTATCGCTTCTGTCTCTCTTCCATGACTTCAGAAGTTTGCCCGCAACACGTGGCCCTGCGTGCATGCGCTCGGCGGACCAGCCTTACCTTTTGTTTTATTTTATTATTTTCTACCTCCATACGAGGCGGACCAGTGTGCGTGGTTCCCGTTAGGTGTTGATCGATGCGCCCTATATACTTGTTTCGGGTTTTTCCCGCCGCTCCATACGCATTTTCTCTCGATATACTTCTGCAACCTCGGCTGTTTGTTTTGGCTGCCACGCGCGATATAGGGGAGATGCACTGCACGCTGACGCACCTGTTGCGTCCGTTTCTTTCCAAGTTGTACCAGTCCTTTTGTTTTGTTTTGTTTTTCGCGCCGAGTTTGATTTGGAGTAGATTATCGGAAAACCCGAGAATTCAATTTAAATGTCGCGCCCACTCAAAACAGCATGCGCAGATCGCAGCGACGCAAGACGCTGAAACCTACCGTGTCATGATGATGAGCTTACATTAACTAAATCTGCCACTCATTGGACTGTATAGGTCTGAAATGGCTCGATAAAAAGTGCACTGAAGGTGGTGCATATGAGCAAAGTGCGTGTAATTAAAAATGGTACTTGTGAAGATGTGCTACTGGGACCGTTTCAGGCGTTCTTCTAATGAAACAGCAAAATAATTCCTTAATATTTGCACAGCAATAAACATGCCCTTACAAATTCAAAACTTTTTTACAAAAACCACCTTCTTCGCACTATTATTTTTTTTTTCAAGGCACTTGCGTGCATGCTCGTCAGTTTCTTTAGACTATCGAGTGGGCCAGACCCGGTCATTACACATACTGGGCGTCAGCATTATCTAAAAGAATAACACGAGATATATGTGATAGCAGTGAATATGTAGCAAAAGGTGGCCCGGAGAATGTGAAGAGGAGAGTTCAAATCGAATAGATTTCAAAGAAGTTGTATAACATTTATTAACGATTAATATTATGACGCAATTGTCTGGTTTTATGACGCTGCATCCATCTTTCAGTTTTTTTTTCCTTCTTTTTCGAGTTCTACCGTGACAAAGCTGCTCTCCTGATCTTCAGAGAAGGAATAAGAAATTGGGAGTCGCCCGCTGCTTATGCACCAGAGTTACGCCGTAGTGCAACAGTGTTACACCACAGTGCACTAAATTACTCCGTAGTGCACCAGTGTTACGCCGTAGCGAAACAGCGTTACGCCGTGGTGCACCAGTGTTACGCCGAGGACTCCGGCAATTTCGAATCACCTTTCTCAAATCCAATAACACGAGCCTCCACCGAAATAGCAAAGCCGCTACCGGGATATATATAATCTACTAGTTTTGGTTCAGCCAGCAGTCGAGTACCGTAACCATACTAACTATCAAATACCCAGTCTTCTCAACAAACTTCAAAATGTTGTTGACCTAAATAAAAGAAATCCAAAAATACATTCAAGGAAATTTTCCTTCATAACTGCTTTGAATATGTTTAATTTAATATTTTGATTAGTTATTACTTTGTGTGCACTAATTGTTAACTGTATAGTTTCAATGCTCTCGTTTGCTTTTGAAATGCATATGTCTGCAAATGTGTTTTTGATCTCATCTATTTTACATATTGCGATAATGATGTTTTTCTTTAATGGTATTTTGCCTTTTATTATGCATATTGTTCTGTTCTTTTTCACGTAAATTGTAGCGTTTATTTGTCTGATTATAATTTGCTGATTGATTGTCTTTGTGTAAAAAGTTGTTTTTTATCTGCGTCTAAGTTGTGTACCAGACTGTATTTCGGACCAAGAGCGTCCGTCAGGCTTTATAGCCTTTTGCTTGCGCTTCGGTTTTTCCTATGTACAGGAAAAAGAAATAAACCTCAATGTACTACCACGACGGGAGTTTGAGTCATGCTGCTACTTCACTCCCGCATCTTGCTGAAAGCCGCAGTTGCACGGCGACGCAGGGCTCGAGAAATTTGATATTAGCCCTCGCGTACTACTGCGGTATCACAGAAATGTTAATCGATTCTGCTGTCAAGTCGTAAGAATGGAGAGGCTTGCGCGTGGCCTTGAATATTAAGCTGCACGCGAGGCTCGATTTCAGCGGGCGTTACCTTTCAGAAAGAGCATTTTCAAAATTCAGAGACCCTTCTAGTCAAGTTGTGCGGAAGAAACGCCATCGGTAAACCACAGCACGAAGGCGCAAATAGGAATGAACAATCAACAAAAACCTCACTGTTAAACTATTCATCGAAAGAATAAGACTGAAAATTTTTGTAACGCGCATGCAATTAGGTCCATCGACAGTCGACCTACATGCATTTATATCTGTCATACGCTCTATTTCGTCAGTTAGCAGAAAACAACCCCCCCCCCCTATTTTTTTTTGAACTGCGACCCAATTTTCATGCCCGCGCGGTGTGTACCATAATGAAGCACGGAGCACAGCTCCACGCCGTAACGCAAGGAAACGAAGTGCGGAAATTTATGCAATGCGCATTGTATTCGTGTTCGTCAGGACAGCACCGCAAAATATGTACGTCAAAATGCATTACGACTTCTCTAATGGCGTCGTTAAAGTAAACAGCTGCGTTCAGTTGAATGAACGAGTGGCGATTTACTGCGGCCCAGTTCAAACTTTTGAGTAAGGGTCAAGGCAGGTTGTTCAACCGACTTCCGATGCCAACAACGCTTACAAGGTCTAGAGTTGATACGCCATCAGCGTTTTACTTAAAGTTACTGTTGTTAGATATTCACGAATGATATGATAGTTGACGTATCTGACAAATGCAACACATGCGATGGGTGTTGTACTTTACCTGCTTGGAGGAACGAATTTTTAAGGTATTGCACAGAACTCCAAATTATGCATAAATATTAAGTCGACGGCTGTCTTATCACGAGATTTATATCAAATCCCACCATGGTATCCTTCATAGCTTTTCTTTCACGTATGCTTTTTTTTCTTTCATAGTCAAGGAAAAAAAATAGCGAATCAAATTTTCTACGAAAGTTACGATTCTTTTTTTCCCCAGACCACAGTGGCCGAATAGGATGTAAATTTCATTCATTTCGTAACTCCATTTGCGTTGCCCTATGCAAGCCACGCCTTTCGCGGGTACTCAATCATTCGCTCTAGATCATTCTAACCTGTCTAATTTATTCCCAAAACCACCATAATAGCCGTTCAACCCCACATATCTAATTTATTGAGAGACCGGTATATTTAGGTTTGACACTACTAGAGCACTGTCAAAAATAACGAGTTTAATTTAAAAATAAGGGGTGCGAAAAAACAAGACATGGGGAAAGGCAGAAAAATATACAGTAAAGAACAAACAGGACAACGGCGGTACAGATGCTGCATTTTCTTCCTTTTACTTCGATTTTCTTTTCTATCTTCTTCTCGTTCCGAACCTTCGGTAACCAGTCATGCATAACAACATCACAATACCTGATTCACTTTAAGCTGGGGAGCAACTACAGAAATGCACATGTAGCACTTACTTCACAAACAAGTTCAACACTCACGTGTATCAGATAGACGATTTTGCATCATGCAACGCAATTATTTCCCTTGACCAACGGGCACAAAGCACTCATGTTCTTGTACGAATGAATACTCTGCATGTTGGTCCAGTTCCTTCGGCAATCAATATAATAAGGGGGAACCCTTATTATATTGCAAATTCCTTACTAAATTAACGTGCTTATAGTGGCTAACAGTTAACCGACGTTAATGAACGCTGGCTCTGACGTGCACGGAAGGCAAAATAGACCAGGCGCTGTCAAAGGAGAACACGATCAGGCGAAAAACGCGGACGAGATCGCGATATGGAACTCCGTGCGCACGCAACCGGAGCCGCTGTTTATTACCGAGGGTGCATCGCGAAAAAAATACAGATCGAGGTCGCGTTAACGCATGCATTTGCGCCACGATCGAGGAAAAATGTGGCACGCTTTGCCCGACGAGCATCAAATGATGCGGTCCGGTGCGGAAGATGACGGATAATCGTGCCTTGCTCGGAAGTCACTCACCCCGCCCGACAAAATCGAAGATACGGACGCGCTCGACTCCAACACCGCATGCGCGGAAACAGCAGCTCCATCGGCTCCATTCAGCGAAAGAAGCAGAAAGCAGTGTAAGCTCCTCTGCGCTAGCGTTAATTACAAGCAGTAGCCACGGGCACTCACCTAATCCAAGGTACGACCGCATATTGTAATCCACCCGCGGAGGCATCGGCGGCTTTTTGCCGAAGCCGAGATGCTTGAGGATCTTGGCCATCGCCCGTTGTCAAAAAAAAGAAAGCCCACAAGGGAGGCCAGGCCGGCTTCGATAGGTCCACGAGCCGCCGGGGTTTCACGATGCGCGCACGGCCATCGGTCACACCATCCGTGAGAAGCACCGTTCCTAGCGCCGGCGCGTACTCTTCCCAATTAAAAAAAACTCGACGCCGATGCACTTGACAGCCCGAGCACACGCACACACGAGTTGGTTCGCGTACGGACAGAAACAGGCACGGTCCCGATGGTTCTTGTTTTGGCCGCCAGAGATGCGAGAGTGGTGGTGTTTAGTTTGTGAAAACTTACCTAGATGGCGCAAACAACTTCGCTTGTGTTGAGTAACCGTACATGGAAGGTATTATATAGAATTACTCTACGCTTGTGATCATCATCAAACAAAAACCCTTGAAAATTTTTTTTGTCTCAAGAATGCTACATTATTAGTTACAATGCAAATATACTTTTAGACTAATAGTTTTGGCAGCATATTTTTCAGTACACTTTACAGTAGCAGTAATAGTTCTAAAAACATTGACTCTAATAATTGTCAACTAAATCAACTAAACAGAAAAATTGTTCATTTTTTTATTAGCAGTTTTTAACAATTTATGTTTATTAAACTCAGCTACTTACTCTATATTCTACTACGCTACTCAGCTACTTACTCTGTACTTGTTGCCTCCCTATTCAAAGATGGTTTTTTCGAGTGTTGTTCTCATCTGTCTAGAGTGTCCAGCAGGCGTCTGTTTCGTTGGTTTTGTGTGCACGCTCTCGTGATTTGTATATGTCATCTGTAAACACCAACAACGTTTATATTCATTGATCTTACACGATGGATGGGCTTTTAGACAGCCTTTCGACAGGCTTAAGAGTCTCCCTCGATGAAAACAGCACCGCCACCCCTCATCCAAGATTTGCGTTGTACAAGTTAAAGTACAGCGCATCATCGCAAGAAGCGCGGAGGCAAAAGTTTTTCGAGGAGCAGAAAAAGTGAGCTTGGCGTGGTGGCCCGCTCGATCTGGAACGCGATCTGAGTTAGACCCTTTGTTGCAACAGGAAACGGTCTGACCTGTTCGAGCATGCACGCCGCCTTGCTCTCGGTTCGGACGATCGGGGGGCCTCGGGAGACAATGAGGAGAAAATGGATTGCACGGTGTCCCGGGCTCGGAGCAACGCACCAAGACTATACAGAAACAGGGTACATGTGTTTTCTATTTTCCTCCAAAGAGATGCTTTCACCGAAGATATAGTGCCATATAAGGATGTCATTCGTCCAACCTTTTACTGCGCGGTCTGTCCAATCGTTCGGTGCAGCCAAGTGCTCTCATGTGTTGACGCTACGCGTCAGCAGCTGTGCCTTCAAGAAATACCCTGATGAAAATACCGCGAATTCAGAGTAGTAGTACTAACTCTTTTAAGGACTGCATAGAAAAAAAATTAACTTATCCTGATATGTTGCCACCATGCAAAGCAGAAACGGGCCGAGTATTTTTGTCAAAAAGTTGAAGTTTGCGCGAAAACAAAAATCTGCGCTTTCAAATATAAAGAAGGTCTTTACTGCGCGCCACTTTCGTTAAATGCCATTTAAAGAATTTCACGCAATGCTGCTAAATGCTGAACATTCTTTTATTTTTCAGCAAGGAACATTTTGTTTAAAAGGCGAAGTTTATTAGAAAGGGGACCGTGAAATGGTTTTTGAAATTTTGTAAGTGTTTAGGCTACATTGTCATCAAATAATCCGTGCCATAAATATACTCTGCACCGTGTATCAAGGCAGCTATGAGCAATTCTACAGTTATCCACGACCTTAGAGGAGGAGTTTATAGAGGAGGTCGTGCAGTTATCCTTCTGCTCTCCGCTGCCTCACCTACTCATCTCCCCAAAACACCCATTCATAGCTAGGGACAAAAGCACACATGACTGTGCTACCCTCTCTGTGGTGTGGCCTACGCGATTAGCTCCGGCAGTGGGCCGCTGTCAAGGGACAGAGAAGACCCCTGCCAAGTGGTCGAGATCAGCTCAGCCAGTTAGCACCACACAACCAGCTGTTCTTATTTTACTCTCCTGTGCATCGACTATCTGCAAAGGCCGTGAAGTACGCACACATAGTACCTAAAAATGGTCACCGATAGGCACAAACTCGGGCAATGTGATTGTGCCGTCGGGGGTGAAGCTACAGTGCAGACACATGAATCTTCGCATTGATCTGATAGAGTCAGACACTCACAGCACCGACAAGCTGAAGCAGCTTTGCTCACTGTTTGTCCTACTCGATGTTGTAGCCTTACATTACTAAATTCGCAGCACACATCTAAGCTAGGGCAATGGTCTGAGAAACCTCAGGGAAATACTGTTGCACAGCTTATATCAACATGGAGCGTGTTGTAACACAGGTAGATGAAGCTTGCTGTCCAATAGATGGTAGTGACATGCATTGGACATATCCAATTAGTTCAGTCGCCGGTGCGGCATATTATGGAACATTGCTACATGGAATGGATGAGGAAAGTTTAAAGCTTTTTCGGTTGAGCTGCTGCAATCTGTATTCTGATAACAATGAATTGTGGTAATAAACTGCACAGTTGAGGCAAATGCTTGAATAGGTCAGCAAATGATTCTTAGGACTTGTTTTGCCAGCTCAGTGCATTTAGACAATATCGGCAGAACTTTTCCCCAGTCCCTTTAAAAATACCCTTTTTTGTTTATTTTTTGCTTTTTACACTCGAAAAGGTGTATTTTTGGGCTAGTTGGCACTTGGTATTCAACAATTCACACTGTATTATCACACTGTAGTAAGGGTGGGCTTCACTGCACGGAGATGAACTCGCCATTGTTTTCGGAGGCAAGTACAAAATCACTCGCAATTGAAGAGGCAGGGTTTGCGGATTCAACTCGTTTTGTTTTCTTGTAAACACGTCTTGCGTGCTGTCACACCATTAAAGATGCCACTTAGAAGTAAGCTTGCAGCAAAGCTAACTATCTGTCATGTGTGTTCCATTCTTTAGCAGCTCCTTGCAGTATATGATTTTACAAATCAGCACCAAACTCATGCAGGCAGACCATTTGGTAAGTGCTCAGAAGTATCACAGAAGCTACAATGTCTTCCAGCCTACTTGAAAAACAATTAAGCACAAAGCAAACTAAGCTGGTTAGCTGTCTCTTTTAAAGTATGCACAGGATGCACCATATGATTCCATTGACAAGATTTATGACTGATTGCAAATGTCCAGAACAGATGTTACCTGCACAAATGCCAACGTCTTGTGTGATTATGTTAGAAAAAAATATTGTATTTGTTTTGTTACAGCTGATGCTGTCAGAATGGCTTGTAGAGGTACCAGAAGACTTTGTCGAAAACTGGCTCATGGTTCCCTGCCCAGTTGCTAAACGCTGTCTTGTCGTTTCGTCGAAGGTACAGTCTCCTCCATTTTGCTTCTCAACGATGATGAGATGTGGATGAAAGGGTGCAACCAATATTAGTGGTTTTCTCGCTCAGCAGCTATATTTAATTGATTTCTACCAAAAGCAAGGACTTGAAACATGGTGAAGTGTCCAATAATCAAATGGCTAAGCTATTCATATCACTAAAACGAGCTTTTGTAAACTTAACAATTATTCAAACACAGCAAAGTGACACAAGCTTCACACATTCACATGATACAACACCACAAAAATCACTCATATCTAAGATATGTAGGTATAGGATGAGTACAATCAATAAAAACTTTTACTTTAAAGGGGCCCTAAAACACATTTTTAAGTATCCATGGAACGAATTCACTGGAAAAGCTTATTGCCTCACAAATTCAACGCCGCAAAAGATTTAAAAATCCATCCAGTACGAGAGGAGTACAAAAGATTTGTCGCATCTGTAATCACATTCTCTCTTCTTTCGTCCTGCTGAAAGCTAAGCAGGCAGGGATGGCAGGGGCAAACAAAATACGTCCCGTGTGCCTCAAGACTTCGAGCACTTTTTTTTTCTTCGAATACGCGGCTTTCTCAGTGCAATCGCGCGAGCACACGTGGTCAAGTCACGGTTTCCCACGGTGATCTCTGTAATGACCGAGGGTGCCATGTTCAAATCAGCCAGTGGCTGATAGATGACCTTCTATGAGTAATTTTTGAGCGTCTTCCATCATTTGTTGAGGGAAGAGGAAGCAATTTTCAGCTGACTTTGATCATTTCTTGTTAATTCGAAGCGGCGCGCTGCACTATAACATTCGGCTTGCGTGTTCTCGGGAGCCTCTACTACCGATCTCAGCGTTTTCTGACCATGCTTAATAAGTGTTGCAGGGCCCCTTTAACGGACCCACGACAGTGAAATTTGTGATTGTGACTTTTTACTGTAATTTGTAGCTTTGTATTTGATATTCTGGAAATATAATTGCAAATGCTCTAACACATCAAATAATTAATGGTAGCCTCCTTAATTATGGCCAGTTTTAGAGTGACTTCCATACAGGCACCTAATATTGTAAAAAACTAGTATCCCACCACAGGTTAGCATTTGAGATAAAGTACACACAAGCTTTAGGGATGCTGAAATCGCAGTTTTTCAAATCAGAGCCTCACTTGCGGTAAAAAAGGAAATCACAAAAGTGCTTCGATATAAGTTCCGTCGATTAAGCATTCACTAGACTGTCGAGAGCGTGTCTTTACAGGGAGAAAAAAAAAATAAAAACATTCCTGGTGTAAGCACCCAGTACTGCCTTGAAAAAAGATCAACAATAAAGCGAGAGGGGCAATGGCTCTTGTCGAGTGCTAGTCGTAATATTGTGTGTGCCCCATAAACTTCTCCCCGACATCGACACTACTCTCTTTACTCATGGAATGTCACACATGGTCCCCGAACTACGCCATGCTAGTGGCAATGTCAGGAGGTGCTACAACTCAGATGAGCACTCATTCTTATTTTAACACCGAAATAAATATCCTAAAGGACCCCTGACACCAAATTTCGAAACTCAAGATGCTTGTGTTTTATCATATTATTGCATGCAGGGCCACCATTGACCGATTATTAGTAGCGAGCGTTGCCTAGAAAATATCTTAATTTGGTTTTGAAGTAAGGGTGCGGGCTCTTCCAAATATTCAGGTATAATCGACATTCTCTCTGGTTTCACGTAGATACCTTTGTGACATTACAGAGGTTCAGAACATTTGTGGGGCGTGCACAATACCTCGACTGGCACCCGGCGAGGGTTCTTGTTTATCACCGCTCTCGCTCTGTTGTTGGGCTGCTCCCGAGGTGGTTTAGGCTGCTTAGTTAGGCCAGGGATGATTTTCTTTTTTCTGAGGGGGACACGCTCAAGGCACTGGCATCGGTTCATTCTTCACCGCCCGCAGGTCCCCCTACTTGGAAACAGCGTGTTTCAGTGTCATCAAAGCTTGAGCACACGTAGTCTCAGGCACTTCTCAGTCGTGGGGCGCTGGTTATTTTATGGTATTTAGGCGGCCGTTTCAAACTGATACAAAATAATTTTGAAATAATCCCGCTAGCATTAATTATACGATGCATTAGAAAATGCCATATTATTATTTCTGCATAACCAGACGCAAAGCTACAAATTACTGTAAAAAACTCTCAAACAAAACTTTCGTTGTCAGAGGTCCTTTGAAGGGTCCCTCAAACACTTTTTTGAGTTACGATAGAATTAATTCACAGGATAATCACATTATCACACAAATTCAACACCGCAAAAATTTTAAGAATCCGTCCAGTACGAACGAAGTGACAAATATTTGTCACATGCTGCAATCGCATTCTCTCGTTCCGACAAAAGCACTGGAAGCTAAGCAGAAAGGCATGGGAGGGGCAAACAAAAAACGTCACTCGCGTCTCGTGACCTTGAGCACTTTTTCTTTTTTTTCTTTGAATACGCGGCTTTTTCAGTGCGATCATGCGCGCATGCGTGGACAAGTGCCAGCCTTTTGCGGCGACCTCTGTAACAACCGAGCGTACCATGTTCAAATCAGCCAATGGCTGATAGATGGGCTTACTACGAGTAATTTTCGGGCTTATTCTGTAATTTGTTGAGAGAAGAGAAAGCTATTTTTAGCTGACTGATAATTTATTGTGAATTCTAGGCCGTGTACTGCGCTCCAATATTTGGCTCGCGTACTGTCGGGAGTCTCTACTACCGATCGGCAGCGTTTACTGAGCATGCTCAAAAAGTGTTGCAGGACCCCTTTAAAGGCAATGTTTGCACTAATAATCTCGCGGAAGTGTCCACGTATGCAGGACACGCAAACAACAGAAACATCTCGAGTTTGCAATTTCTGTATCAGGGGTGCCTTCAACATTTTGTTTCTTCTGTCTGTATCTGGTCTCGTACTGCATGATTGTTTACCTCCTATGTAAATTTGATCAATTTTCACAATTTTTCTAAGCATAACTCAATTTATTGATTTTGGTTTTTACTGCAGTGTCAGATGAAGAATACAGAAATAAATGTGATTTTAGGCTTCCATGCAGTGTTAAGTTGTGTTTACTGAGGTGCCGAATGCGATCGCTAGGTTGTATAGACATTAATATATTTTCATCTGTATCCTGTATGCTTTCGGGCTGGCTATAATTTTAACAAACCATTCTTTAGCTTTGAAAAATGCTTTGAAGTTCAGTACTTTGAAATATAGGGCTCATTAGGGATAAGTTTATTGACTTGAAAAATGTCTATTTAATTGTCATCATGAAAGCTGGTGTGTAGGGTAACTTCCCACTTTTACTGACGGACCCTTGATCTCTGTATTTATTTGTAGTTGAAAAGGAGACACAATTATATATAAATTCAACCTCTAGGGGTCAAAGACGTCAATCGCCCATAGCCACTGGACGGTCAAAGACATACCTGTACGCCATTGCCTGTATGTTGAAAACGCACACCTTTTAGGGGCAAAGCTCCTTAAGACTTCACGATATCCGCCGTCTTCCGTCTGTCCGTAACACGTCTTCATCTGTCTGACATTTCTGAACCATTTTCCATGTAACCTTCAACTTATAAGCAACAGAGGGCATTGGGGGTAACCGTTTTGCATGTAACCTTCAACTTATAAGCAACAGAAAGTGCTGTGGTTAATCGTAGATGTGATGGCGCTGCTGTCAACGCTATATATATATAACCACGTTCCATAACACACATTCTCTTCTCTCATATGGACGAAGACGAACGCAGGAAAGCGCGACGTGCTGAGTATCAGCATCGCCATCGACGGGAAGCTACCGTGGAGACAAAAGAGAAGGAAGCGGATGCAAAGCGGCGACGGCGACAACAAAGTTCTACACCACAGACTAGGGCTAAGGAAGCAAAGGCTAAGCGAGAAAAACGCCAAGCTGACGCGCAGTTGAGACAACTTGAAGCGGATGCAAGGCGGCAATACCGACAAGAAAATTCTACACCAGAGACGATAGCTAATGAAGCTGTGATAATGAAGCCAAAACGTAACCCGGAACTCGGAACCTTATATCAACTATAAAGAAGAATCACTGCTATATCACAATCGGTCTCAGCACTATCTCTTTGAATAAAGAAATATATATATATATCACAACCACGATCAGTCTCAGTACTATCTCAACTTTAATCACAATAATCACCTCCGAAAGCTTCGCCCCATAATTATCTTCAAGCAGCTTGAAATGCAGTGCTTTTTTTTTTTCAATCAGCTTTAATGCTTGGCACGTGCTGACACAATGTGGAAATATGAATGTCTTTTGGGTTGATCTCTCTCTCTCTTTTTTATAGCTTTACTGCTGCAATGCCTCAGCAAGTTTCGGTTTCGTCCCTCGGCTGTGCTGATGCCAAATGACAGATACGATGCCGCTGTGATTGTCTTGCTAGTTTTGTGAATGGCTCCTTAGAATCTGGTTCAGTAATGGTCAGCCTGTTACACGAAGAGTTGCGAGTTAAGACTCTGATGTTAATAAGTGAGCGACATGTCAAAAGCACCCACGGCGAGATGGCGCTGAGTGGATCGAATGTGGCTTTTCTCCCCCCCACGTTTCCCCTTCACGCCGCTTCGTGCACTTATTTTCGTGCGTCTGTGAACTACATAGATGTTTATTGAAATGCATAATTTTTTACTGTCGTATAGGGTTTTTTTATAGAATTTATCTTGATGTTACTTATGAAAAGAAACCATGTGGATGTCTCCACATAAACGACATTTTCATCACTTTATGGACGCCCTTAAAAAATTACGACCTTTTTCATTATCAGATTCACCTGAACAATTGAAATGAGCAATAAAAGAAATTTACCCTGGTAGGTCACACTTGGCGAGTAAAATCTACTTGCGAAGGTTAAGGATAGTTATGATCTTGGTGTATGGGAATTAATGAGGAGCCTTCATTCTTCAGTATGTGCTCATAATAAATGTTGCAGCTTTCACATATTTTCATTCATGTTCCTTCTCATTCTCTTCATTCTTTCAGGGCTCAACAAAATCTTACGCGAGGAACGGTTACCGTATTGCCATGTTTTCATCACTACTTCCAGGTGGAAGCAAATCCTCAGATGGAAAATACTCAGGTTAGCACACTGCACCCTATCTGCTTTATGTGCACTTTTGCTCAATGAACAAGTAACAAAATCTTTGTGAACCAGATTTGTTTAGAAAATGTGTACCAAAACAGCAAGGGATCAACTAGATACTTTTTTTTTCACTACATTACAACAATTTTACAGTTCAGGAAACCTGTTACCACTGCATGCTGTTAGTACCCTTCAGTATCTGCATCGTTAACATTATAATTAAATATAATTCAAAAGCACATGTTATGTTGGTGCGGCTATGCTGTGCCGTAACAGTGACTGGGTTATTATGAAGTTAGATGACTGGGAGTTGAATCCCTGTTAATACTCTGGCTGAATGGTTGCACTTTATACTGTAGCAGATTGTGAAAAGGGTCCTGTTTGAAACTTCCCTGCATGGCAGAGATATCACATCAGGCAATGCAAGTCTTTCATGCTGCACCTGTTTATGCATACCCAGTGTGGCTTTCAGACATAAAACACTCGCTTACAGCTCAATTATAAGGTCAACATTCAATAAAAACTTTGTTGCATGATTGAGTATGTTACGGGGAACCACCTACCAATGCATCCATTTATTTTTATCTATTGTTTCTATGTTATTTTTCATTTATTCATATTTTGTTTGTTTACTTGTCTTGTTTTTCTCACTGCTGAGTACCGTATTTACTCGCGAAACACATGCACCCCCAACTTCTGTCGTCAAAATCTGGATTTTCTTTTTCACCCACGTAAAAAACACACCTCCTACATTCATCCGCTGCAGTCCCACTAACTGACACCTGGCACCTCCTTGCTCCTCGTTGTTTCTCTTTCGTTTATTGTTATGCTGACTCCCTTTGGTCACCTTGACTGGCACCTCCCCCCCCCCCCCTTGCCCACTGCCGCACATCGTATTGTTCTTCTTTTCTTCTGCGTGTAGCACATCCCCTGTCTCTTTTTATTATTCGTTTGCCACAGCGGGGTTCACAAATGGTGTGAGTGCAGAGACATTGCAGCTGATAGGCACACAGCGAGTGAAGGTCATGAAACTGCCCACGCCAACCGATGGTCACTCCTGCAAATAGAAAACTTTAAGGCCCACCCACACGCCCGTAATATTCGAGCGGCGAGGACGGGGTTTGCTGTCGCCATGGCTGTTGCGAAGGGCCATTCGTCACCAACGTGTCGCAGGTTTCGGGAAAACCGGAAAAAATCGCTTGTCACCCAGAAAATATCCTGACGATTTCCGCAACATGGTAGCACCCCGGATTCTTGCTTCGGTTGCAATTTGCTCTTCATGTTTGTTATCCACACGTACTTCAAAGAATGCAAGATATTGGCTACCTTTTCTACAGTAACTTCGCATGTGAATAGGGAGACGGCAGCCGTATTTTGTAATTAATCTTGATATGGGCGTTTTGTTTTGGATGCTTCAGTGGTAGCTTCATGCAATGTCAATGGTGCCGGTGCAGTCGTCGTGCGATGTTGCCTTGAAGTTGGCAAAGTGCATCGTAGCGCATGCTTCTGGGCACCCCTTGAGATTACAGCAGATACCACTTTTGAGGTTAAACGATTGCAAGAAAAGAAAGAAGCGAAACACTTTTATGGAGTGTGTGGGGGGGTGTAGGGACAGCTTGCAGAAGATAGCGCTTTCAACGACCAACAAAGAAGCGAAAGGCTAAGCGACCTAACTTTTTTTTGCATTACGGCATTTCTCGCTCATCCCGAAAATTGTTCATAAAATTTGCCTTGCATAGTAGACGCACCCCCACCTTTTCTCTGATTTTTCTAGGAAAAAAGTGCGTTCATTACGTGAGTAAATACAGTATTTCGTTCTGTTATGATTGGGCAACATACCTTGTTGCAGAATGACAGTGGAACCAACCCAACGAAACATGTTCTCCAATAATCGCTCAAATATCAAAATGATTATAATATCACTATTTAGAGAAATAGAGCATGTGCACTACATTCGTGTCAAAATATATTTAGTACTATTCTGATGCTTTATGACCACTTTTACTCAGGGAAACTGGCAATCAAATATCAGACTAAGAATCATTTCGGGTTCTTGAATCAGCACGATAGTCCTCTGGGAACATTTAACAGCCGCAATTCAACCGCGAGTAATAGCTTTCATTGCACAGTGGATTGTTCTCGTCACTGTTTTAGTTCGGAGAAGCCACCTCTGCTGTAAAACAATTAGTAATAGCACTATCAAAAGTGCCAATGCACGCACATGGCACTGAGCGATGCATGGCAGATAGGCTTTACCAGGGCGCTGTCTTGTGAAATAATTGCTGGAAGACAGTAAAATGCCAACACTTAGCATTAGAACATAGCTCTGAAGTTCCATCAGGTGTAGCTTTGAAGTGAACCAAAAAAAGGCCTAATGGCTATATCGGCATTGGAGGTTCAGCAGCGGTGAAACTACCAGTGGAGCCAGGGCTAACCCACTGTCACTAAATGTCCATGTCACCGGGCAACAGCTCCAGAACAACTTTCAGAACCATCCTCTGTGCAGCAAATAAATCTTTCATTTCACAAGCAAAGCTGCCACATAAGAAGAGTATGGCAAGTTAAACCGCTCATGTGGATGGCCATTTAGTATACTTCATCGCAATATGTGGCTGTGTTGTGGTGGAGCTTGCTTAATAAAAGTTGGTAATATTAAATGCAAGTGTAATTTGTGCTGCACAAGCCATCCACATTTTTAAACCTGTACCCCGTGCTGCCATATGGCCTAAGACAAAATCAGCAGCCCGATTAGCTAAAATTGTGTAGATATTCTGTAAAAGTCAGTATATTAATGAAAAAGCACTTTGATGACATAAACTTCATTAACTGAACTAGCATGCTTAATGTAAATATATTAATTTATTTTAGTTTGTAAGCACATATAAAAACATTGCATGTAATAAATGTAATCATCAAAGCATGGTCGTATACAACGTTTAGCCAGAGAGCACTATGGCCGAGACCGATAATGCACACCTCCAAATTTCGTTAAAGCTCCATATCATTTTGGATAATAGGAAGCCTGCAATTCACATAGTACTGCAGAGTTACACAACGCACGTTTCCCCCCCCCTTCCCCCCTGGTTAATAATGGGCACACAAAGACAGTGTTTGTTGATACGATAGGGGAAGGGGGGGTTGAAGGAGATAATTAGGGGAGCATGAGGGAAACATGCACGTTGCGTTCACACCTTGTACGCTCTCGTATGGGGCTAATGTTTTCAAGCCTGCTTAAACATGTGTGACTTTGTCAATCTTCTATGTTGGGAAGAACATTTCGGCAGAAACCAGTTGCGTGTGAGAGGGGGTAGGGAGAGGATGCAGATGTTGCTGCATCCTCTGTTGAAAAGAAAATGAAAAGTCTAGGAACTTCACAAAGATCAGTATATATATTATTTTTTTGCCTGCCAATCAGCAGGTAGCCAAAAAAGATCAGTAGATTTACTGAAAAATAATAGGTTTGGCATTAATGCCTGTACCATCCCAGCTTTCCTCCATGGCTTGTACCACTTCTCAAACTCTTTGCCCTATTTGACAGAATACGTCAAAGCAGTGCCATTTCATTGACATGAATATTTCCAATTACTGAAGTCACCACATTCCAATTATAAGTCGAAACAATTATGACTCACTGCAATAAATTTTTGTGCAGTTTAAATATTCTTTTGAATAAGCATGGCAGTCACAGCTATGAAAACTGAGCTTGGATGCTCTGAGCTTGGATGTTAAAGTAGTGCAGCATTATTTTCTCACACTGCCATAGGCAGTGTCAGAAAATAATAAACTAAATATTGTATTTAACTATTGGTGGCGATTTTAGTAAAAGCTTTATCCCAGCAAGTATTGCTGAACATGGTCTGCATAGTATGTTCTTACATTTTCAGCATGAATCCTGGATATGGCAATCCTGATGGTGTGACTTTTTTTTTAGATTTCTGCCTGCTGGATTGTGTCTTCTCAGAATTGCATCGGACGTACTACATTCTCGACCTTTTGTGCTGGAAGTCGCACCCTGTTTGCGACAGTGAGGTAACCAATTTGTTAATGCGTTAAAATGCTTCACACGGCTTTGCCTTGTACCCGCCATTACTTACAGATACAGCATTAATATCATATGTTTCTGCCATCTCCACATTGTCAGACACTCTTATAGCAATAATAGTTTTATTGAGGCATGATGTGTAACAAGGAGCAGCCAGTGCACCACGAACTTTTGTATGTGGGCTATGGTAAAATAAACCACCTACTACACTGTTGCGATGCTGCACTATTGGTTAAAACAACTACACTTGATCCCTCTTATAAAAGATATGCAACAGAGAGCCATTCTTGTCACTTATAAGGGGTGCCTTTCTATAAGCAGAGTATCACTATGCATATTGTTATCAACGCCTATTTCAATATAGGCACCCCGGTGTCTATCCAGTTGTCTCTTACATCAGTGTCTCTTATGAAGGGTTTCGACTGTAGTATGCTAAACTGAATCCCAGATGTTTCCACAGAAAGGAAATCGAAGAACCCTAAATGCCAGAAAAGAAATACGTTAGAAAGTTTATCAAAAAAAAACTATAGCCGCACTTCTCTAAGTACCATGTGCAGGGCTAAGACAGCTGCACGTATTGGACATTTTTTATACATTTCCATTTTCTTGTTCCAAGCTGCTTCAAAAGCATAAAAATCGCGAAGTTTGCGTCGATCTGCTCCGAAACAGTCTCTAAAGCAAGAATTTTGATGTCAAGGTAAATTTCAATGGGGGGAAAAAGGCTGAGTTGAGTACATGATTTTTCAAGTAGCGCCAGAAATACTAAGAAAATAAGACGTGCCCAGGCATGTTTTTTTACTTTGCACCTTTCTGGTGATGATCGCTACCATTGTGCCGTCATATTCTCTTCTAGACTGTTGTAAATATCCGTGACCCCGTAAAACTGTGCTACTGGGCGTCGAGCGTGCTGCTTCCAGGAGCTAGGCTGTGTATTCTGGTGCTTAATGAAAACCATCAAGTTGGCCACCCTAACCGAGTGGCATGCATAGCAGGTTTGACTCAGGTTCTTTGTTGTGCATTGTGCGTTCTTCCGGTCACTGCGATTTTCATGTCGACACTGCTGCGTGCAGTCACTTACACGTGAGAGTTTGTCGTGAGTGAGTACGTTGTGGCGTAAACATGAAGTAATCCCCTTGCATGCGAAGTGTCTCCTAGATGCTCTGGTGCATGGGCTCTCAAACTTGATTCCATGAGCGACAGATCGCATGCAACCCACTCCTGGTTTACCCCAATTACCTATTAATTTATTTATACAAGTGAGTTCTCATTGCATTTAGCATTTAAAAAAGCCATTGCACATCATATCCGAACATCAGTGTCTGCCAGTAGCGAAAGACCCACGAAAGATGAAACTTGCACAATTTGCAAATTTGTGGTGATGAGTTCTCATTGCATTTAGCATTTAAAAAAGCCATTGCACATCATATCCGAACATCAGTGTCTGCCAGTAGCGAAAGACCCACGAAAGATGAAACTTGCACAATTTGCAAATTTGTGGTGATGAGTTCTCATTGCATTTAGCATTTAAAAAAGCCATTGCACATCATATCCGAACATCAGTGTCTGCCAGTAGCGAAAGACCCACGAAAGATGAAACTTGCACAATTTGCAAATTTGTGGTGATAGAATGCGCGTTCAAACCAGTTTAATTGATAATAATGGAAACCTCAGCGCTTAATCGTGACTCATGATGTGTCGGCAATGACATGGCACAGTTTTCATGAACCGTGATTTGCCGCGGCTCCGTTTTGTAATCAAAACTTGCGATGAGCGTTTTACGCTGCATGACGGCTTTATACAAGCTTTTAAGCTTAGCTTTTTTCAACCACTGTTTCGGTCGGCGGCCGTTCCGCAGTGTGACTGGCATACCTCCTTGTTTTAGATGCGAAGCATCTTTTTGACTCACGTGTGTAACATCATACACACGTCCACAAGAATGCGCCGCAACGCGTTCGCCTCGCCGGAATTGTTGGAGCGGTGCCAAGTAGGTCAAGTCGCAGCTGCGCATTGGTGTGACGCCCCTCTCACACGCTTCTCTCGCATGTGCGCGTTAAGTCACTCTCACCCGCCGCACGTTCGCCGCAGCGCCCGCAGCTGCGAGCTTCTCAGCCTGCTTGCAACACACTTCTTTCTCACTTTACCCTCTCCACCGCCCACAACGCTCAAGCGCACGTTGAGTAAAAACATTCTTTCGGCTCGTTTATCTGCGACGGAACACCAAACCCAACCTGCCTCCCGTGTCTTTGCGTTTCAAACAAACGTTCACTTCAGTGAACGCTACACCGAGTTTCGCGTCAAACCGTTCTTCCAGCACCCGCGTCTATGCCTGTTGCAACGGGGTCAGCGCCGAGCGCACATCGCTGCTGCTTTGCATCCCATTAGAGTTCTTTCCAGGGAGAGGGTTCATATCTTTTTTTTTCTTTTCCTTTTTTTTCAGAAATCCCGCATCTGTATGTTCTACAGTTCGTTTGCCTGGACACGCTTACATGCACTGCATGGTGCAAGCATTTTACAGGAGTGGCGGAGCGGCGCGGGCAATGGCTTTTGGTATCTAAAAAAATATAACAAGCCAACATAGGCAGTAATAATAACGTGTGGTTGCGTGCATCATGCGGCGTGATCACCTTGTACCATTCACTCATCGCTTAGTGTCATACACATGCGCTCTATGAGCTAGTCGGTGCAGCGAGGTTTCTTGGCTCCCGCACCGTACTCTTGAAAACGGTCCTGCGTGAGGTAGCCGTGCACGGTGATGCAGCACGCTTTTGTTGTCTGTTAAAAGCTTGCAGTTCAGTTGACGTTATGGCAACTGCACAATTGAGCAGATAGAGAAGCAGACGTACAAAAAGTCAAAGCAGTAATGCTAAATCATGTCACCATTCCTAAGCGAAGAGCCAGTATCATGTAACTACGATTCTTGAGAAATCATAATTTTTGTGATTCTTTTCAAGTGTGATGCATTTTCCTTTTTCAAATGTTTCTTCAGAACCTAGTTTTCAATTTCCTTTTTTAATACTTATTTCAGATGTTGTTACAAAGGCTAGATAAATCATGTGGTGTGTAAAAAGGTAGTGCAGTTTATACCTGGCGATAATCTGTTCAAAAGCTTTCTTTATAGTCTGTTTGAATGTTATGTGTATCATAAGCCAATTAAAATATGCACGTGTGCCCTCACGTTGCTGAAAATTTGTTTTTGAAGCTCCTAGGACAACATATCAAGTACCGCTAACTGCTCCAAAGCAAGTTTCATGTGCTCCAAAATTGAAATTTTGCTGCTCTAGTAAATGCTCCCAATTCAGCCTCAGCCATCTCATCCTTGCACGTGTGCCGGAAGACTTTTCTAACCAAGCATGCCCCTTTTCCATCTCCCTTCCACTCTTCTGAGCAAAATTGGACTGCACCTTCATCATTCACCTGTGTTCCACGTGAAAGATCCTATCGTTCCTTGTGAGCCGGTGTGGGTGGGTTCTTAGGTGAGCCTGAAAAAATTATGAAGACGTGCGCTGTGTTATCATATGCACAGTTACAGGGGGGGAGGGGGGGGTAACATTCTGTGTTGGAATGAGAGGCCAGTGGACAGAAGGGGAAATGGCATTAATACACCATGTCTTGGAGTTAGTCTGCGACAGGTTTAATGGCTGTAGGAGCAAAGGAGAAAGAGCAATGTACTTTGAAAAAACCACTGCTGCTTGCTACAAGTAATCGAAGCAGGTGGCGCAAGTTGCATGGGTCATAATTACTACTGGAGGAAACACACCAGTAGCTTCTGGAATGATATAAGAAGGTTCTTTACACAGCAATACAGCACATGTTGGTGTACTACTCTTTTCAACATCACAAAAAAATTGTATGAACACAGAGTGACCACACCTGAGTTATCATTGGAGCTGTGCAAATGGTGCGTGAGCATGGCTTATGTGTCACCATACCATCTAATATGTCCCCACTAGAAAAGAAGATAAGCTTTCTGAGAAAAAGTGGCGTGTACACCAACTCACAGTATTTCTTTCAATTCCTTTATTATTTGCATTTCTAGCATCATTTTTTTTTGTTATTCAAATGCTCCTGCTTTCCGTTCCTCGCTTATTTCAGTGCTCTGGCTTAGTAAACTCATTTGGAAGTCAGAGCTTGTTTTTGTCTGTCACTGGGCCTGTAGTCCTTACCTTAGTGAAATGTCTTGTGTGACTTGCCACCTTTTCCAATCCACCTCTTTTAAAATTTTGTCGAGGTAAATGCAGTTTTGCTACTGTACAATGTTAACAATTTGAATGCCTTTCTTTTTTGAAATTGTAGGCAGAGTTTCGGTTCTACTGGCTTGACGAGAAATTAAATGAGATTCCTCAGATCAAGGAGACCAGTGATGGCAGCAGGGGCTGCCGGTTTGTCACGTTGCCACGGTATCCTTGCACCAAGGAAGCCATTTCTGCTCTAATGAACTCGCCACTCCCTTTTGAGGATGAGGTATGGCTGAACTCTGAATTTTTCAGAAACTTTTTAGTAAAACCTGTTATTATATTTAGTATAGGATCAATGAAAAAGATGAGATGACCCCAAAAATCGTAACATCCAGGAAAACTTCTTGAGATTGGTAAGTTCGTTTCAGTGCCCAAAGCAATGGAAAACAAGGTTTTACGATGAAGTAAACAGTAGCAGTAATTCAATGTAATGGTAATCTGGTACGAATTATCATAATTTCTCGCATACAACTTGCCCCAGCATATAGCCCACATCCTCAACTAGAAACCACAGAAAAATATAATTTTTTTCAAATTGTTGAATATTGCAGATAAGCTGCCTTTCTTTTCTTACCGTGAGGCAGTGCCATTATACCAACTTGTGTCCCACACTTCGTGTATAAAATGCACACCGACTTTAGCTTTGTACTTTCTGTATAATCCATGCTAGTTATATGATAGAAAATAAAATATGGGGACATTGCAAAGTTGAGGTGTGGCACAGCCAGAATAACACGTGTGTGCCCATTAGGAGGCCTACACATACGTGTTCTGTAGGGTCACACTGACTATTGGTCATCTAGCCAAGCGCTGATAAAGCACAGTACGCAATTATGCTGTCTCTTGTGCACAAGGTTTCGTTACCATTTTTGGCAGCAACCCATACTAGTCAAACGAAGTGCCATCACATCTTCATGACATAATACACGGGACATGAAATGTAAATAAAGAGCAGCTAAGCAATGTGGCTCCCCGCAAAGTTAATGGTGTTCAAGTTTCATGGCTCAAGAGCTGGAAAAACCAACCAACAGGAATGTATGAATAAGATTTCTGTGCTCTTCATCGAAAGTTATCTGGCCAAAATTTTTCTGTTCAGAACCTTGGGCTTATTTCTTCAGTAGATTGGTGCACTAGGCTTTTAGTACTGTTATAATGTAAGCTGGCATGAGCTCAGTTAAATAGCCATTTTTAGTGATGATTCTTTCCACCAGCAGCAACCCTGTTACAGCTGTTGCCTGTAACAGAAAAATATATGAATTCTCAGCAGCTACAGTAAGATCTGAATGATACGAATTTCATAGGCGAGCGAAAATATACTTATCACCTGAAATTCCATATCTTCAATAAACTAGGAAAATTTGTTTCAAACCACCATATACAAAGAAACAGTTATTACCATAAAAAAGAAACTCACCTGTGTCTTACTTGGACACTTACAAAAGGATTCATCAGGGATGGCACAGCTGGCTGCCACAAATATATGCATCAAAGCTTCGCTTGAGGCCAACTGAAACAAAGTACCAAGTCAGCTCAATTGTAGTCATAAGTGAATGACAGCAACACAAAAGCACTTTGTGCTTCCTTGTAACTTTAATGGCTTTAACTTACTGCTGCATTAGCAGTGTTCCTTTGGAACTATGTTGTTGCTATCAGTAGGCTTGTGCCAATAGTGAATTTTAGGTTCGAAGTGAATGGTCATTTTGGTCAAATAAGTTTGAATCAACTTCACGTAGTATATATCACATGTTATTAAAAATATGGGCATATTCGTCATGACCTCGCTAACATGAACATTATATATATTTCCTTATTGAAAAGAGGCCTATGTAAATATCCTTTTTTTTTTGTTCTAAGGAAGTGGAAACGATTTCGAATAGCACTAGGATTTGAATTTCGGAAGAATGCAAGTGATAACCTGTAAAATGTGTTAGGTTTTAATATTTCCTATACTTAGAGCATAAAAGTCCATATAACGAGCTTTTAAACTAAAAAAAAACAATTGATGCGAGGGTAATATGTTTATTTAAAGGGCCACTCACCAGGTTTGACAATTTTGAGCCGACACTCGCAATGTGTAGACGAGGCGTTCATGATCACGTCTGCCAAACTTTGCAACGCTACGCGCCGTGGAAATGGGTCAAATTTCAAGATGAAAGCTGCTCTCCCTCCCCTCTGCCGCCGCATGTGTAGAGAATGAGGGCATGACGTAGGCGTAGGAATGGCCCTACGTACACGGCAATGCAGTGACGTTGGTCCTCTACGTAGATGAGTCTGCTTTGACGTTGTCAACAGTATACCACGTGACATGGCAAAAATTATTCAACACAACATGCGTAGATTATGTATTCATTGCTTTAAGAGATTAATAAAACTAGAAATAAATAATGAGACACAATAAAAAATGTTCGCGTTTTTCTTTCATATTTTTATTGTGAAATGCTACGAGATGCGGGTCTAATGTGCCAGCGTTTCACATGCGTTCATGTCTCCGCGGTCAGCGCATTGAGCAGAGGACCGCCGTGGATCGCTCCTACACGTTCGCGCACTCATTGTGCTCATCTACTCCACCGCGTCTAAGCGAGCGTTTCTAAACCATCCCGCAGAAACAGGCAGAAGACCACAAAATAACGCTGGTCAACAAAGCAACGCTGCTCGTGTGCTCGGTGGTCGGACTTGTTTTGGCACGTCATGCGCACGTCACCTTATGGTCGGATGCTAGAGAGTGTGGGGAAGAGATTTGGCTTGCGAAGGCTACGCGGAGGAGCGGCAAGGGTTTCAAGCTCGCCTCCTCCCACCCTCGTTTCACGCCGCTTCAAAAAACCTGTTTTCTCCGCTCGTAATGAGCCGATTGGAAAAATTTTTGTAGCAAAACGTTCCTCATCGGACACCCAACAACTTCCACTGTCTAACTAAAATTCGGTATGTGGCCTGGTGAGTGGCCCTTTAACCTTGAAGTGGGGCTTTGTGGCAGTGCGGATGTCTAATAAGTAGATGTTTTCATGGCTTAACATTTTTCCACTGCAGTGAAACCCCTTTTACAAGAAGAGACATACGAATAGATATACATTTGAATAAATGCTTTCACGGCACAGCCCTTTACAGCAGTGAAATCACCTTTACGGGGTGTTGAGGAGGACGGACCGATCCCGCCGCTTCCACCACTGTTGAGGAAGACGGACCGATCCCGCCGCTTCCACCACTGTTGAGAACGACGGGCCGATCCCGCCGAAGCCACCACTGTTGCGAAGCCACCTCCGAAATCCCACCGCTGACCTCCACTGTTGCGAAAGACGGCGACGCCAACCCGGTCCCACAGGCGCCACTGCTTTCAACTCCGCCGGGAAGGTCACCAGCCGTTTGGTAGCGTATGTTTCCCAGCTCGCGACGGCTTCTGCGCAGAGCTGATGAGACGAGCGGACGGGACGACGGTGAGTTAAACAAGGTTTATGTACAGCATATATACAGAAGCGTTACAATTTCGGCACTGGGGCCGACAGAGACTCGAAGAGCCGAGCTCTCCTCTCTAACACATAGGTCAGCTTTTCGCCTAAAACCGCCGACTCACACACATGTCGGCTCTCCGACACGGGGACTCCTCTCCTAGGACCGCCGATCGCGACGCGCCGCAGGGCTTCTTTTATTTACACCGGGTCCAACCAAAATGTCCAATCAGAAGCGCCGCTGGTCGTCAGGGCAGATTCCTCCAATGGCGCGCCGCGCCATGCGTCAGACCACCAGACACGAGGACGCCGGCTCGCTGTCACGTGCACCGCTGACTCAATGCACGGGGGCCAGAGACGCGCCGCGCGTGTTTACGCCGTTCGCGCCAGGCAGACTGCGGGCTGGCCTTGACCCAGATTGCCTTTTTCAGAGGCACGGACGTTTGACGAGGACTCGCTGGCATAACAGCACCCCCGCCGCCAGACAATGCACCGGAAAGACGAGCTGCTTCCACGGGGCTCGGATGTCAGGTGCGCTCGTTCGCCAGGTCCCTCCAGGTTCGCCTCCACGGTCATGGGGAGAATACAGCTCCAGACTGTTCCGGGAATACAGCCCATTCTTGGCGACGGATCCCAGCTCCACTGGCTTGTCGCCACAACTTGTCGACCAGCTTCACTCGTCTCTTCTGACCATCTTCGGCTTCAGCACTTGTCGATGGTTCTGCAACTTGCCAAGAACGGATCGACAACAGACAACACACGACACACGCAAGTGCCCTCGGTCACCCGACAGAACACCAGACAAAGTATAGTACAACATATACCTATCTACGTGTCTATTGGAATTTTGTTCCCCCTACATCAAGAGGCACATGTGGGACACAAGACTCTTAAAATGACAGCTCAAAATTTTTTTTTCCCACGTACAACAACGTAACGAATTAGAATACCACATAAAGTTGGCCCCTTGAGATCACTCTGAACGAGAGCGCTCAGCCCAGGTCGTGATGAGGTCAAAATTTTGCCCCGAATCGCCAGCCAGAAACCGAAAGGTTGAGAAAGTACTAGCTAGAACGCACTGCTCAATGCACCTGCATTAGCGTTTACCTTTCCTTTCCTTTATTTTTATTTTTTTTGATAGCGAATGTCAAAGTTGCGCTGTGGAGCAACATGCTCCACTTCCGTAACCGGCCACTTTTAGGCGACGATACCTATGCGGCACCAAGAGCGGCTCACACTTTCGACGTTGCACAGGGGAAAAACGATACGGCTTGCTACGGATTGACTCCTCACCGCTTAGCTCGATATCGTGTTCGATCAACCTCGTGTTTCCGGGGCGGTCCGAAAACACGTCTCCAAACTCGGAACCAATCTTTCTCAGGTCCTCTTTCTCAGGTCCTCCTTCACTTAAGCTAGGCTCTAGGTTCAACTGTTCCCAGATTACTTTCGATCCCCCTTCGATTACCTCACTCGAACTCAAAATTTCTGCTTCCTCTTCCTCTGAAGCACTTAAAAGTAAATTTACGACTGCTTTCAAGTTACTGTGATAAATTTTCTTCGGCCGCCTTCCTAATTTCTCTTCACAATTGGTATGGGAAAGCTTCGATACTACTTTTGCGGGCCCTTCCCAATCAACCTCAAGCTTGCTCCTTTTGGACGGCTGCAGCAGCATTACCTGATTATCAACTTCAAAAGCACGCTTCTTCACCGATTTCTCGCAGTGCTCCTTCGACAGCACTTTTGCCGCGTTTTTCTGGCTTTCCACTAGCGCTTCAATTTGGCTTTCCACTAGCGCTTCAATCGAGAGATCCTCACGCTGCTCTCGAATGAGCGTCTCTCGATCAACTCTCGGCAGCTCGCTCCAACCTTCCGCTACAGGCGAGAGCGTTGCAGCCCTCTCGCTCTGATTCAATGGCGCCACGTCGTCTCCCCCAGCGCATACCGCGCTGGCCGCTCCCGCGACGGGCCGCTCGCGTGACTGCTCACATGACTCATGCGGAAAATTTTCTTTCTGGGGTTCCGTCGACCCGCCGACAAGGTCACTTGAGAGCTCACCGCATTGAACCAGATCAAGCTGCCGCGATAGCTTCCGCGCTTGCGAACACTGTAGGATTGCCAATTCTAGTCGTTTCAACTCGAGGCGCTCCTGTCTCTCGGCCTCCTCGCGACGTTCTCGCCTTTCAGCCTCCTCACGTTCGCGAACTTCTCGCCTTTTAGCCTCCTCGCGTTCGCGAGCTTCTCGCCTTTCAGCCTCCTCGCGGCGTGCTTTGATATCTGCCCAGGCCTCATCGACTTCCTCAGCCGACACTCCCTCATCCTTCATGATCTCAAGGATCGCTTGCTTTCGTTTCGCACGGCCCAAAGTAATGCCGAGTTCCTCACAAATTTCGACGAGTTCCTTCACTTTAAGGTTCTCCATCGTTCACACTAGCCTCTTGCTGTTTGCCCCTGTTAACAATTTACTTGCCGTACCCACTATAAGCCTACTAGCAAGACGCGCAAGCAATTTTTCACTCTCCCGTGTTTACCCCCTCCGCATTAACTTTGGTTTCAAAGCACTTCGACTTTGCTTGAAACGATCAAAGCTCACTACAATGCTTCACACAGCCCTTCTCTAAACTACTACAACCTGAGCTAGAGTAGTCTGGTGAACTGAGGGGAAAACATCAGGCACTCACCGCATCGATGTCGCTGACGCCGGCCGATCCCGCAGCTGCCAACCACTGTTGAGGAGGACGGACCGATCCCGCCGCTTCCACCACTGTTGAGGAAGACGGACCGATCCCGCCGCTTCCACCACTGTTGAGAACGACGGGCCGATCCCGCCGAAGCCACCACTGTTGCGAAGCCACCTCCGAAATCCCACCGCTGACCTCCACTGTTGCGAAAGACGGCGACGCCAACCCGGTCCCACAGGCGCCACTGCTTTCAACTCCGCCGGGAAGGTCACCAGCCGTTTGGTAGCGTATGTTTCCCAGCTCGCGACGGCTTCTGCGCAGAGCTGATGAGACGAGCGGACGGGACGACGGTGAGTTAAACAAGGTTTATGTACAGCATATATACAGAAGCGTTACAATTTCGGCACTGGGGCCGACAGAGACTCGAAGAGCCGAGCTCTCCTCTCTAACACATAGGTCAGCTTTTCGCCTAAAACCGCCGACTCACACACATGTCGGCTCTCCGACACGGGGACTCCTCTCCTAGGACCGCCGATCGCGACGTGCCGCAGGGCTTCTTTTATTTACACCGGGTCCAACCAAAATGTCCAATCAGAAGCGCCGCTGGTCGTCAGGGCAGATTCCTCCAATGGCGCGCCGCGCCATGCGTCAGACCACCAGACACGAGGACGCCGGCTCGCTGT
This sequence comes from Rhipicephalus annulatus, assembly GCA_013436015.1. Lineage (NCBI taxonomy): Eukaryota > Metazoa > Arthropoda > Arachnida > Ixodida > Ixodidae > Rhipicephalus > Rhipicephalus annulatus. The sequence goes on along the minus strand of WOVY01011058.1, from coordinate 311,997 downwards.
CACGTGCACCGCTGACTCAATGCACGGGGGCCAGAGACGCGCCGCGCGTGTTTACGCCGTTCGCGCCAGGCAGACTGCGGGCTGGCCTTGACCCAGATTGCCTTTTTCAGAGGCACGGACGTTTGACGAGGACTCGCTGGCATAACAGGGGGTAACACGTGGACTAATATACATCTATTGATTCATTTCGAATAGTTTGAAATTTTCAGTAATTTAAATTCAAATGGAAATGACTTTGAATACTTTGATATTTGTTCGAGTATTCAAAGCATTGGATTACTCGCACAAGCCTAGCTATCAATGATCGTGCTGTTATCCACCCTGCTTTCGTGTGCAGGAGTCCCAGCAACTGACGTTCTGTTTACAATTCACATGGGCTGGCCATGCACGCACCTTCAAAATTTTGTCGTTTGTATCTATGATTGCTTCTGCTGCAGTTTTGTCCGCAATAGTTGCGTTAAGTAGCATGGCTCTGACGTTGCAAGCATTGGATGTGTGTGTACTTCCTGAGTTTCGTCATTGCTTTACATGATCATGTCGATAACGACCGAGACTTCGTCCACAGTGGTTGTGGTGAAGGATAACTGCTCTGCTTACAGTGTGTATGCAGGCTGCATGCATATTTGTGAAGCTTCCAGAGCAAACTTCATTTTTTGCAGTCTCCCTCTTCATGGATTACCGACTTGCCCAACAGTCTGTTTTTGTTTTTCTAAGCAAGCTTCTGATGCCCGTTGCTTGACAGTTTCAGTACCCAAGTTCGTATTACTCGTCATGATGCGGAAAAGTGTTCTGATCATTCAAATTTTGGCCTGTTGGACAGAACGAAATTCAGCCTAAGCATCTTACAAAATCTTATCAGGCCGAAATTCATATCAGCCAGGTATGCATGGCTGCCCGCTTCAAAATCCTCATGAACGGTGTATTGGGCACCCTGAGTACACACGGGGTGTTGCAGGAAGAGAAAAGAGAGCTGCTCGCCCGAGCATCAGAACAGTAACACGTCTGTTTAGAGACTGCTCCTCCATCTGAGGTACTGTGCTGGTTGTTCTACATGGGCATTCAAGAATGATTTAAGCTGTATTATTAAGCTGGTCTTTTGCATTGCCAGAATGGTTTGCCATGAAATGATGCTTTGTGAGGAAGAAAAGAAACTAAAAACAAGAGATTAGTACTGATTGCAACTTTGTTTCCCACACCAACTATCCCTAATGGTCATGCATTCATGTGTGCATGTTAGTGTGTGCAGGATAATTTACTTACATGAATTTGATTCTAAATTTTAAACTTAAAGGTATACTCTTTTTTTACATCTTCTGTCATTCTGGTTCAGTAATATTTCTTAAAATATAGTAAGTCCAGCATTTCACAAAATGTTTGTGAGGCCCCACTAATGTACTGTCAATGGTTATAGCCAGGTATTCCTAATGTATGTATTATCAAGCTTCATTTTCTGTTCTAGTTACTTATAAACCTTAGATTAAGAAAACAAATTTGTAAAAAGAAAATGTCAGTAGAAGCTGATTTAGCAGTCTTTGAAAAAGTTTTTCGCCGTTAACATCTACAAAAGGGCACACCTTTTCAGTGGCTGTGGCAATAAATGGCACCTTTGTATTTGAAGGCAGCACTGACACAAATCTTTTTTCCTCAACAGATGGATGGGCTGTTGTTCTACCACAAGAAAGGACATTACTTTGAAGGCGTCTCTCCTTTAGTTGGCTGGCTGAAGCCATACATGGTACCTGAAATTTTGGGAACTTCAGTGGACCCACACTATCTTGAAAAGCAACCACCAAAGCACCAAACAGATCTCAAGGAGAAATTGGAAGCCAACAAGTCCCGAACCAGAAACAAAGTCAAGGCGACACAATTGAGTGCCGAGGACTGTGATACTGAACTATCTCATGAGATGGAGGCGTGATATTTTTCTTCTCTTTATGTGATGTGTGATTTTGTTGCAATCGACGGTGTTGAGAGGAAATCCAGAGTGGAAATTTATTATTGAGCATCTAACTGCTCAAGGCAGCTTGGCATTATAAGCCACTGAAGATGCATCCTTTCATGACACCTCTTTGCAGAAATTGAGCAATATTTGAAAACGTAATGTTTGAGATGAGTGCAGACATTCTGTTTTTGTTTTGTTGTCTGTGCATATGTCCGCTTCCTGTTCCACATTATCTGCAACAACCTTTGCTTCTTAGCCAGTGCCGCGTCCGACGTCTTCACTTTGTCCTATTTCTTGACTTTTCATGATGCACCAAGCAACCCAGTGAAGCACACTGCTGCAGGTAATATTTGCCCTCCATTGTGACACAGTAAAGTTAGTAAGCGTATTCATGTCATATACTGAAGCTTGCTAACAGTGAAAATAATTGCCTTGCAATAAGGCACACTGCATAGGGTCTCTATATATGATATTGCATTAGACTTAGGCTAGTATTATTTGGAAAAACAGCGATGTAGGCAATTTCATTAATGTTCATTTTCAAGCAGTTTGCAGTGCAAGCACGCAGATGCTGACAGGAAAGAGACACAGCACTATAAAAATGACTTTCTTACTTTCCTGTATCCCTTCTTACTTCACTGTGTCGTGTTTCTTATAGCACTTACATGGTTACGTTGCAAGCTCCTTAAGATGTGGCATTTTATAGTCCCATTCAAAATTATTTTATCGGTGTTAGGCTGCAACTCCTTGATTCAGCTTGATACTCCTATTAGTGCCAAGGAACTAACTGAAGGTGAATGCAACTGAAGAAGTCTGCAGCATTTCTTCTTCAGAGGCAGATACACTCAAGCCTTCAACAATAATGGGTGTGCCCTCCAGGTTGACATCATGGGCTGGACAATCATTGCCGACTAACATTCCTGCAAAGTGAGGTCCTCCTGTCATTGTGCATCAACAAGATGCCATCGCATCGGAGCAACCACCGGTAGAGATAAGGGCCACACCTGATAATGCCTCCACGCTCTCCGCTTCTCAGTCTTACCCAACGCCCGTCCCTTCCTAATCTTATCGAGTTCACATTTCCCCTTCTCAAGCTACGACATGACTTCAGTGCCCACCAAACATGTTCAAAGGGTCATTGACCATGCCCTTGAAACAAAGGGATACAAAGGGTTCACAGCATACAGATCGACCAACAAGATTACTGTGCACTTGGAATCTCTCAATGATGTGCAGCAACTATGCTCTTTAACATTTATACCACTCTCAGAAGATTCAGAGCTGCCTGTGCAGTGCTACTTTGCATTGGGCCCTAACATATAAAAGTGTGTTGTTGATGGCATTGACCCTAAAGACTCGCCTGAGATAATATGTCGCGAATTGTACTCCCTGACGCACAGGGCTCTTTCAGCCAGATTCATGGGCAAAAATTATACTTGTTTAGTAACGGTGCAGGGCCCCCAATGTATTCCGGACAAATTTTACTACTATGGGTGTTTGTTGCGCCCCAAACCCTACCTTCCTCGGGCAATATTATGTTACCGTTGCTTTCCACAGGGACACATGCAGGCATTTCGCTCACAGCGTGCTATTGACCCAGAAAGGCTCACACTTGAGGGCCAACCACGATATCAATGTGGTCTATGTAAATCCGATGAGCACGACATGACAAGCATAAACTATCCGACTAAACAAAAGGCCTCAGCGAGACTACGAAAGGCTATACCAGAAAAAAATATAGCAAGGACTAACAATCGCTTCGAAGTTCTTACTGAAGAGCCGGAGGTACCCACGGCAGAAGACACGCAAGGCTCCGAGACACAACTGTACTCTTCTGTGGTTAAACCAAACAGACAGACGCAGACAATGAAACCAAAGTTAGCTGAACCACTGCTTGAATCGGATGATGGCCATGATGATATTGACGCTCGGATTGAAGCACTGGCCAAATAAATTGAGAGACTACGCAAACATAAAGAATTGGTCATTCTGAGGCACCAGGAAATAGGACCTACACTCAACGAATCACTGAGTGCGCATTCCCCAGTTACGCCTGCAGCCCACACGACACAACGGGTCAACCAAGCTGTTTGGACAGCAGTTTTGGATCAGCTTGCTCAACTGACGTCACTCATACAGAATTGCTTGCATCATGGCTAACTCTATGCAGCAGTTGCCACGTAATGGAATTCTTCGATGGAATTGTCGAGGCTTAAGCTCCAAGTTAGGAGAAATCAAAACCAAGCTTGAATACAAGCTACATATATGGGCACTACTTATTCAAGAGCATAATAAACTGTGCTCCCTGTAAAATTTTAATGTGTATCATAACCCGTCCATTACAGATAGGCGTGCTAGGACTATGGGCTCAACCCTGGAAAAAGCCGCAGTGTATGTGTCATCGCCTATTCCTCATACAATGATTGCCAGTGTATGTGTTATCGCCTATTCCTCATGCAATGATTACTTTGGCACCATGGTGCAGTGGCACTCCGGAAGTTGTCGCTGTCTGGACACGACCATTGAAGACTCCTGTCATACTAGTGTCTTTTTATGCCAGACCACAGCGCACACGTCATAACTTGGGATGGATAGCACATCTGCGTTCTACGTACCCGGGGATTGCTGTCCTCGTAAGTGGAGATTTCAATGCTCCACATACAGATTGGGGATACAAGCACAACATCCAACAAGGATGCCAGGTTAAAAGCATCATGACTGGTGCCACGTTTACTCTGTTGAACTATCACGCTGTGTCTACCTGCTCTGTACGTGCAACATCTGAAACGCACGCTCCAGATTTCACATGGTGGTCTGGTCCTGGGACGCCGCAATGGCAAGTGGAGCCGGATACCTGGGGTATTGACCATATGCCAATTATTGATTTACAAAGAGGCTGCATAAGGAAAATTTGACAACGCATAGTGATTATGCATTAGGATAAATTTTGGGAATAATCAATTAATAAAGTTCCCACAGAGCCCACAGAAATACGGAGCAGTGCCGCTTTGCAAGCACTGCTCCGCAGTAACACAGTCGTGACCACCGTTGACAAAAAACAACCTCAACCGGACCTCGCTTTTTTGAGACTGGGCAAAGCGACGTCAGGCGGAGCTGTATGCGTCAAGGAATCCAGTTGTACTAGGTAGCCATGCACATGCCAACCATATAGCAGCAAAGGCGCATTGGCATGAAAAGCAGCTTTCTCGGCAGCGGTGGCATGAGTAGTGTGAGAAACTTGGATCTGGCATGAGAAACGGAGCCCTTTGGCGTACGTTCCGGTCGATGGAACGTGGTCACAAGCAACCTGAGCCTGCAGCGAGCGTTAGGTTATCGATGCAAAGTATGCCACAAGAATTTGCAGAGCAGGCTGCAAGAGCATTTTTCTTGAAGTATGATGGCGCATCTTCTATAGCCTGCCCCGAAATCGACAAGCTTGACCCAAGTGCCAAATTCGATATATCCAGTTCTTTCGGCATGGTCGAACTAATAGTGGCAATTAAAACTTCTTGCCAAAGAAGAACACCTGGTCCCGACGATATTCCTTACAAAGTTTTCAAGAACATGGAAGGTGAAGCTCTCGATGCACTTCTGCAGGCTATTAATAAAGTATGGGAGACTGGGCATGTTCCATCTGATTGGAAACACTCGGTTGTCATTCCGATTCCAAAACCTGGAAAGTCTTCAAATCACCTGCAATCTATATGCCCAATTTCATTGACTGTTACTGTCTGCAAAACTTGCTGAAAAGATGCTGGCTACACGTGTTTCCTGGTGGCTTGAACGACACAATAAAGACCATCCGGCCCAAATCGAGTTCCGTTCTCATTTTGGAACTGAAGACGGTCCTTTCTATCTTGTCGAATTACATTTTACAAGTTTCTCCACACAGCCACGCAGTACGCATTGTAGTAGAAACGGACGAAACCAAAGCTTACGACAACATAAACCATGACGTCATTTTATCCAACCTCATAGAGCTCGGAATTTCCACTGCGGGTAGTAAGATTTGTTTACTATTTTCTTCACAACCACACATTTGTGATAAGAGTAGATTGAAAGCCTGAAGGTTGCTTCATGTCCAACAGAGGTGTCCCGCAAGGATCGCTTTTCGCTCCTCTAGGGTTCAACATTGCTCTAATACCTCTGGCATGGCAACTACACCGAATTCCAGACGTGAGGTTTCTGATATATGCTGATGATGTGACTTCATGGTCTGTGCATAAAGACGTCTCAAGACAAGCACAACACCTTCAGAAAGCCCTTGATGTTCTTCAGAACTACACTCGAAACGCAGGGTTAGACATGTCCACCCAAAAATCAAACTATGTTCAGGTGACTAACAAGGCAGGACACATAAAAATCAAGCAGTGCCCCTTTACATTCACACTAGGTGCAGTGACCATTCCTGAGGTTTCGGAGGTGCGTATACTAGGTCTTGATATTCACCAGTCCGGCAGTGGAGTGCACTGGCTTCGCAAAGTCAGACAGAGTTCCACAAAAGCACTTTATCTGATTTGCCGCATTACATCGAAAGCAGCTGGAGCTCGTTCACATGTAGCTCGACAGCTCGTCCACACAGTTCTGCAGCCAAGAATTCTATGCCAGGCTCAATTTCAATGGTTAACTTTGGCACAGTTGGATACTATTAACCGTGATGCTATGCGCACATTAATAGCATTACCTCGCATTGCTCCCATATCAACTTTACAAGAGCACGCCCAGCTTAACATAATTGCAGAGCTAATTTCGCAAAGAGAAAAAGCTCATGAAATCAAAAGGCAACTTGTGCCAGTTGCTCCATTGCATGCTCACTTTCAATGTGGCTCTCGCATTGACAACCATCCGAGGCTATGCCTCGCTGGGAATTCACCACCATCACATCTAATAAAACAACAAAGTTACGGCGCTCCGATACATGATCTACAATTGGTGAACGCTCTATCATCGAGGCCCCATGCACTAATACCTGCAAACTATATACAGATGCTGCTATCCTACAAGACGGCAGAAGGACATCATTTCTGAGTGCTACACATAATTTTGTCAGTGGCCGCTAGCGTTATCTATCTACAGAAGCCACTCCTCTTGTGATGGAACTTCAAGCCATACATGACGCCATCCAGGATGCCACCTCTAAGCTACCTACAATTAAGCAGATTGACGTATACACTGATTCCTTAGGAGCTATTAAGGAGCTCAAGAAAGTACACAAGGCGATGGAGATCTGAGAAGCCATTCATAAGCTAAACCATAATACAGCTGCTCGCGTAAAAGTACATTGGTTTCAAGGCCATGCGGCGAACTCACACAACATTGCTGCTGACCAGCAGGCGCACTGCCCTCCAGACATGGACCTTCCAGCCAATCCCCTTCCACCTCAGCCCCTTAACGTACTCCATACCCGTAAAAATGTTCTCCGGCAGGATACACGTGCTCTCACTCTACCGTGTGTCTGCTCTCTCCCCCCTCACCTTACTAGGGCGGAGGAAGTTGTGCTTAGGAGGCTTCAGGCAGGGGTGGCCCTTACACCGGCCGTTATATTATCATGGAACTGGTCACATTTACGAGTTGGTGATACGTGTCCGTATTGTCCCACTCCAGCGATGCAAGCAGATGCATACCATTATATGGATATGTCAAGGGTTGCAGCCAGAACGCTCCTATCACCTCCTTCAAGCCGGTCTTTGCAACAGTGACACAGCCAGTTACAACTGCTTGATACATGACAACACATTTCACAAGACACTTCTTCACTTCATACACAACACCGACCTAGCGACGCACATTTAACAAACATACTCGCAAAAATATTATGCCTTAAAGGCAAGTCTTTGTAGCAATAAAAAAAAACATTGCCAATTGTGTGAAGGGGACTATCTCTTTGGTTGTGGAGGCGATTGGCTTCTGCGTTTAATTGTCAGGGTAGAGCTTCTAGGGACTTCTTAAGTAGTACAGAACTATAGTCAAGGACAGACTTCACAGTGACACCAATACTCTAGGAAAACTTATTTTTGGGCGGCTTGTTCCTCCTTTTTTTCTTGCCTCTACCCTTCTTTAAGTCTTTAGTATCGCGCCACAAGTAACAAACGACAAAGCAATGAAGGTGCTGCAACAGTTCTTCGAAGAAATGAAGATTTGTGACGAATACTGAGCGGACAAAAGTTAAAAGTGAGCGTGTCGTCTACGTGTTTGTTCTGCCCATATAGGAAAACTTTTGCTCTCACCCATGTAGGACTGTATATATGTATATATGTTATTATTATTTTTTCATAATTTTATTTGTACCAATTAGGTGGAAAGGGGTAGCCGTCGCCAAGTAACAGTGACAAAAACTCCTTCGTTTATTTTCTATTTCAATAAAAAAAGTAACTTATAAGGTGTGGCATCACGAGCAGAGGGGCGAGTGTTTTTTTTTTTTCTCCCCAAAAGCTCGCTTTCCAAGCAGCCATTTCTCGGGAGGCAACGGTGAAGACACTTTTCAGTGTAGGAGAAATGGGGTGTGGTGACAGATGACGCCTCCCACTTTTTATAACCATTAGACAGGGGAGGCCACGGTTTGTTTTTCATCCCTTTTAACGACCGATAGGCAGCCTCCGGTCAGCGGGGTGAAAACGTCCAATGTTTTAGCACCCATACATCGAATGAAGTTCGCGAAGCAACTGTCAAACAAGACGGTATACCACCTTGTTGTGATAGCATGTGCACGCCAACGAACCAACTACACTCGGATAACATGATCTGAAGAACTGAACGGCGCCGCCGTCGTGTGTTAGTATACTTCGCGGAATTTCTTTCGTTGGCCGTTCGTTTTTGTCTCTCTCTCGAACTGGAGGCTTAAATGCTAGAGAGAGAGGGGGGGGGGGGGCCGTGATAGATGAATTTAGTCTGTCCAACAGACACACTGAATGGTTTTGATTTGCCATGAGCAGGACAGGGACGGGCAACTGAGGTGTTAAAACCTGGGTTCCGGCTTCTCTGGCAGGATCCAGAAACGGTGCTATGTGTATCGGCTATGTCGAGTTAAAAGGCGACAATCCCAAGTGTCAGGAGTTGTCTTGTACATTTGTATATTTGAGTTGTTGCTATACAGAGGGGCTATTCTTCATCCTTGGCAAGCAGTGACACGACAATGCAAGGCAAAACAACTGCAACCAACCTTCCAATCTCTTCTGCTTTGACAGCAGCTACGCAGCTAAAAGAGCTCTGCTCTAAAGAACAGAGGAAGTGGGGAGAAGGTTGCGTTTATTTAACTTGTTTAGCGAAACGCGATGTGGAAGCTGCGCAAATTGTGCCCAACGACGCCTAGAGGTAGAACCTGCTACGTCCTGTTACATTTGTGCTTGAATCTCATGATTTGTCAGAGCATGCACGAAGATGTCAGTCTGGAGTCTTTGGTGAGACAGAAGGCTGAACATGCTCGCAACTCATATTTAAGCTATCACAGTGATTTGAAGTGGCCATTGGGGAATACTGACATGTCCAATGTAGGTGAAATTGTCCCTAGGATCAACTGTGCCATGGAATCCAGACTGACCCATACTGAGCACATCTGGTTTTCTACTAATACTAGACCATACCATATGACGTTATTAAGCTCAGTAAAATAGCTTGTAATTGTTGTGGACCCTAGCTACATTGAACAATACATGTATGTGCTTGAATAGCTAGATTACTTCATTACAGTTTGATTATTAAAAAAATACTATATTCCAAATACCTCCGTAAAAGTTTCTGCCAGGTGCTTAATTGATAAGATGTGTCAGACCATACTGTCACTGTACTTTATCAACAATACCACTGGCTGCACTGCATATTGGGATTTTGCTGAGAAATCATGGTGTTCCAGCATTCCGGCATCATGGTTCTTTTGCATAAGTTAAATGTGAAGCTTTGCATGACCACAAATTTTATAAAGCCCAAATTAGATTGTGGGCACCTATGTAAGGACTAATTATTAAACCATTTGTTTTATCAACCGTCTATCAACTATGATGCTTATTATTCTCTTCATGAAGCGCATGCACTTCACCACACAGCAAAGCCTCAGGTTGTTCTGAAAGTACTAACATTATCAGAGTACCAACATTATTAGAATAGTCTTTCTGCGTAGTAAACAGAGCATACACAAATTCTACACACATTGGCTGCAGTACTGTTATTGAAGCATCAAGGAAGGTTATTACATTCGCAAATATGATGTGGATTTTTGGAAAATGCTTGGTGGCCTGAAGTCACAGCTCGAAAGAAACTTAAGGCTGTCTCAGAAAAACGAGCGGTTACGTAACTTCATCTTTTGGGTTACTCTAAGTAAAGATGCATGCATCTGTGCATATATCTGTTTTGTTAAACAGGTAGTACAGGTGATCAAGCTTGAAGACAAATGTTTGTTCCAAAAGATTACTATGCTGCTCCAAAACTAGATTTTAGCTGCTTCAGAAGCTGTGCCGAAGTGACTTAGGTTGATCGCATCACTGAGTTCAACATCGATGCTTAAGCAAAAAATGTATCGATAACAATTATCAAGAAAAAGTTATTTGCTTTCTATTAAAGCGTAAAGCGGATTTTCAAAAAGATTTGTCGTTAGCGGAGCTGGTATATATCGCGGGTTTAATTGGGGTCTTTGGCATTTTACTCGCGGCGGCGTCTGCTCGGTTCGCTAGGTCGCGACCTATAGTGCGTGTTCCCTTTTGTTTCCTAGGACTCCCGAGTGTCCCGGACACGGTGTATTGCTGAGTGAATCGCGAAATACTTCGCCTAGTAGCTTAAAGGGCCAGTAAGCAGCCCTGAGGTCCAAAACTGAGTGTGCGCGCATGTGCTGCCGAATGTGCTGTTTCTATCTTCCCTCTCTGCTCTCTTTCATATCCCCCATCCCTCTCCCATGCGCAGGGTAGCAAACCGGCTGCCTATAGGCTGGTTAACCTCCTTGCCTTTCTTTTCCCTCTATTTTCCTTCCTTCCTTCCTGAGGTCCAAAAATTTTTTAAGAAGAGATATATGTGGAGTTTTTTTTTTTTTTTTGCGAACATGCTTTCGCAAGAATTTTGCGAATACGTGCTATATTAAGGAAGTTACAGGGGTTAGAACATCGGTCTAAGCTGGTTTCAAATTTTCGCACGGCCTCGCCCTCCTTCTCCCTTTCATGAAGGAGAAGGCGTAGCCTATCGTCTTAACTTTGCCCACTTCGGCAACGTGACACACGTCAGCGAATGACGTCATCGGCGAATCAGTCGAACGCACTTCCGTTTGCTGCGAAGCGTGCTGTTTGTTTACCGTTTGCCGCACCAGCCCGGGTCAACCGTGTAAGCGTCAGGTGCGAAGTGTCGACCACAAACTATCAGGTCCCCGACGTTCGTTGCTGGATGGCCGGTTCGCTTCAGCCATGCAGCGCGCCGGGCCCCATCGTGAGGCACCCGGTGCCGATGCTTCTCCGCTGCCCAGTCGCTCGATTTGCAGCCGACGACAGAGCAATGCTTTTTACCCGTGTTCCTCACGTCGAGGGCGAAGTACGTTCTTATGTGCGCGCAGGCGCTGTAGTTGAGAGGGGTGTACGCGTGCACGCGACAACTGCGAGGCTGGTTCTCTCACCGCATTGCCAAGAAACAAGGGTCAGTTTCGTAGCTGTGGGTGGGACCAGAAACTGGCGTTAACTTCACTACTGTTTTAGATGCGGAAGCATCTTATACTCGCGCCTTGTAGTGCGCCGTCCGCACCGCTTCTCGAACATTCGACAGCTGACGCGCGCGCATGCGCCGTCGCGCCGTCGCCCACCATCTGTGTACTACGCAGAGTGGACGTGCTTTGCTTCACCGAGACGTGGAACGCCAATGACGTCGACGTTGCGGGATACGCTTCGGTCGCGCTCACGCACGGGTTCCAACGACCTGCGGGCGGTGTGGGAATTTACGTCAAGCGTGACGTCGACAACGACGACGACTCCTTCATTGACCTCCGACTACAGCCCGGCGTTCAACAACGCGCCAACGGCGAGCACTGCGTTGCTACCGTCTGTGGCGTCGACGTCATGACGATGTACCTCGCGCCAAACCTCTCTCGTGCCGCCGTAGAAAAGTACGTCGACGAGGCCGGGCAAGATTACAGAAAACAACAACCGCAACATCGACCGTTCATGCTAGTTGGCGACTTCAATTTCGACGTCATCAAGGACGATTGGATAGTCGAATACATGGCGTCGCGACACTCGCTGAAACGCGCAACGCACGACGACTGCAAACACCACCAGCCGACCACCATTCGCGGAACCTGCATCGACCACGTCTTTGCAAATTTCGACCTACGACCGATGCAACCCGATCCACTCACTCTTTACTTTACCGACCACAAAGCCATCGTCCTCAAAGTTCGTCGCAATAAATAAAACACCGCCCTTTCGCATACTTGCCGTACGTGTTCACTCATTTAACACCCCATTTCACAACCACGTTAACCAATTTAGCCATCGACCCAAGTAAGTCGCAATTTAACACCCGTTAACCAATTACATGCTTCCGCATCCTCCTCAGTGTTCCCCCGAGGGAATCTGCGGGCAATTTTAGATGCGGAAGCATCTTATACTCGCGCCTTGTGGTGTGCCGTCCGCGCCGTCCGCACCGCTTCTCGAACATTCGACAGCTGACGCGCGCGCATGCGCCGTCGCGCCGTCGCCCACCATCTGTGCCGCGCGCGCTTCTCCTTCGAGAACATTCGACAGCTGACAGCGCATGCGCCGTCGCCATCTGTGCCGCGCGCGCGCTTCTCCTTCGAGAACATTCAACAGCTGACAGTGCATGCGCCATCGCGCTGTATATATACTCAAGGTCGGCGCTCGCTCGCTCAGTTGCCGCTCGTCGGTCGGTTTGTACGGCGCGTCGACGTCCAAGGTCGCAGTGAAATGAATTCCAACGAATCCACAAACACAATGATCGACGTCCCTTCGACCAGCGCCGTCTTTTCGCATACGTGTGTACGTGTTCACTCATTTAACACCCCCTCCTACAACCACGTTAACCAATTTAGCCATCGACCCAAGTAAGTCTCAATTTAACACCCCATTTCACAACCACGTTAACCAATTTAGCCATCGACCCAAGTAAGTCGCAGTTTAACACCCCATTTCACAACCACGTTAACCAATTTAGCCATCGACCCAAGTAAGTCGCACTTTAACACCCCGTTAACCAATTATATGCTCCGCATCCTCCTCAGTGTTCCCCCGAGGGCAATTTTTTTTTTTCACACCTGATTTATACCAATGGGCGAGCTGCTTCGGCGAGCTGCGTGCTACGTCACTGCGCGTGCAAGGGGGGTCGGTCAGGCGTAGGAAATACGCGCAGAAATTGTTTTTCGAAATAAAGGCTCTGCGCGGCGCGCAACGCTGTAATATTCAAAAAACGTGATCGCTGCGGTCTAATCTACGAATTGCCAAGCTTGTATGGGTGGGGGGATGGGGTGTAAAAAAAAAGTCAGAGTCTCTTTACTGGCCCTTTAAAGGTTATTGTTGTGTTGTGCGGTTCCTGTTCTGTAAGTTTCGGTTTCTATTGATGTGGCGCCTCAGAGGCATGTGGTCATTTTATGTATATAGTTGCAAATGAATCAGTTGGTGACAAGCCCGTTGTTGGAGGCGGCCATTTCTTTATCTCGGTGATCCGCGCCCAAGTCGTAGGTGGCCGCTTCCGGCAGCATTGGCGTGCTGCGGCGCCTAGTTCTTCGTCAGTGCCGGGGCACCAAGACACGACACAACAGTTATGCGTCGTAGACGCCCGTTTATGAACATTAATTTGCACAGACGTGACAAAGTATGATCATGGTCAGATTCTAAAGGCAGTAAGTTACTCCGACATTACCGAAGCTGTCAAAAACGATGTAGAGGCAGTACACGCTGTGGGCGCTTCATCGAAGTACCGCTTCATCGTGTTTGCGAACTGAAAGCGATACGCTGGACAATGCATAAGGCAGATACCAGGAATGGGCCTTTTCCTAGCCCGAACAGCTACCCAAGTGGTGATCACCGAAATCAGAACTGGTGGCTTTTGGACTCCGAGATTGCCCTCCGCATGCCGGTAGGCACTCTCTGAGGCCTGCGTTCGCGCCTCTCCTTGGGAAAAACATTTGCATGTTTGCGGCACCAGATGTTGCTTGGTCCACACGATTTGTCACGTTTTGGCCACTAAAAATCATGGCGCGTGCCGTGCACGTGCCTCCTCGAGGCCGGCGCGCATGCCCAGACTACCTGCCCGGAAAAGGCCCATTACTCATTTAGGGAAAATTCCGACTTCGAGGCAATTAAATTACTAACCCGCTCTTCCGTCATGATACTTTCCTTGGGCCGTTAGGGTGTTCTAGAGGCTGACGAACACTGTCATCAAACGCAAGGCACCATGCCGATTCAGCACGAAAACAGCGTTCCGGGTACAGAGGCTATGTAAAGAAAAAAAGGAAAGGAAGAAACGCAGTTCCTGGATGCGTGGGTGCGTATGAAGTCGGGTACGTTCACCATTGATGCTAAGCTTCGCTTGGCCCAATTGTCCCGAGTAGGAAAGATCTCCTAATATTTATGTTTTTTTTTATTATACAAATATGGACAGAGTGGAATTTGGAACTAAAATACGACTTGCAGCAACCAGAACACCCTTTTTTTTAATAATGGAATGCTGTAGCTTTGGCTCAGTTGAAATTACACGATTGACAAACCACTGAATGATATGAGGGGTGGAACGTCCCAAAACCACCATGTGATTATGAGAGACGCCGTAGTGGAGGACTCCGGAAATTTAGACCACCTGGGGTTCTTTAACGTGCTCCTAAATCTGAGCACACGAGCCTACAACATTTCCGCCTCCATCGGAAATGCAGCCGCCGCAGCCGGCATCCGATTTCGCGACCTGGGGTCAGCCACTAGACCACCGCGGCGGGGCGACAAGCCATTGAATCTCGCGACATTCAATAGAATTCACCGAATGTTGGTTCGGTATAGTGATGGCAGGCGCAAAATTGTGAAGGCTTGATATAGTGCAGCTTTAATGAAAATGTATGCATGCATACGTTACTAGGCGCATCGTTATGGAGAACGCACCCGTATGCGTCTCACAGTTTCCTTACGAGCTCTTCATAAAAAAAAAACAATTTCATGTAATCCATACGCTACGCTTGCCTCAATGCGAGCGAGCTAGCGTGCTAGTAGTAAGACTGACAATCTGGCGTCAAAGGTCAATGTGGCGGCTTTATGTACGGGGGATCCTACCCACAGCCGTCGCAGCAGAGCTGTCGCGCTTGGAAAGACTCGCGCAACAGACAGTGATGCATGCAGCTGCCCGTCATGCCCGTCAAAACATAAGTGAGCGCTTTGGAAAGGAAGGTATTGTGTCGTAACAATATGTGAGATTCGTTTGAATGTTGTTCGACACTTTACTTCACTGAACAGTTTATGTAACAGATCATTATCATCCCCGATCCTCAAGAGGGCATAGCTGCAGGTTGTATTGACGAAATAGTCTGAGGGCAGGTAATGCTAAACTTGCCGATTATTCGTTCGTCAAGCTCAGGTTGTGATAAGCGCCCTATTTTGTCTAAGCTCGTTGAAAAATGACTGTTACAAACATCTAAACTAACCCCAAAACACTGCAGATTTATGCAGTACTTTTACTACCACCTCGCCACGCCGTAAAAAAAGGCAGGCATGCGAGCACGGATACGAGGGAGGTGATCGTGATAACACAAAAGCTCTTTTTAATTTCCCCGTACCAACTAACATCGTTCTCCACAACTTCAAGACACCACAGAAACCGCAGATGGGGATGTGTAATTGGAGAAGCCGTTATATCGTTCACTCAAGGGCGAAAATTCCAAAGAAGCTTCACTATGCAGGGCGTGGAGCGAGGAGGGTTTATAAATACTGATGTGACATTTCTCGGGCACGTTAACCGAGTATGTTAATCAACGTTCCTCAGGAGCACATAACTGCCGGTTTGTTGACAGCATGGGTGACTTTTCTCTCCTTCTCTATCTCTAACTCTCATTCCCCTATACTCCCTCCCCAGTGCAAGGTAGCCTAGCAGGCTCAGTCATAGTTAACCTCTCTGCATTTCTTTCATCCTTATTCTCTCTCTCGGACGCAGAGGAACGTTGTGATCGGCCAAGCGGTGGTGGGCGCAAAGTTAGCGTACATAAACGAAAAAACAATATGGCAGTTTCGAAATAGTTGCACCAAGCTTCAATTAAGGAAGAGTGGAGCTTAATGGCCTTTCTTGTTTCTATTTTTTTTTCTTTCTCTGTTTCATGTATCTCTTGTTTGTATCCATTTCTATGTCTTAATCTCTCTAGCTATTTCTCGCCCTTTCTTCTCTTGCTTTCTCCCTATTTATTTGTTTAACAAACGATATGAGAGACGCCTTAGCAGCACACTCTTTTAGGAAACGCTGAAGCCGCAGTGAACGAAGGGGCCATCGTGCTGTGGCTTGAACGCAAGCTTTGCAATGAGAGCACGAGACCCACAAAAGTATGGACAGTCTCCATTCTGATCCTCTTCAGAGGTACGGCGCACGTGACCGTGGGCGACCTTGCCCGGTCGGTCAAAGAACGCATTTCTCGCCGGAAAGACGCAGGTCTTCGTCTGGTTCCTCGCCGTGAACACTTAGTGCAATGAAAGACGGCCAGCGCGTTTCATCTCCGCTTGAGCAGCGCTCTTGTGCTGTCCTCGTTCGCTTTCACTTGCACGTAGAACACACGTCAAGCGGGGAGACGTTGTAGACTTAGACGCAATACGTTGCATCAAGGCGACGGGAAAATGCGCCTCCATCATAGACCTGCGCACAGTAGGGTTGTCTCCTTCCCCCTTCCCCGAATTTTCTGAAGGGGTGCCAAGTCTGCTTCATAACCTCACTTAGACGGACCTTTCCCGTGATTCCTAATGCTAAATGTGCAAGTTCACCAAGGGAGCAATCCGAGCACGTTGGCAATTCATTAGAAAGAACGGTAAAAAACGTTATGAATGTGCGGGCCCGTGCCTTCGTTGGGTCGCTGTTTCTTGTGCGCTTTTTCTCTACAAAAAAAAAGGGAAGGGGAGTGGAGGGGGTGGCAAGATTATGGCTGTGTAGGTTTTTGACGATAGTGGCGGTCAAAAACTATTACATTCCATGAGCCGTCCACATTTTCACCCCCGGAAGGCGGGCCGTTGTGGGAAGCGTGTTAGCGCTTATTTGTCAATTTTTGAACCTCTGTCAATCTACTCGCCTTTTTATTTCATTACAACTCGAACAATGATTTGGGTGGATGTTTTGTTTCAATTTCGAAAAATTTTTGATTTTTTTTCTTGCCCAAGAAACAGAAGAATGTTGGGGCTGAAGACATATAGCCTGATAGAGGACCGAACCCCATTCTACACAGTTCGTACAGCACAGATATTCTTGCAGTAATCAGCCTTGATTAAAAAAAAGAACACACATACACATACGCACGTGCACATACACGCACAAACAACAGTGTTCTCGGCATCCAGACCATCATGAACAAAAGAAGCAATAGAGAAAATAGATCGCAATAAAACTTTCATGTTACATTGAATCTAGCCTTGACTATACACACCTGGTATATACCTAACATAGTTAATAATCACTCAGAAAAAAGACTAGTCTGGAACATTAGAGACGTGATATGCATAACATTTTCGTAGTTAATGCAATACATTTAGTAGAAAGTTGCATCGCTGACCTATTATCATTGCTTGCATTAGACTTGCTATCGCAATAAAATGAATCTCCAGATGGACCGGTTCGTTGTGCTGACCCACTTCTCGCGTCTGCGAGAGCGAGATGCATACCGCCGCACTCAATCACTAATATAGAAAATTTCAGTGATTACGAACCTACTCCAGCAAGCCAGACAAATGTAAATGTCAAAGCAAGTAACGTCATAAGGACAGCACAAAGTCTGCTACGAATACGCTTTCTAAACACAATATGCATGTAGCTGGTGTGCTGGAGTCAAAAGCGGGAACGGAAAGGCAAATGCAATCAAACAATGCCTGTGGTATTGTCTTGCTTGCGAGTTTTATGCTGTATGTGAAGTGGCATGCGTCATATATAAACGTCACAAAATGCGCAATCTTCCATTTCATATCCTTGCAGCACTTTCTAATGTCTTATTGGGGACAAGAACGGTAAAAACAGAGAAAATATTGATAGAGCGATCCAATTTCGTTGCTCTGGGCGCCGTTCGAACGGTTTGTAATATGTCACACTGGGGAACCACTCGGTGCTATGCCAAACAATGTAAGACGAGAGATCATTAGGAAAAGAGCAAGCTCGTTTTGAATACGTTCAATTGATGTTCGTACAACGACGAAGAATTCTCATTCAGAGACATGAAAATTCCCTATTTCGGGGAGTTTCCTCTGCGAACGTTGACGAAATACCCAGCACATTTCCCTGCACAAAAGTATCAATTCCTGCCCTTTCGCACACACACACAGCCTATTATTACACGTGTCTAAAGTACTGGCGACTTTTGAAATTATGACTAGCCCGTATACACTGCCGACAACGAAAGCATGAATTTATTCATTTATATATCGTTAGTACACTGCGCATTGTGGGCTTCAAACGCCACGCTTGCGTGGTGCATGCGCCAGAACCGATTACAGTGAATGGAGTTGCATTGTGACCGCTAATTACCGGTTGTAATAGGATATTTAGGCATTCCTAAAATTTTTTACGCTACGAAGACGATTCTCATTTTTTTTCCCTTTGGCTCAAAGTGACAGTCGAAAATTACCCGAAAAGGGGAAAATTCCCTGCACGAAACGTTACTAATACGTTAAACACCATCTATACATGGCAGGTGCAACGCAAGACCTCAATATACATTGATACAGGAAACGCATGCGTGGCAATCCTCGACCACAGCGTGTACCAAATGCGAACGATGGCACACCAAACGACTGAAAGCGCTCATATAGGAGTGAGCCCTGTCAGACGGAACGTTAGTTATGCGTCTTTCCACATATGTATGAGGTGATCAAACCGGGTTCTAGGGGCTGATGGGTATAGCGTCCGCCTAGCTTACGTTTGCCTTTTCACACGTAATACGCGTGTGCAGGTGACACTTGCTGTCGTTTATTCTATCGTGACCTCAGACATTATCAGGTTACGCGAGTTCTATACGTTTGTGCCAACCAACGCGAGTGTGGCGACGATGGGACGAAAGAACGAGGCGGGTGTGGGAACGTTATATATTATGTCTGCGTCGTTACAGTCCCCAGTTTTTATAATGTTTGTATTCCTTGATCGCGTACCAAACGCACTCAGTGTAAGCCTTGATCCTATGTAGCTGCGAGTTAGCACTACTTGTTGGGCTTAAAAACCGCGCATTTTCTTAACTGAAACTCACACGAATATGCCATGGTAAAGGAGACAATGCTTCAGTGTCTTCAATTTGTACTAATGAGCTCTGCAAATAATCCACTCCACTTGTACGTGTCGACCTGAGTGTCTTTTTGGGGCGAGCAACGGCGAAAACCATAAAACGGATACTGACAGCTTTTTGAACTACCAGTGTCCACTCTAGATTTGGTTTGGTAGAAACATTATTGGACTTCCTCCAATTCTTTCTTCTCTTACGAAATATAGCGCTATATATATATATATATATATATATATATATATATATATATATATATATATATATATATATATAGAGAGAGAGAGAGAGAGAGAGAGAGAGAGAGTAAGGGAAAGACGTGTATACTTAACTTGTTTTTCCGTGTTTTGACAATATTAATCAGATCTAACAAACAATAATGCCAAGGAAGTTATAGGGAAAGTTATTGGACCTAATTGTAAAGCAAATTTAAAGAAAGAAAAGTGGGTGAAAAGATAAGTTGCCGTGGGCAGGAACCGAACCTGCGACCTTCGAATAACACGTTCGATGATTTGTCGGGTTTAACGTCCCAAAAGCACGCTATGATTATGAGAGACGCCGTAGTGGAGGGCTCCGGAAATTTCGACCACCTGGGGTTCTTTAACGTGCACCCAAATCTGAGCACTCGGGCCTACAACATTTCCGCCTCCATCGGAAATGCAGCCGCCGCAGCAGGGATTCGAACCCGCGACCTGCGGGTCAGCAGCCGAGTACCTTAGCCACTAGACCACCGCGGCGGGGCAACGCGTTCGATGCTCCACCACTAAGCTACCACAGCGGCTATCCTCCCAGCCACTTTATTGAGTATATATGTGAATTTAAACGTGGAAGTATCAGTCAGCGCCCTCAGTAGCCATGGCGGCGATTGTGAGATACCCTTTAGGAGCCTGTGTGGTGTCACGTAGCACGTGAACTTATTACGAGCTGGCAGCTGGCCAATAGTCCCTCGTATACAACCTAGGTCACCAAGTCTGCCAGTACGAGACTCTCGTTAATGAGTAAGGGAGAGAAGTGCATACGTAAGGGCTCTTTTTTCCGGGATTGGACACAATACAATAGTAATGAGATCTGACAGACAATAATGCCAAGGAAAGTATAGGGCAGTTTATTAGACCTAATTGAAATGTAGAGAGATAAAGATGCAAGGAAAGGCAGGGAGGTTAACCAGACGCACATCCGGTTTGCTACCCTGCACTGGGGAAGGGATAAAGGGGAGAAAAGAGGTTGAAATGTAAACTGAAATGTAAATTTGAAGAAAGAAAAGCGGGTGAAAAGATAACTTGCCTAATATATATATATATATATATATATATATATATATATATATATATATGATAGCCCATAAGGTTATGATCATCCACAGGACCTTGATCAGGCAACACGCACATTGATGCGTGTTGCATCCTACTGGGAGTTTATGGAATAGTGGAAAGCAATACAACAGTGTCGTTATTCTTCGCAACATTTTACCTTGCAACATTGATGGATTTTTATATAAAAGGTAACAGTTTTAATAATCTTGCTTTGTGGAAACATAACCTCGTATTCAGCTACAAACATAATGTGAAATCGGTGGTTTGACGAAGCATCGTCTGGTCGGCAAGCACGAAGTATAAACGAAATGGAAGAGTGCCGACCAAAATGAAAAGGTTTGAAGCATTAAAAATAGACGTGAGCCAGAAAGACAAATCTCAAGTAACTCGTAAAAAATGTACAATTACAATCCTGTGTGTGGGGGGGGGGGGCAAGTAACTGGATCAGCAAAGATTACGGTCATACAGCTTCATCATGCAATTAACCGTAGTTACCGCAAGTACGTACATAAGTGGATGAAGCAACAACTAAATTTTTCTCACTGCGAAAAATATCGCATATGACAGTACTTACAGAAGCAATCGGATACGCCAAGCGAAAAAAAAAATTATCCACATCCTTCGGAATAATCCAACTTTTCCGCACTCAGTAAAGATATGTTCTTCACCATCGAACCACCCAACTTTGTAGAGCCTGTGAGCACGAGGCGTGCCATCTTTCCAAAATTCGCTGCGTACCGCCCTACAGTCTCGAAGTTGATTGGTCCGAACTTGTCAAAGGGACAGTAGTAAGCCCTGTGCCTGAAGAACGTGTGCACTGCTGTAAAGTTCCTCCAGTCGTCATTGCACTGCTCAAACAAGATCCTGGTGATGTCTTCATGCACTCCGAAATCGCATGGAATTCTGTAAACTAGGTGAGGCTTCGCATCGAGTATCTCCTGCGTCGGTAGATGACCAGCGTTGTAATACCAGAGGTCAGGCCGATACTTGCGATACAACTCGTAGTACAGACGTAAAAACACGGATTGCTTATGGGCCACGATGATTTGGTTGCCGATGCTCTGGCCTGGTGGCCACCCTATGGCCGTTTCATACCGCCTGTACTTGTCCAAACTCTTCACGACATAGGAGTCACTATCGAGGTAGATGCCTCCGTACTTTCTAAGCACCCTGATGCGAACGATGTCAGAGGCGTGCTCGATCCAGCTCACCTTGATGCCGAAAACTGCCTCCGGTTTCTCTACGTACCTGAGAGTCAGTCGTGGTATGTCTTTAATGTGTCTCCAGTACGCGCTTTGTATAGTTGCGCTACAGTTGTCGCAGTGGATCATCAAAAAGTCAGGGTTTTGCTGGAGCCACGCTGCTCGAATGCTCACGACCTCAATGAAGGACAACGAAGCGTTACCGAGTCTTATGAAATGCACAATGTTTGGCACGAAGGTATCGTTGTACTCTTCCACCGTCACCTCTCGCGCGGGCAGATCCCAACAGTAAAACGGTGGTAGCGGATGTTTGGGCCATGACATATAAAGTACGGAGCACGTGGCGAGAAACGTAGCGCATACTATGAGGCAATAAAAATGCCTTATTGGGAATCGCTTGCTGCTATAAGGACGGAAGTACATCTCCTACCTTGATGTGGGCAATTTCCGCTGTACAAACGCTTTGGTTCCTTGTTTTTTCGTGTTAGTTGAATCCTCTTCCGGGTTACGGTGTTACTTGTTTCATGCATTTGCAACCATCTGGTCGGGAAAGATGCAGGTCAAATCTGAAGCGAAGATCCTTTGTGGGCTTCAGCAGAACAGCACAGTCGATTAAAGAACAATGGAGTGTTGAGAGCCGGGTCCTACGTTATATAACTGCAGGTCTTGTCCATGCGAGGCCACACACAAGTTGACTGCTGGAACTGTTCCGGCGCACAGAAAAATGCAAATGCGGGAATGTTTTGTCGAGTAAATCTGGCCCCGGATGGCCTTCTACCATAGCAGCGTGTTGATGACACGAGGAGTGCAGTTGAACGGCGATACCGCAGTGTCGAGCCTCTGACTGCTGCAATATCCGCTTGCCGGACGGGTGGATCCGTGCCGTAGGTGCAATGCACGTTTTGATTCTGTTGCGGCGCGCTTGAACGCACTATATGAAAAGCGCGCTCGCGCCCATACCCTTCGTCAAAACATCACGCATCTGCGCATCTGTTATGACGGTTGCCCGACCTTTGTTCCGTGAGATGGAGGACAGCAGCAGGCATGGCCGCAGTGGGGCGCCGGTGTAGATGCGGAACCGCTGCACAGATGCTGCGGGGCATAGTATGATAGCTGTTTGTGCGAGATGTTCTTAGGAAGGGCATCGATCACGATGTTGTATCAGCCGTTTGCATTTTTGTTGCTGTTGCTCAGGGCGAGGGTTGCACGGAACGTTCCAGCAGTGACAGAACAGATTGAAATGCATTGGTCGCATCGTCTTAGTTTATTTCTATATAAAGGGCAGCGCAAAAGATGCTGCCTCTTGCGGAAGGCATGCACGCAAAAGGGAGTGCCATTAGAGCGTCATACAGTGTAATAACGCTTAGGGTTTCCGAGAGACGAGAAATAATCATTGGAATAGACATACGGGAAGTTGTCTCCTCATAAAGTTAGGCTTCGGTTTTGATCGGTTTTATTGCGTTCAAGTTTCAAGCTGACTTTAAACGTTATGAATATAAGCGTGCGCATGACGGCCGAACAAGGGCTCCCCATCGTTTGAAAGGAGAACCGCTTGCATTCCTACGAGTATGCCGCAAGTCCAACTTGCAAAGCTGGCTAATTTGACAACCCTCGGAATATCTGTTGCTCCATATGACTAACTTCGGCAACTTCCCGTTATCAATGGAGCTAGAGCTCAATAGCGATTGAGATAATTGACAGAGATGGGCATAAGTATCCCTTTCATCCTTAAGTAGCGTGAGAAAAATAACACACACACTTGGACGAAGAAGCAACACACACAGGACAAGCGCCTTTCCTGTGTGTATCCCATCTTCGTCCCCGTGTTTCTTTCGCGCTTCTTAGGGATGAAACGTTTCCAACTATACGCCAAATAGCTGTGCTACTACAAGTACTTTCCTCTTCGGAAACCAGCATTACATATTTTACGGCAACTTGAAGGACCCATATTACAAAGACCAACAAGACAAAAAGAAAACGAGCATTTACCACTATTCCGTATAGTTCATCGGTACTTCAAAACCTTCAGCAAATGCTTCACAGCAGCGCATGGGTGCAGGAAGGACTAATCATATCTTGGCAGCACAATTCGCGGCATACTGCTGTATCTGCGTTTCTGCAACAGTGCTTGCAAGTGCTGACTCTTGTCGGTTCATTTCTGTAGTTTTGGTTTCTAAATAAATGATTGCTTTTCTGGCGGATGACGACCGATACAGCTTTACCGCATCCAGGCCTTATGAATGCGGGGCGTTTTCCATTGTGTAAAAACGTTCCAAAAGCCGAGCGAGTTCAGGATTTTAAAATATTCACTCCCACTCAAATCAACTAGAATATAACAAAGTTACATAAATGTTTTGCCACCAATGCGGATGGCATCCTCAGTGTGCACTGACATCAAATAAGCGAGGTACCCCAGTCCACTGCTAGTCCGATATGTCCCTCTAAATGCCGCGGTTGTTGTTGCACAGTGTAAGATTGCGGTGTACTAGACGTCATCGTACTCGCACCGGTTGACAAGTCGACAAGGGTAGAGGTCACGGTGGACTTGCAGCAAAAGCAGCGTAAGTCAATGGCGCGCTGACAGGTGTTGTCTGGGAGGCGGACGGGAGTGCCTCGAAGGCCTCCGCCTGCAGTATTACCTGCCTGATGGTGGTCGCGAGACACTCAGAAGAGGGGTCCGATGTCGGTGCATACGACAGGCACGAAAGTTGTCAGGCCACCTCTTCGCGCACTTATCGTTTGATTTCCGACATTAGCGTGTTGGGGTCTCCACCGAGGGTCAACGCCGCGAGAGTTTCGTCGGTAGCCGCTGGCCGCCGTCTCATGACCCGTTGTTTACGCAACTCCTAAAAGCTCTCACAAAAAGTGGCGGGTTCGAACAATGTCCGTGGGCCCTTGGCCAGCAGCATCTGGAAGGCGTCTTCGTCTATACCCTTCAAGATGTGTTTGATCTTGTCTGTTTCTGTCATTGAAGGGTATAAGGCGCTTGCACAAGTTGAGCACATCCTCGATGTAGCTTGTGAAGCCTTCCCCCTGAAGCTGTGCGCGTCCCCTGAGGCGCTGTCCGGAACTAAGCTTGCATACCTCGTGTCGGCCGAACACATCGGCAATGCGTAGCGCAAAATAACCCCGATTGACTAATGTCGAGTGGTTGTTTTTAAACCAGAGACTCGCTGCCTCTTTCAAGTATAGAAGGGCGCATATTGCAGCTTCGAAAGTTCGTCCCACTTGTTGATCGCGCCTACCTTTTCAAATACCTAAATGTCTTCAAATGTTAATAAATGTATTCAATCTGCCACGTCTTGTTTATCGGTACTGTTGAAAAAAAGGTGGATCGCGCACGCGTAGTGCAGTGGGCACGATGACCATCGGAGGATGGGTCGTAGTTTGCTGGATATTTTCCTCAGCCATTTCTTAGGTGGCAGGTAATTTCCTGTTGCGGAGTTGCAGGTTGAGTCACCCAGCACCTCCATCATTCTGGAACGGGGTTTATTAGCGTAAGTAGCACTTGCATAGCAGGTATATGGATACCGAGAGCAGGTGGCAACAATCAACACAGGAATCACAGCGCTAAGGCCAACAGCTCGCGCTCGACGCTTCTGACAAGAGGTGGCCCACTACAGTGTATTGTTGTTCCTCCTTACTCATACCGATTTGTCGCGACGGATCAGCTTGCGACAACAACCGCGACCCCCTACCGGACATTTAGGAGGGTATATAGCAGTGGACCTGGCGACGCCCATTCATTTAGTGTCACTGCATATACTGAGGATGCCAGTTGCATATAATGGCGAAAGTTCCATGCATTTTGTTACTTTTTTATGGACTAAAGTTGGTGAAATAATTTAAGTCGTGGGGCTGAAACGCCTGACGACGAGGATCCTGGTGCATGCTCAGGCGCTTGTCCTGTGTGTGTTTCTTCTGCGTCCTTGTGACAAATGTCTGTGCATGCACCAGGATCCATGTCACCAGGCGCACTCGTATGCAGGTAGTTGCGTCAACCGTTTCAGCCCCATTACTTAAATTATTTTGTCTACCTTATATCAATAGCCCTCCGAAGGTGCTTTTGTGTCTCAGTACTGGTTTGTGCCGGATCAACAATGGCGAGAAAGAGGCGCCATGTATACTGCACTTAGGCATTTTCAGCGCCTGCTTGGTGGTGATGCGCGGCGTGTGAAAGTTACAATGGTGGCGCAGCGGTCGAAGTGGGTAGAGATGCGCTTCGTGGTCTGCGACGCACGAGCTTCTCGGTGTTCGTGTGGGATGCGGACACCTCACATTGCAGAGAGGCCGATCAGCGTCCTCTGCGGCGCATCCGCAGGTACTGTGGTCCGTTGGTCCGTGGAGTCCGAAAGTTGCACCGGACAGCTCACTGCGTGCATGTGCGTACTCTCGTTGACCTCGCTGCTTCACTTATTGAGGCGGATGTTGACGCAGGTGGAGGAGGAGTAGGTGGTTAGTAGGAAAAGAAAAAAGCCACCTAACTGCTGCCCAATAGGCAGCTCGGCGCAGTGCTGTCTATTGTATGAGGGGGAGGGGAGAAACGTTGAGAAAGAGAGAGAACCAACTTTATTTCAGTGAAAAAAAAAATCACAAAAGAATGGCGATCAGGCCGTGCCTGGCCGCCACGTCCTCAGCTCGCTGTATATGGCCCGGAGCTGTACTTCTATAGGCTCGTATCTCGGAGTACTCTTTCCCATGCCTCGGACGAGGGAGGGGTCAGGAGATCAGGCTGGTGTGGATCCTCGCTGCAGTCTCATAGTATATGAGAGAGGGAGGTGACGGAGCCAGATTTTGAGCAATGCGGACTACGAAGAAATGAAAGCACTCGGCGCACAGCAAAGGTTGAAAAGAATAGAGAGCACGGGAAGCCGATCGGGGAGAGCTTCGCCGGCATGCTGATTGCGTACGACACAACCGTTCATCACAACATCCACCCAGTGAATCTCTTCAGGTGAAAAAAAAATGGTGGCTGAACGCATCGGGAAGGGGGACGAAGTGAAAATGTTTATACGATTGCCAACGCTTTCCCCGGTGCGCTCTAATAATTTAGAAAAGAGCATCCCTAGGGTGAATGTGCCGGACGGCGTTGTCAAGTAGTCGCTGTTCGTTAGAGACTGGACAGCAGGGAGCCAAAAAAATTCCGCCATATCCACGAAGTGAATTATGATGAGTGGGCGAAGCTCCGGAGGTAAACCTGGTAAACCATGAATCCTCTGTACATTTTGCCCACTCGATTTTATTACATCGCTCCCCCTAGCGTACGTCGCCGCACTAAATCGAACGATTGCCTTCAACCAATGACACGCGCCATATGTGACATCATTCCTATTTTATAAGATCTCGCGTCTTTCATCAACTACAAGTACCGCTTTCTAGTTTATAACATCTTGCATCTTTTCATCATCAGCTACAAGTACCACCATCTAGTAAACACTACAAGAACTAAACGAGAGGTGGCTACATACAGGAGACGGTACCGCCATTTAGTGAACACTGCAAGAACTAAACTAGAGGTGGTTACATACAGGGGACGGTACCGCCATCTAGTGAACACTGCAAGAACTAAACTAGAGGTGGCTACATACAGGCTACAGGGGACGCACAGCCCACGCCCTAAGGAGCTTCGCCCCTAAAACAGCAGAAAGTTGTCAACATGCTGATCAACTCGTGGTATTTTCTCTGAGCACAGGCCATGTACATGAGAGCAAGGGAAGCATGACGAAAGGCCGGATTTTTAGGCACCGAAAACAGGCTGTCAAATGAACGTTTCAGAGCCCAAAATAGGCAGGCACACGCGTTTAAGGCCTCCATCTTCGAATATTTAGACGCATCAAAATTTTACATAAATTCTAATAAGTTCACAACATATACGCGGGCGAGCCATATCTACGACAGTAAAACAAAAAATATATATATGAAGGCACATAGTCGCTAGTCAGTTAAGCATAGCCGTTCAATTATCCTTTTTCGCATGTGGGCCGCAGAATAAGGTCCTTTCATTTATTTTGTGGCATGGTGAGTGAGGTATCCACATAAGTATCCCCATTTATTAGAATTATCAATTATCCTAATTATCAGCCCTCAGTAAGGATATGTTTTTCACCGTCAATCTACCCAGTCTCGTCGAGCTTGTGAGCACGAGGCGTGCCATCTTCCCAAAATTTGTATCGTATGACTCTACAGTCTCGACGTTAATGGGTCCGAATTTGTCAGAGGGACAGTATAAGGTAGTCCTGTGCCTGAAGAATACGTGCATGGCACTGTAGTTCCTCCAGTCATTGTTAGACTGTTCAAACAAGACCCTGGTGATGTCTTCGTGCACACTGAAATCGCATGGAACTCTGATTACGAGGTGCGGCTTTTCGCTGAGTATCTCCTTCGTCGGTAGCTGACCGGCATTGTAATACCAAAGGTAGGCCGATACTTGCGATACGACTTGTAGTACAAACGTAAAAACTCGGATGGGCCACGGTGATCTGGGTGCCTATGTACTCATGTGGAGGCCACCCTAAGGCCGCTTCGTAACGCCTATAGTTGTCCAGACTCTTCACAATGTAGGTGTCACTATCAAGGTAAATGCCTCCGTACTTCCTCAGCAGCCTGATGCGAACGATGTCAGAGGCATGCTGGATCCAACTTATCTTAATGCCGAAAATTGACTCCGGTTTTTCGACGTACCTGGGGGTCAGCCGCGGTATGTCCTTGATGTGCTTCCAGTTCTCGCTTCCAGTCGTCGCGCTGCAATTGTTGCAATGAATCATCAGAGAGTCCGGTTTTTGCTGAAGCCAGGCTGCTCGAATGCTAACAACTTCGACGTGCGCCTGGTTAACCTCCCTGCCTTTCCTTGCATCTTTATCTCTCTCTCGCTCTCTCTCGACGAAAGACGATGGAGTGTTACCGAGTCTTATAAAATGCACGATGCTCGGCACGAACGTGCCTTCGTGCTCTGTTGCAGTTACCTCTGGTACAGGGAGGTGCCAGCAGTGAGTCGACGCGACAGTGCATATTGGCATTTTGTGCACTGATGTTTCCTGCGCTGGCTTCTGATAACCTACGGAATACGCGCAGCCACACCCAGAATCGTAGCGATAACTATGAAACAGCAAACATGCTTACTCGCGAATCGATTGCTTCTGTGGAAAGGGCTATTCATATTCTATTTTGATGCAGAGAATGTGCAATACAACACTCTCCTAGAACTTGCTCATGTCTCTGTTGGACTGCCTTCTTTTTCGTAGGATCAAATAGTTGCGCACCAGCATCAGCAATGATATGGATGGCACAGAGGCAATCGAGGTCTGAACTAAATGTTTAGGCTAGGCTTAGAAGTAATGCATTAAAAAAACAAGAAACAAAAGCAGTGGCTAGTAGAAAGCTAATATAGTTGTGATATAATTTCTAGAGTTCAGAACAACATCTGAAGTTCCTCGTTTATCCAATGCAATTATGCACGAGTTTGCCGGACACAAGATACGAAATGAAGAAATCGCTTAACGCTCACACCGCTCAAGCTTGCGCGTTGAGCAGTGTGATATAACCGAGGGTCTAGTTACCAAAAACACTGACTAATTTTGCATTTACTGGTTGAGCATTTAGACATTGAAATCAACTTTCCAAAGAGTATAGTCACAGCGTTAGTGTTTCAATGTTATTGACACCACACAGTGGCACATTCTTTGGCTATGTGAACCAGCTAGTGAAGCGTTTGTACAAAGTTCAAATTCTTTCGGAATGCAAAATGAAATAATTGCAATATGTGGATATTCTCCACACATGTAAATGAATCCAGCACACGATGGGGCAAGGCAACGATGGGAGCCCCTCGACAGAAATTCCCCTTATTTCGTTCGTATTGCCACAAGCTCTTTTTTTCTCTTAAGTGTGGAACACTTAGGCTGCCCGGGCTATCGTATGACCTTGTCGTCTCATGTATCTTGGCTACTGGCAGAACTACGTATATAGATAACCATCTGTGGCATATCGAGTGAGCCAAGGAGAAGTATTTCGGCTTTTGTTAGACGAGTGCCTTGATGATGATATCAATTGTAGAGCCGTTTGAGGGCCCCTGCTGTCGTATGCCATTGCCGTCTCATGCAGCTTGGTGTACTACTGGCAGAACTACGTATAGAATAGCCATCTGTGGCGTATCGAGTGAGCCAAGGAGAAGTATTTCGGATCTTGTTCGACGAGCGCCATGAGGTGATGCCATGATCACCTCATGCAGCTTGGTGTACTGTTGGCAGAACTACGTATATAGTATAGCCATGCGTGGCATATCCGGCACGCCAAGGAGAAGTATTTCGGCTCCTATTAGACGAACGCCTTGATGATGATATCAAGTGTGGAGCCCTTTGAAGGCCCCGGCTGTCGTACGCCATCATCCCCTAATGCAGCTCGGTGTACTGCAGGCAGAACTACGTATAGCATACCTATCTGTGGCATATCAGGTGAGCCAATGAGAAGTATTTCGGCTCTTGTTAGACGAACGCCTTCATGATATCAAGTGCGGAGTTTTTTGAGGGCCTAGTCTGTCGTATGCACTCGTCGTCTTATGTAGCTTAGCTGTTGGCAGAACTGCGTATAGCATAGCCATCTGTGGCATATCTATGCCCACCAGTGAGTACACGACGCTTCGCTAAAACTGTAAAGTACAAGGTAAGAGCACCTACGTCGCAGAAAACTAAAAAAAAAACACACAAGCCCCAGTCATTCTGGAAGTTAAGTGGTCAGTATATTGGACAGGTTAAAGAAGACTGGTTGGGTTGCTAACGTTCCGGTGTTTACAGAGACGTGTTAACTCAACTTCTCAGTCGAGTAAACACGTCTCTTCTTCTCGTTCTGTTGCACATAGGTCACGCTATGTCCACTGTGAAGTATCGAGTACTCAATCCCATCCCACTAACCCATGGAAAGGCATATGTATGTCAGACTCACAGGTGATTCAACGACCTCCTGCGTGAGCACCAAAACAACGTGTACAATGTGGGGTATGCAGGGACGCCTTGACGTACATTGCCGGAGCTGCGGTTGCAACCCGCTCGTTAATGAGTGATGTTTCCTTCATCAGCTGACACGCGATATCATAGATGCGGTAAAGCCCGGCGACAGCCACATGAACATGCCGTCCCTCGCTTTACCACGGCTTTAGCCAAGATTACACGGCCTGCAGGGCTATGCTAGTTGCACGAATTTGGCTTTTTCTTTACGTCGGTGGCGGCACAAAAAGCACATTTGCTACTTGGCTAGTAACGGGCTAACTTTTGTGTTACCTCGATTTGAACCAAGTTATCAGTATATTGTGACGTTACAGTCTCTGGCGTTTGAGTATGTGGACTTGGAACATTGTGGTAATGCTGTATTTACAGCCGCCAAAACTCAATTTGTCTCTTGTGTATTATAAGATAAACGACTTTTGAATAGTGGATGGGACCTGTAGAGGCTTCAGTTTGCGGACCTATTGATGAACGCGACCTGCAACTGTAACTGAAAGTCAGCAGAACAATTAAAAGCGCCCCACGCTTCATACGTTGCATACTCATCGTCATCAGTATTGGAATATTCAACAAACTCTCTGTGCTTTTTTTTCTTCGAATTTCGTAGCGACTGTGATGCGCGAATATTTATTTGCTTCTTTGTTGCCTCATTATATGGCACATGTTCACTACAGGGTATTTCTCAAAACCCCTTATGTCAACATGCCGGTAACAATTTAAATAATGCTTACTATATAGTTTGAAAACATGATTTCAAAGTGAATATGCAAAATACATACAACTATTATTGTGTAGCAGGGCATACAAGTCAAAGAGCTGCATTAACCTGACCAGAGCTAGCCTTGAATATTTAAACAAATAGATTTTAATAAATCCTATTCAATTATTTATGAACACATCCGTAAAAGCATAGAATAAAGTGACATACGTTCGTAACTTGAAGAAAACGCCAGGCTTGCGCGGAAAGCAACCGCACAGTCACAGCAAAAGCTAAAAAAGCGGCTTTTCAGAGCCTTTTTCTAAATACCCATTGGGTAACTATACTGCAAGCACACTTGCTTGATACCCATTAGGATATTAATATTAAATGCTTTGGGGTAGTAGGCTGGCATCCGCTATGCTATTTTTCGTCAATCTTCTGAGAAGCGTGGTATCCGCTAAACATTTGCAAGAAATTTTGTGCCAATTGTTAATGCAGTGGCTGACGACGATGAAGAATTATGCCTGAAGTGCGAATGCGCCGCAGTTGATAGCTCAACAAGAACAAGCTTTTGTAATGGGTTGGGGCATTGAACGGCTCACTCGTTACGTTATTCACATTGTGTGACGACTGGTTGTTCTTTCGCTGTTTTAACATGCTTTTTAAGTAGTATTAACGCGACTGCTTTAGTGACATCAAGCCTGCCTAAAGCAAGTTTGCCAACAAGTTACAAGCACCGGCGTAGCTCAGCGGTAGAATATTGGGCTCGCACCCAGCGGACCCGGGTTTGAGCCCAACTGTGTCTTTGGTGCTAAGTTTTTTTTTCTAATTTCACGTGATGTGGTTACGGACACCTGCGACACACAACTGCGCGTGACCCGAGTTGTGATCTCATAACAACTTTCCCTGTAATAAAATTACAACACCACCTCGAAAGAATCCGGGTGGCGATATTCAATAATCGAAGCACTAAAATTGGGAACTATTTTTTTCAAGTCGAGTATATCGCTATTCTGAAAAGCCACATAGCGAGAGGTATTCTTGGTAATGACTATCGACGATGACATAATAAAACGGTGTTGAATGTTTTTTTTTCTTTATATGCGGCTTTGATACAGGAGTGGTATCACTCGACCAGCCCCATTCAAACTCAGGGTTAATGGGTTTAACTGCTCGGACTTTGTCATCGTGAGAAAAGCGAATGCGAAGTGTCTACAATTTATACTTCGAACACGTTTATTCTGATTTAGAGGACACTATTGCAGTACTCACATTTTTTGGATACTCACTTTTATTAATATTGACGAAAGGGGCATCGGGAGGTTTCTTCGATGCGAGTATATTGGAGGCCAAAAATCATTGTTTTGCGTCATGTTAAGTGGGCTTGACCCATAGCAGCCAAGCTCAACAACGTCTCTCCCCCCCCCCCTGCAGTCAATTGCAGTCAATGCAATCAATTGCATGCCGCTTTGCTTGTCGTGCTTCTTTTTTCCCCCTTAAATGCTGTTCGCTGTATCCTTCCCGTAAGCAGCAATCAAGCTTTCTCATTAGGCAATACTTTGTTACAAGGCAAAATGTTAGAACCATTGCCATCATATGTCAGACATGAACTAATCAAACTCCTTGAGCACTTCTTTGAAGATACAGTTTTTGTGATGAGTATAGTGACATCGAGCCTGTGCAGTGTAGTAGCAATGGTTTTAGCAAACATAAGTGGGCTGTGTTAAAACGAGAACTTTGAGCTAACAGGACACAGAAAAGTATTTTTTTATTTTTGCTTTTATAAGAACGAACTCAGTGAAGATGGGCAGTCGTCGCTAAGAAATAGGGAATACTTCTTCGATAAGTAGGCAACCGTGCATATATGAATGATTATCATGGCATCAACAAAGACATCAGATGGCATAAGTACCCACATTCATCATAGTATTCCAAGTTTTCCGCACTCAGTAACGATATGTTTTTCACCGTCGATGCACCCAACCTCGTCGATCCTGTGAGTACGAGGCGCGCCATCTTCCCAAAATTCTGTTCGTACCTTCCTACAGTCTCGAAGTTGATTGGTCCAAATTTATCATAGGAAAGGTAACTTCTGTGCCTGAAGAATAAGTGCATAGCACTGAAGTTCCTCCAGTCATCGTTGGACTGTTCAAACAAGGTCATCACGATGTGCTCATGCACTCCAAAATCACACGGAACTCTGTAGACAAGGTGAGGATTCTTTCCAAGGATATCCCGTGTGGGCAAATGACCACCGTTGTAATACCAAAGGTCCGGCCGATACTTGCGATAAGACTCGTAGTAGAGACGCAAAAACTCGGATCGTTTATGGGCTACGATAATTTGGTTGCCCATGATCCCGCGTGGCGGCCACCCTATGGCCGTTTCGTAGCGCCTGTACTTGTCTAAACTTTTCACGACGTAGGAATCGCTATCGAGGTAGATTCCTCCGTACTTTCTCAGAACTCTGATGCGAACAATGTCGGAAGCATGCTGGATACAGCTTATCTCAATGCCAAAAATTGTCTCCGGTTTCTCGACGTAGTTGAGTGTTAGTCGCGGTATGTCCTTGATGTGCTTCCAGTTCTCGCTTCCCGTGGTCGCGCTGCAGTTGTCGCAGTGAATCATCAGAGAGTCCGGTTTTTGCTGGAGCCAGGCTGCTCGAATGCTTACGACTTCGATAAATGACAAAGGAGCATCACCGAGTCTTACAAAATGTACGATGTTTGGCACGAACGAGACGTCGTGCTCCGCTACATCTACCTGCGGAACAGGTCGGTCCCAGCAATAAAATGCTTGAAGCATCGTGTACTTTGGCTCTATATGATAACGCTTATAGTGTGTAGCTACGCTCAGAATCACCACGAGAACTGCGAGGCAACAAAAATGCCTAATCGTGAATCGTTTTACTACGTGGGTACACAGCTTCATCTTCTACGTTGATGAGGAGGACATGCGCTGCAGTGTGTTCCTGGATCTTGCTCTCCCGTCTTGCTTGGATTTGCTTGTTCTTCGTAGTATTTTGAGTTGCAGGCATATCCCACAACCTGCAACAATACCGTTAGTAAGGAGGTAATCAAAATTAAATGCAAAGCTCCTTGTAGGTCGTTAGAAGTACACTATCTTGGACAAAAAAAATGGTAACAGCTTGGAGACAAGCTTATAGTTCTGAATTTCTTTGGAGAGCTACGGAAACTTTCAGAGTAACCAGTTTTTTTTTAGAGTCTGAGTTAGGATAGAATATTAGGTGAATCGCATTACACTCACGTTTAAAACAGCACAAAACAACCCGGAAAAAAGAATTAGCAGTCGTTTAGCTCAGTCATGACAGGCTATACGTAACGTTAGCTGCAGACGGATGGATGGGCGAACCACGAATGAAACATGAATGGATGGATGGACTGTTGGACTAACGACCGAGTGATCTCACACAAGTCATGCGCCAGCCCACCAGTGACACGTGGAGATTCCAGACTTTCGGTGCGCTACCTGCGCGTCGTGTGACATCCATGCTCCTCGCGCTTGAGCAAAACTATTCACCATATGCCACGCGAGACTGCTCAGCATCGACCAATGTAGTTTACGCCCCAAGAAGCTCTGGACATTTGGTTCAATTCACACTCTGTGTATGTGCAGCCGTCGTTGCTTAACGAGAGCAAGCCTTCCATATGCATCCACCATCGCACACTAAAGGATGGCGGAACTCGGGTATGCGAACAGTGTTGCGTTTACTAAGGCGTTTTTGATCTTATACGAATTGCTTCGACGGACCCGTAGGACAAATAAATGGTATCCGAGTAGCTTTATGAGCTGGCTAGCGGGTAGTGAAGAGGCTGCAGAATTTGGTTGCGATAGGGTAAAAACACTGGTACAAGTTCACTAAACCGACGTTTTTTTTTTTTTGCAAATGGTGCTTTGTAGGTTGCTTCAGGAATTTTATCAGTGTTTCAGCCTTGCTAGCCTGAGCTTGAATTCTTGACTATAGAAATTACGTGTCCTAGGAAGGAGATTTCAGGTACACCAAGCACTTTAGTGGGCCAGTCTGTAATATTCTCTCATATTCGCTGGGCGCATCGTTGGCAAATAGATATATAGCACAGCTTGCTATAGAATATTGAGCGCGAATTCGTGCCAAAGAGAAGCCGTCTTCCTATAGTTTCTTCAAGCATCCTAATGAAAATAAGAAGTGTGAAATTTGCAGGCATCCTAATGAAAATAAGAAGTGTGAAATTTGCTGCAATGGCCAGGAAAACTCGATAACACAATAACTACGCTGGTTTTCTAACAAGTTAGCACACGTGTTGCGTCCTCCCTTCCCATCGTTCTGCTACTCCACGGTAAACATTACGCAATCCTCCAAGTCACCAAAATGGCGTTCCTAGAGCACGCGCAATAGAAACCCACTTGACAGCGTGAAGCAATCTCCCGGTAGGGTTTGTTGTTAGTTTGTTTAAGCCTTCTGACCCTTCCGCTCTCATCGCCCTAGAATAGAAGGGGAGGGTGGTGTTGGTGTAGAGACTGAGAAAGAACCTAGGATGCGGGTTCGATTTCGGCAACGGTGGCAGCATTGTGGGGGTGAAATGTAAAATCATGTGTACTTGGACTTAACCACACAATAATGAACTCTAAGCGGTTTACATTATTCCGATTTCTTAATAAATATGCCGTATTTATAGAACGTAATTACCATGAATATACCTGAAATGTTGCTCATGTAGTATACGAAAAGCCATTGCAACGAATGCATGCGCAGGGACCACCAAACATGACACGATAACATAAAACATAAAACGAGAAAAAAAACAAGATGTACCTGTAACGCAAGAAGGTATATAAACAAACTCATTGAATTCTTCTTAATGCGTTTGGTACACTACATGATTGTAAAATTGATGATTACGTACATTTTAATGAATGTTTAAAATAATTTGATTTGGCAAGATGAAGAAGTATTGTGTAGTCTCAGCTACAAGCAGCAACAGATGATTCGTATTGCAACTGCGACACGAAGATACGAAAATTCAGTCATGACAAAGTATATAAAGTAATAGAGAGCTTTAGTACATCGGAAGACGCTTCCGTTAGAGTTAGCGCGCGCCTCAGCACTATATCGCTTAAAGTGAACGCGCTGCCTGCCAATTGGTGGTCTTATAGTACAGAGAAAGCACTTCCGTTAACACAAACGCCAGCACCTACGGTGCCATCTAGTTATGGAAACAATAATTGAACTGTAGAAAACTCAAGTGCGCCACTAAATCGAGTTGACCTAAAGTCACCATTGCTGCGCCTCTGTGCCGCGTTTGGTTCAGTGTTGCGTCTGACGGCCCGAAACGCTTAGTTTTCTTTCGACATATGCCACAATCGAGTATTGCGCAAGACCCTTATTACCTGGCTCAGCTTGACTTGTGCCTGCATTTCTCTGATCTTGGAGACCAGCTAATGAGTACAGCGTCTTCATTTCTGCATTGCTACCGAAAACATGAGCAACCCTAGAAGACATTTTTTAAAGGGGCACTATAACGCTTGAAAACATCGGTGCCGACTGCATTGCTCGTAGTGGCACTCGCCAAAACTACTGCGATCGGAAATGACGCCGGAAGGTTGCCACCATATATGATTGGATAAATGTAACGTTAAATGTGATCGTGGCATTGCATCAAAACAGGGATTAGTATTGGATTTATTTTTTTATTAGCATAACTATTCACTACAAGCGACAGAGAGTAAAGTTCTCCGACTTTTCCAGCTTTAAAACTGCAAAGCTGGTCATAGAATGCGCCGAACACCATGTGCTGGAGGAAACGTGCCAGCGACGCTCCGGGCGCCGTTATTTAAAGAAACTAAAAGAAAAAAATGTAAGAGCGTTGACATATATACGTCATTGCAAAAAGAAAAGTCAGTAAGGCCACAAAACATTTTAGAAGTGTTCGCGAGATGGCTCGTTTCGCACGTGTCGTACCCTCTTCAAGTACCACATTGTTTGTTACCGTCGCAACGGCGTTCTTAACATGCCGGACGTAACAGGCAATGTCAAGCGAGCTTCCAGTACGGTATAGGGAGCTTGCACGAATGGCGGCGATACTATGCACTCTGGGTAGGCAGCCATTTTTTCGTCAGAGGTGGCTTGGGAGTGTGGCAACGCAGTCACGTTTGCGAGCGTTGGCGTAGCTTGCAGGCGTCATCGAGTGCGAGTCCAACGCAAATAACTCCAAAGAGTGTCGTGCACGATGTCAGCGTCACTGGTGGACTACACTGCAACGCTGTACCAAAAAAGACTTCGAGCGGCGGGAAAAGGAGGCAAGAATTTGCTGAATGGGCCCATTCACGCTTCGTGTGGGCGACTGTGTAAGCGACCTGTACTTGTGGCCGCGCGTCGACAGCCCCGATAGTCACGAATTTCTTGTACTGAAAACGAGTTTTATTACGTGAAAGCGGTTGAAGTTGAGAAAGGCCTTCGAGAGCCAAAACTTTGTGACTAGTGACTGGGTGTGGGAGCCGTATGCGAAGAAAGTCATCGCCAACACCGTGATCGTCGTCACTCAAGTAAGACGTGTTAAACTTGGGAGTTCTCTTCTCGTGCATGTACGCCGTACTCCACGTAGAACAACAGCGCAGTGAGAGGCGAGCAGGCTTCGCCGTTCCCGGCCATGCATGCGCAGTGCGCGGCAAGGACCTCGCCATCACTCTTTTCCTTGAACAAGACATCCACGGAGGGCTTGTTAACGCACTGGAAGTGATTAACCTGGACAGAAATAAACTTTAGCGTCTACGGCAAAAGAAATAAATAAAAAGTTTGCGCGTCTATACTTGAGTGACGACGATCACGGTGCCGGCGGTGACTTTCTTCACCAAGGCTCCCACACAAAGCCACTCGTCACGAAGTTGTGTCCCTCGAGGGCGCCTTTCTCAGCTTCAACTGCTCCCGGGTAATCAAACTCGCCCGCGAAACGAGAAATTCGTGACAATCGGAGATGTCGACACGCGGCCACAAGTTCAAGTCGCTTACAAAATCACCCGCATGAAGCGTGAATGGGCCCACTCAGCAAATTCTCATCTCTTCTTCGCACCGCTCGAGGTCTTTCTGGTACAGCGTTGCAGTGTAGTCCACACGTGACGCTGACATCATGCACGACACTCCCAGGAATGAAATTTGCGTCGCACTCTCACATGATCGCGTCTGCAAGCTACGCCAATGCTTGCGCCAATACTGCACTGCTGCACTCCCCGACCACCTCTGACAAAAAAATGGCTTCCTACCCAGAGTGCATAGCGTCGCCGCCGTTCGTGCAAGCTCCCTATAGGGCTTTCAGTTCATTTCATTGGGAAGCCTTCAGAAATCAGAGAGCGAGGGAAACACGGTAAGGTGAGCCCGCGAAAATTGAGTTAAAAGTAAGCATCTATTTCATTTTATTTTGACATCTCTACGCCAAATAACTTTGAACTGCGTAGGCCTATCACTGCCGTTCAAGCGGCACTTATATCTTAAGCCGTCAGTGTACGCAACCAGCTTGAAAAACATTCAAAACTATGAAGCCGTGAAAAGTGTTATAGCGCCCCTTTAAGCCTTCTGCGCCTCAAATAGAGTATACGTATTTCAGAAATGTAGTTTTTTCATCGGTAGCATACAGCTGGAGAAGCATGATTACTCAAATCTAAATAAAATACGACCAGTATTTTGGGCTGAAGGAGTTTAATATTGCAGCCTGACGACCATAAAGATTTTAAGTGGACGGCTCTCGCTTCAACAGGCACCACCATCTTGTCCTTCGCACGGGATCTCTTGCGTGCGTTAGCATTGAACGCTGTCAGAAATAGCGTTAGTACGTAAGAATTTGGGCAACGTTATCGTTCAGCATATGGTCAGATTGGAGAACAGAACGATAACGCTAACGCTGAATCCTTGTGTTCGCTGTTTTCCGCAATACTAAAACTCTCTAGCATAATAAAGCTCTCACGCTTTGTGTTTCAGGCCACACAAAAGAAAATGTTCCCATAGTATGAAGTAAAGACAAAAGACATCATTAAAGTAATCCAGTCACACAACACACCGCACTAGAAAACAATGTCGTAAGAACAGAATACCGCGTAGTCCAGTAAAAGACAAAAGTGTATATGTGCTTGTGAAAAAGAGGAAGTTTGCTCAGGTAACGCAGCTTCAAGTAAGTTCCCCTATTTTGGACTACATGTCCACGTGCAGTAAAGCTGCGTTGGCAACCTCTAGTGCTCACGCATGTTATGCTGAGACCGAGGACATGGTCATACACAGCGGTATCTGGAATAATTTATTTTTATTCACGCGGAAACAAAGCGCGTTTCTTTGGATAAAAAGAACTACACTCTTAGAAAAAAGGTGGTAGTATTTGCTAACTTTGGGGCAGTAATGGTTTGTCACATATGTTACAACCCTGGTAGTAAGCGCAGTTAGTAATGGCGAGTGTGGTAACAGTTACTACCTCTGCTGTTACTACCAGCAGATAGTAACTGTTATTACCCTAGCTGTTACCACCCATAGGTAGTAACTTTTAGAGGTTTCAAAAAAGTAGTAACCGATGCTACCTAGTTCAATACTTTGGGCATATTTTTACACTGTTAATGTTGGCTAATCAATGTGTTATTAGTAGACAAAGTCGGGTAAGAAGCTTGGTGTGCCTTGAATATAGCCCAAACAGGTTCACTATTTTTCACGTATACATGCAGTAAGAAGTAAGCGTGGGGTATATAAAGCCCCTACTTCGCAGGGGCATGTCTGGCATAGAAGAGCACTTGCGTTTCAGGAGTAATTATAGGAAATATAAGCCTATAGCACTATAGTGTACTACTTGGTTACGTGTGTGTGGTGACGTGACACAAGACCTTTAATCAGCCTTACTTATAAAACATTATATGTTGTATTTATCTACTATAAAATGGCCACAAAAAGGCATTATGTACAGTGGCCGGAAGAAGGTACCGAACTCATTCTCAGTGCATTTGAATGCTTCACACGACTAATATATCAGCGTTTGAAAGGTAATAATCGTTTTGGGGGTTTGACGTGCCAAAACAATGATGATATTTGGAGACACGCCGCAGTGGAATAACTATTACTGTCCTCGAGGCTCAT
This sequence comes from Rhipicephalus annulatus, assembly GCA_013436015.1. Taxonomy (NCBI): domain Eukaryota; kingdom Metazoa; phylum Arthropoda; class Arachnida; order Ixodida; family Ixodidae; genus Rhipicephalus; species Rhipicephalus annulatus. Next base: position 271,331 of record WOVY01011058.1, on the reverse strand, counting down.
TGTGACCATCTGGTTATTTTGATTTGCCTGTCTTGGTAATGTTTGCTGTAATTTACTAAGTTTGTTGTAATTGTCTATTACGGCGCGTGTAGCACTTGATTATGGTTCGCTAACTTGTACTTCTCCGTTAAGACAGCATCATAATGAAGTTTACATATTTCGGTTGAGTAGTTTAGAATAAATGTATTTTTTCTATCTATGTATACCTTCTGCGTCATTTTTTGGTTTAATGATAATACGTTGAGACGATTCCTCTCATAAATGATAAGAATAGCATTCGCACAATATTTTGGATTAGATAGTCAAAAGCCGGGTAGCAAAGAGGTAGCAACAGGGCAAGAAAGGTAGTAACGGCTGCAGTTACTACGTCTTTCATTTCAGCTACTAACTGCTTACTAACGTAGGTAGTAAAGATGTCGCAAAATGTTAATAGCGGTAGCAGCTAGTAACTGTTTACTAACGTAGGTAGTAAACAGGCAGCAAAAGGGTAGTAACGGTCAAAGAAAGGTAGTAAGTGCTGCAGTTACTACCTATTCGCTTGCAGTTTCTACCTTTTTACTATCTTTTTTTAAGAGTGTAGACGTTCATTTGGTCTTCTCTCTGCTGTCCCGAGGTATGTTACCCTTCCTCTCACAAGGCGGTTGCAGCAGGGTGGATGCTAGAGGTGCAAATTTATGAGTTGCAGTAACAGTTTTCAAGCAAATCTCTGTTTTCCTAATAAATAGTCTCTCTCTCTCTCTCTCTCAAGCAAATGTTCATACACAACGTCATGAGCTTAAGTGAAAGTCTATGCACAACATCTTCAGCTTATGCAAACAGGAAACTGCCGCGTACAACAAAAAATGTAAACGTACATTAGTTCACTAGTACATTTTGACCTTCTGAATTAGTACGTTCGCTTTGCTAAAGCGAAGGCGGGCAAGCTAGCAATATACAAGTGAACTTACATTTATTTCTGAAATGTCTTCTTAGCATAGACGATTTGCGAAACTTAGAGACATCCCAACTTTCTTCTGCATTGCAGCTACACTGTCTGTGCCCCTTCTCTGCATTGTGCAAAGTCTGTTGCAATCGCTTTACCGCACTGCAGCATAATAAAAACTGAATCCCGGACAGATGCTCTGTGAAAGAGCAACATATGTAGAGAATGTTGGAAGGTAAAATAGTGTTGGGCATTGTGCGAGGGGACTTGCTGTGAGCATAGTTCTTTGGGAATATTCGCGGTATTGTTTGCTTCTCGATTTGAGCATTGTAACAGCCCATCAATTGTTCGCAACACGTGAACACTGATATATGAGAGCTTGCACATAATGTACGGGCGTTCAGCAGCTGTAGCACTGTTGGGCGGAGACGCACCAACATTGACGCCTATGGTAGCACATATCCGTCCGGACGATTAACGGCTATGATCATGATTGAACTTTTGCGGTAGCCGAAATAGTTAACAAACACCTGGACACAGCAACGGTGAATATCTTGCAAGGTTGTCATAAGCAAGCAGCACATAATAAACATCGTATGGTACTCGAAATTCCAATCGTCTTCAGTTGATGATTGAAACGCCAAGGTGTGCGTCCCCCAGAACATGGTTAGCATATTCGCCATTAATACCTGCATAAAGCACACAGTGCTTCAGAAACTCGACAGGCAGATTCCGTAGCTTGAGCCGTGAACGCAAAAAAGTGTTCCATTTTCCGTTGGCATTTATCTCTCTACCCCAAAGTATTCACGTTCACAAAAACCACCAATCAACATCGTTGCTTATTGCAGCAGTTTTATTAGTCGGAGCCATTGAACTCGAAGAAACACCATTGGTGAAACTGGAAGCTACACTGGCAAGCAGGCGTCAAGAGCTAACACAACGAGAAATCAAAGCATCTACGTAACGACACCATCACCAAACCGAATATCCGCTTACGCCGACTTCGTCTAACAGTGCGCCGAAAATATAGTGAACTAGAATACGAGTATATTCTAGTTCAGTATAGCCGAAAGCCACCATAGCGCACAAACTACCAAAGCGCTCCCTGCTGGCACTCGATACTGTGATTATGCAGCACTCTGCTTCCCTTTTTGTTTTTGCTTCCTCTACCCCTTCTTCCTTACTTCATCACTCCCGAATGGCGGCACCACCTCTGCCTACCAAGAACACTGTGAAGGAGAAAAAATAGTGCGATAGATATAAGACACTCACACGAACGCTATAGTCCTGTCACATTCATCATGTTTGTCCACTATGGGGCGGCCAGCGTATATTTGGCTGCATAGAGTTTCCTAAAATTAACTAGAGGGCACTCTGGCGCTGCGATCGTTCAGTGACCATGAGAATGATGGGTAGTACTATAGTGTACTAGAATATGGGGTAGCGTGTTCAGGCACCCTCTCTCGCCATGCATTGCGTGAAGCGGCGCACGTGGACAAAAAACCGGCTCTCAAGGGGGCGCTGCCGTAAGATGGGCTGGTAAGATTGTCAGCTCCACGCCACTCTGCATTCTCGGGTGCTGTTCAGTGACCTGTTGCTTGTGTTCGTGCCCGCCTAACGAAAATATTTCTGTCAATGTTTTTGCTGGCCACGTGACAGTGAGGTGACGCCAAGTCATCGGCGGCAACGACACTGCTTTGCACCTAGGTGCGAAACAGGGTATACCTTTGGAAAAAAAGGCGAACAGCCGTCGCTTTTCGCTGCACCCAAAAACGAAGCGTGGAGGAAGGTTTGGGAACAGAATTTACATCGAAAGGATGGGACCTTGAACGAAAGCTGCTCTGTATGTGAGCTACATTTCAAGTCTTCATGTGTTCTCGGAGACAACGAGCACGTTATAAACGGCGAAGAAGTTCGCGTACCACGTAGGAGACCAGAGCTAACGCCAGATGGCGTACCGATGTTACTGCCTAACGCTCCAAACTACTTATCGAAGAAAGCGCCGCATCCAAGACCTCCTAGAAAGCGGAAGAACTCAGTGGTCGAATCTACCATCTCCAAGAAAACTGCAGCACCCTGTGTTGACGGTGAGGCCACTAATTCAGGTTATCGATGGACCTTCCTGCTGGCTACGAACCCGAGGTGGCGAACACTACAGGAAATGCAGCTCCGATTGAACGCTTACTCAAGCTTTGTTTACCTTGAATTTATATGAGCACGATCGCACCGCATCTTGAGTCAAAGAGAGCGGTATTTTACGTACTGTCACGACTTCATTTTTTTTGTGTGTGTGAAGGGCATGATGCAACCAGTCTGGAGAGCCAAAACGAAAAAAAAAGCTGCACGCAAAATCAGTCGGTGTTCATAAAGGTACCACCGTAATGAAGTGATCGTGAACTGATAATTCCACGTAATGGCGATGAATTTAATCGGTGTTATTGCTCACTGCAGTATGCGCGCTCGTAAGTAAAGGGTTTCATTTTACAGTCTGACAGTGGTGCCAAGTGATGTTTCTTTTTGACTGTCCCGGCCACAGCATCAGTATTTCGGTGGGTGCGTAATCGTTTAAAGACCCAAGATTGTCAAAATTATTCTGAAGTCTTCAGCTACGGCGTGCCTCTCAATCAAATGGCAGTTTTGTCACCTTAGCAACATAATTAAAATTCCATGACGCAACTATATCGACAAAAATAGTGCCGCGCGCGTAACGAAGTCGAAGCTGTCGCAGTGTGCAGTCTACGACTCGATATAGCAGTAATATAATAAGAAACTTTGGGGTTTCTAAATGCTCCTTCGATACCTCAATCTTCCTATTTTTTATTTGTTCACCAACCGAGCTTTAAAAACTGCAGGCAGTTTCCCCAGGGATGACTGCTTCGCCGTCGTTTGTTGATACCTGCATTTGGACCGTGTGTTGCGGCTTTGACATTTCGTTTTGTTTTGAATGCAGTACAAACAAACACATTAGAAAGCTTTTCGTGGACGTGTCAGCAATTACGTATGCAAGCGCCTATCACGAGATCGAATCCCGGCCGCGGCGGCTGCATTTTCGGCAGAGGCACGAATACTGAGGTGCGTGTAGCTAGATTTAGGTGCACGTTAAAGCACCCTAGGTGGTCGAATTTCCGGCGCACTCCTCTACGGCGTCTCGTATAATCGTATGGTGGTTTTGGGACGGTAAACCCCTGCTATTACTAATATCAAAGCACAGCAGTGCATGAAAAGCAAAGTGTGAGGTGACAGCCCACGCTAATTTGGCGCCATCTCGCGGCTGTCGATGCCAACTGCATCTGCCACGGCTCCTTCCTGAATACATTACCCATATTCTAGTACAGTATAGTAGTACACACATTTGCCTATTCTTCGTACTTGCGGGTGGCTAATTGTACTTGCGGCTTCGTTTATTGCTGTGTTTCAGTTTTGTTTAGAAAGAAAGATTCAACCCTTTTGAACTTCGTGACCCGATTTGGAAAGGTAAGTCTAAAGGAATAACACGGTGAAGCGCAACCGCTGAACATTTGATGATTTTTGTTTTGCGAGAAAACAGCTCCAAGCCACACGAACACACACGGAGCCAAAAGCAGGCAAGAAGTACGAAGCTTAGACAAATGTGTGTACTACCCATCATTTCCATGCTCGCTGAAGCGCCGTGCGTTGCAGCTCCCATAGACATTAGCGCCATAGTTCCCTCTAGTGTACATTAGGAAGCTCTATGGTTGGACGTCTCTCAGGGGTTTCTTTTCCGGAAATAGAGACGTTTGTGGCTTCGCCGCGAGTGGCGCTGGCTGCAGACGGGTGATCACATGTCTCTGCTCGGCACCATTATCTGAGAGATTTCTTTCGCTCCTTCTCAAATCTTCCTTTTTATTTTTATTGAAGTAGAAACTAAACGAATGAGTTTTTCTCACCGTTACTTGGCGACGGCTTCCCCTTTCCACTTCATCGTTACAAATAAAGAAAATAAAGCATATATACACATATACAGTCCTACTTAAGTGAGAACAAGAGTTCTCCTATGGGCAGAACAAACACGTAGTCGTCACGCTCACTTTTAACTATAGTCCGCTCAGTAGTGGTCACAAATATTCATTTCTTCGAAGAAGTGTTGCAGCGACATGGGCCTAGTATTTTATTCTACGCAAATGGTCGCTCGGGATCTAACTTATGAAGTTCCTGTTCGAGTCTCCTTCGGTGCTTGTCGTGTTTCGGAGAGTCGAGAAAGAGGTGGTAGATGTCCTCGCCGTCGTGGCCGCATGAACAAGCTGGCGATGTTGCACGCGAAATACGAAGTAGACAGTGCTTTGCGTAAGCGGTTCAGAGTCTTAGGCGATGTATATGTGTGTCGATACGCCTCATTGACTAAGAGCCCCCTGCCCCTTCCAGGCCACCAGAGGCCCACGTATGCTGTTTGATGTGAATGCACGTTAAAAGAACACCAGATGATCGAAATTTCTGCAGCGCTCCACTGCAACACCTCTCATTGCATTGCCATGGCTTCGGGACGTAAAACGATAGGTATGATTACCATGACCACTATTATTATATTACGGTATTATTATTATTTTGGTACCAGCGAGGTAATATTGGGTTTTGTCCAGGACTCGCTCGTTCTAAAGTGAAAGCTTGTGAAAGAGTGAGACACCTCTCACACGTTCGTCTGGCGTTGGTTAACATGCCGGCGGTACCTGTGTCGACTTCTCCATCTTATCAGATATTGAAGGTGAGCTAGCCGTCTAGGCAAGTGTCTTCTCCGACACGAGGGAATGCGCTAACTTTAGAGAGGCGGCCTTTGTTTGCACCTTATGTGGTGGCTGGCGCTAGTTTTTGGGTGAGGTTGAAGCACTCTTTTGCATTAGGCATTCAGACATCAAACGCAGATTTGGGAGAAAGAGTGATGATCTTGCCATTGGAGTTCATTTACATCTGGCGACACCAATTGGCTTGACCATACAAGCCAGCCGATTTCGGTCGAAGAGCGACCTTTGTGAAGAGAATGTCTTGGACGTTTCGATGTGTATTCATAGCAGAGTCATTGCAACTGGAGTCGTAAGCCACATGCCACGAGCTCACACACGCGATTACACACAAAACACGTGGTCTCGGAAGAAAAAATATAGATCAGAGAGAACGACAAGTGCACCCGTGCAAACTTCTCCAGACGTGTAAAAAAAAGTGAGCACATTTTTTTGTGAATGGCAAACAAACGTGATAATCCCGCTCTCTCCAGGTCATGCCTGTCTTTTCTCACTTCTGTGGCCTCTGTGTGCAACACCTAAAAGAACACTAAAGAAAAGGGATTTTCTCGTATCAATAAATGAAAATTTCACAATATCTAAAACACCATAGCGTGAAGATTCTCGGGTAAAAATGAAATTAGACAGCAACACTGCAATGAAGTTCGAGCACCAGCTCGCTATGAGGTCACCTATTATGACGGCGTTTGCGAGGGCCTACGTAAAATTATTAATCCATAAAAAAGCTTTTTACATTGTGTTTTAGGAAAGCTCAAACTCACAAACTCTAAATACGGATGGCCAGCGAAAACACAGAAAAACTTACTCGAGAAGAAGGTGGCACAGATGAACAAATGCATCGTTCTCCTTGGATAAATACCTTTTCGGACGAACGCCTTTTCTTGTTCACGGGAGAAGTTATTTTAAGTAAGGAAAACATTAAAATAGGAGTGAACTTCGCTACTGTCTGCAGTAAAGTGTGACGCCTCAGTAGTGTTTCACAAAGAAATGAATAAAGAGCGATTAAAAGAGATAGAGAGAGGAGGAAAGATTGAGAGGACTGCCAAATTACGGTTGGAGAAGTCAGCAGACGGGGCCCCGATCGGCGAGCGGTCGTCGAAGAGAAAAAAATCGCGGACGGGACAACCATCCGCTACGAAATCCACCGAGCATATCCGTGTCTTCGTTTTTAGGGGCGAAGCTCTTTAAAGCGGCACCCGTTCGTCTCTCGTAGTAGTGAGTAACATGTCTTACGCTTTGACCTGCAAGATGGTGCTAGTGGGAGATTTATCCTGTGCGTTGTTGAACAATAAAAAATTCGCAGTGTGCATGTTAACTAATTGCCGAATTCTCCTGCCTCTTATTCCCCATCAGCAGCCACTGGCATGTACATATAGCACTATCTGACAAAAATGATTGCTATACTCGCTGGGCTTTACCTCCTGTGTTTTAGAAAGGTTTAGCGAGCGTTGAGCCGCAGTGCCATTAATACAGTATATACCATGAATAGTATATACCATGAACTCGAGGTGGTTAAAGGTGGGAAGTACGAAGCGCAAGCCGTAAGAAAGTGTGTGTGTGGCACCTCTCGTTCAGTCCTTGGAATGTCCGCTGGATGGCGGTTATTCTATATGGAGAATATATGATGAAAAGATGCGAGGCGGTGGTAGTTGGAGTATTGAATAGATGGACGAATGGACACACAGACAGATGCATGAACGAACGCACGGATGGCTGCACTGACGAATGGCCGGATGGATGGTCGCAGGGGGGGGGGGGGGTTGTATGAATGAACACAGGGAAGGACGCATGGATGGACGTACGAACACACGAACATATGCATGCACAGACGGGCTAATGGACGCACGGATGGTCACACAGACGGACACATGGACAGACGGAAGCTAGAACGAATGGACGGATGGATGCTTCGCCCCGCTCTCTATGATTCGCCCCGTAGTATGCTGCCATTTTTTTTTCGCTGGCACCCCGTCTTCAAAATTTTTGATTTATTTCAAAAATCTGCCCATAGGCATAATATTTTACAGCGGAAGCTGTTATGAGATCAAAACTCTGGTCACGCGCGGCACCGTAGTTGTGCGTAACCAATATCACAGAATTAAGAAGAAAAATACCTAGTACCAAGGACACACTGGTACTGGAATTTTTACTACGTTTACTTTACTATTGTTCTAGGACACACTGGTACTAGGTAACTGAGCCATGCCGGTGCTTAGGCATTGTTCGCAAACTTGCCTCAGGCCGGCATGATGCCGGGAAAGGATTTGCGTTAATATGCGTAATAAATATGCGTTAATATGCGTAATATGCGTAATAAAAAGAACAACCAGTCGTCACACAATGCGAATAGCGTAACGAGTGGGTCGTCCAATGCTCAAACCCAATGCAAAAGCTTGTTATTGATCGCCTATACTGTGGTGCATACCCACTTCAGGCATAATTTCTCATCGTCGTCAGCCACTGCGTTAACAATTGGCACAAAGTATCTTGCTAGTGTTTACCGCATACCCCGCTTCTCAGAAGAATGACAAAAGATAGCGTAGTGAATGCCGGCCTATTACCCAGAAATTATTATTAATTACGCCGTAGTGAGTACCCAGCAAGTGTGCTTGCAGCAGTTGTACCCAATGAGTGTTTAGAAAAGGCCGTAAAAGGCCGCTCTTCTAGCTTTCGCTGTGACTTTTTTTTGTTTATAAAAAGTACTCATACAAGTTTGCTTCATCTATAAAGTCCAGTAGGGAACTGTGGTGTGGTCCACGAAGCCGACGACGACTTAATTGTAGGCCAGTGCAGATCAGCAGTAATTGCGAGGCAGTTACATCGTAGATTGGGGCGTCACAATATCGGCAGGATTTGGCATACGGGCCCCGGTAATTTTGTGCCCAAAGGGTTGTCACGAATGAGGTTCACGATGAACCAACTGGCCCAACAGCTAGCACTTATGAAGCTAAAAGTCTTGACATGCTAAGTTTGAAAACATTTCATCGAACCGATGCGGTTTAAGTACACCAAGAGACTTGAAATACGTTTCGTCATGACAACGTTCACGTTGTAATGCCTTGGCACGAAGTTGCAATATTGAACTTTGACCTTCAGTTTCTCTTCTCACCAATAAATTGATGAAGTTCCAACAATAAAGTTTGAAAACGTGAACTTATTTTTTAAGATGATCTGTACTCTTAGTTTTACTTATTTGTTATTTATTTTGGAGAGTCTTCCAGCTGTTTTTCAAAAGCCATGGCAGGAATGAGCAAATTTCTAATAAAACAATGAGAAACAGTTATACGTAACAATCGTTCAAATACCCAAAACAGATAGTGAAAAAAAGCTAGAGCAGATGACACCGGAGATGGAAACCAAAAGCACTTTGCCAACTGTGAACTACAGGCGCGAAAAAATCGGCACCGTGTAGTTGAGTTTTCCGGAGTGATTGCAGCACCAGAAGGCCTCGCTGGTTAAAAAAAAGGAATAATGAGATGGCGTCCGTGAAAATGAAACGTGATTTGCGCGTCTCTTTTCTGCATGCGTGCACCAAACGGCCAATCCTAGTGAACTTGGAACTGCCCAGCGCGAGCAACGCTGCTCCCTGTGCTGAGTGCATGTAGCCTATATGACATCGTTATGAATATACTAAAATGGAACATACAGATGCATAAATGCATGCAAGAGCGAGGGAGCGAGAACTTGAGGAATAAAATGAAAATATTAAACAAGAGTTAGTAATTTAAGCAAAACCGTCACTTCAACCAACCTGTAATCGAAGTTAAGCAAGCAGTAGTTTCCGGCATGCAGTGTATGTACAGTGTGCAGCACTGTACACTTCGCTGCGAGTTAATTCGAGGCTAAAATCCCTGTCTTGAGTCATGTGAAGTGGGCTAGACCGAACGCAGCGAAGTTCAACAACGTTCACACCCCCTCGGTACTGTGAATGACATGTCGCCTTGTTTGTCGTGCTTCTTTTTTTCTTAAATGCTGTTTGCTGTATCTTCCACGTAAGCAGCGATCAAGCTTTTTAATATGCAACATTTTACCAATAGGCAAAATGCTAGGACCATGGACATCAATTGTCAGTCATAAACTAATCAAACTCCGTCGACGCTTCTTAGCAGATACAGCATTTTGTGATGAGTATAGTGACATCGCGTCTGTGCAGCGTAGTAATGATTGCTTGCAGCAAGAACGAGCGCTGTGTCAAAACGAGAACTTCGAAATAACAGGACACACGAATAGTTTTTAATTTTTTTATTCTTAAGAACCGACTAACTCAGTGAAAATGGGTAGTCGTCGCTAAGAAATAGCGACAACTCCTTTGATTATATTTACTTTGATAAAAAACGCGAACACAGGAGTAGGCGAAACGATGGTGAAGATTTTTTTTTCCAACGAGCAGGAAGATACACATAAATTATCACGGCATCGAGAAAAACATCACATTGCATAACTACCCTCATTCATCTGAGTAATTCAAATTTTCTGCACTCAGTAACGATATGTTTTTCACCGTTGATCCACCCAGCCTCGTCGAGCCTGTAAGTACGAGGCGCGCCATCTTCCCAAAGTTCTGTTTGTACCGTCCCACAGTCTCGAAGTTTATTGGTCCAAATGTGTCATTGGAAAGGTAACTTCTGTGCCCGAATAACACGTGAATAGCACTGAAGGTCCTCCAGTCGTCATTGGACTGTTCGAACAAGGTTATGACGATGTGCTCGTACACTCCGAAATCGCACGGAACTCTATAGACAAGGTGAGGATTCTTTCCAAGGATCTCCTGCGTGGGCAGTTCGCCACCGTTGTAATACCAAAGGTCCGGCCGATACTTGCGATAAGACTCGTAGTACAGACGCAAAAACTCGGATTGTTTGTGGGCCACGATAATTTGGTTGCCAATAATTCCGTCTGGCGGCCAACCTATGGCTGTTTCGTAGCGCCTGTACCTGTCTAAACTTTTGACGACGTAGGAGTCGCTATCGAGGTAGATGCCGCCGTACTTCCTCAGCACCCTGATGCGAACGATGTCGGAGGCATGCTCAATGCAGCTTATGTTAATGCCAAAAATTGTCTCCGGTTTGTCGACATATCTGAGCGTCAGTCGTGGTATGTCCTTGATGTGCTTCCAGTTCTCGCTTTCCGTAGTCGCAGTGCAATTGTTGCAATGAATGATCAGAGAGTCTGGTTTCTGCTGGAGCCAGGCTGCTCGAATGCTTACGACTTCAATAAAAGACAATGGAGCGTTACCGAGTCTTACAAAATGCACAATATTTGGCACGAACGTGCTGTCACGTTCTTCCACAGCTACCTGTGGAACAGGCTGGTCCCAGCAACAAATTGAGTCAACTGGGTAGTTTGGATGCATCTGATAACGTACATAGTATGCAGCCATACCTACAATCGTAGCGAGAAAAACAAGGCAATAAAACTGCCTAACCGTGAATTGTTTCTTTAAGCAGGAAGAGGCCATCTTCTACATTGATGTGAGAAACCAGCACTGTAGCGTTTCTCTCGATCTTTGCCTCCCGTTTTACTTGCTTCTTATTGGTGGTATCAAGAGTTGCGTGCATATCCCAGCATCTGTAACAACATCATTGGTGAGGAGGTAATCAAAATCTGATAAAAATATCCCGGTAAGGTGTTATAGGTGCAGCATTCTGAAAGAAAAAAAATAATAACAGCTTGAGGACGAGTATGCTAGCTCTAACTTGATTTCTGCAGCACTATGGAAACTTCCGGACTGTATTATGCTTGCCTTAAACACTTTTATGAGGATAAGTTCGCTTGAGTCAAGGTATTGAATAAGGATAGCTAATTGGGCGAATTGTATTACGCCCATTTAAACAGCCGAAAAGACCAGCATAAAAAGAGAAAACTAGAGGACGCGAGCGCTGGACACTTGGGGCTATTCCCGCTCAGGGCTTCCAGATGCATCCATCATAGCACAATGAGGAATGGTGGACCTCAGGTATGCGAACAGTGTTGCGTTTCATAAGGCCTCCTTGATTTTACGGAATGCTTCGATTGGCCCGAAGCATAAATAAATAGTGCCCGGGCAGCTTCATGAAGTGGCGAACAGGTGTGTGAAGGGGCTGCACTATTTGGTCGCGATAGGGTTGAAAACACTAGTACAGATTCACTAAACCTTTTTTTTTTTGAAAATGGCATTTTGTAGTTTCCTGCAGGTATCCTTACAGTGCTTCAGCCTTGCTGTAAGTGTGAGCTTTAATTCCTGACTAGAAATTACGTGTCCTAGGAAGGACATTTCAGGTACACCAAGCACTTTAGGGGGCCAGTCTGGGGTATTCTGTCACCGTCGCTTGGCGCAACGTGGGTGAACAGATAGATAGCACAGCCAGCTGTAGCATATATTGAGTGCGAACTCTCGCAGAAGAGAAGCTTTCTTCCTATACTTATTCGAACACCCAAATGAGGATATTAAGTGTGGATTTTACTGTAATGACTTGGAAAACTCGATAACACAAGACGTACACTGGTTTTGTAACAAATAAGCACACGTGTTGTGTCCTCTTTTCTCCTCGTTGTGTTACTTCATGGTAAACATTGCGTAATCCTCCAAGTCACCAAAATTATTGCCCCAAGAGGATGTGGAATAGGAAACCAACTCAACAGCTTGAAGCCATCTCCCGATAGGGTTTGTTGTTCGTTTGTTTAAGCCTTTTGCCCCTTCCACTCTCATTACCCTAGAATATAAGGTGAGGCAGTGTTGGTGTAGAGACAGAGAAAGATACTGGGATGCGGGTTCAATTCCGGCAATGGCGGAAGCATTTAGTTAGAAGTGAAATGAAAGAACACATGCGCACCTAGATTTAACCTCGCAATAATGAACTCTAAATGGTTCAGATTAATCCGATTCCTTTATAAATATGTCGCGGTTTATGTTGTAGTGACATCAAACGTTGATCGCATGGTATACAAAAACCCATTGCAATAAATGCATGTGCAGTGGCCATAAGACATGACACAATGTTAAAAAATTTAAAAGCAGACAAAAAAAGAAGGTGTACATGTAATGCCGAAAAACTCATCAATTTCATTTTGATTGATTGATACAATATTCAATATTGAAAAAAGTTTTAAAAAATTCGAGGGGCAAATGTCAAGGCTGGCTTCTGCATTCCAGGATACTAGTGGCCAATAATGCGTTCATCTACAGTTCACAATTGAAATATTCATTATTGCGTTCGTTTTTAAATGATGCTCTTAAGTATTTTGTTTTAGCAAAATGACGAAGTTTACTATTATATATTCAGATCAAGGAACCTACTAATATATAATCTGGGCAACAAACAGAAACTGATACAACGTTCGTATTCCAACTACGACACGAAAACGCAGTCAAGACGCACGATATAAAATATTATATTCCAGCTCCCACACACAATGTTTCAGGCCATGCAAAAGAAAATGTTTCTTTCTATAGCATGAAGTAAAGGAAGAAAGACATAAAGCATGCCTAGAAGAACCCAGTCACGCAAACAATGCACTGGAAAACAATGTCATATGAATAGAACTTTGCAAAATCCAGCAAAATACAAAATATTTCGTGTTTTTCTGCGAAAAGTGGACTGTGTCCAGGCCATCCGGCTTCAAACAGGTGCTCCTCTCTTGAAATACATGCCCACATGCAGTAAAGTTGCGTTGGCTATCTCTAGCGCTCATGAATGTTATGCTAAGGACATGGTCATGCAAGCCATGTCTCGCACAATTAATTTTCACTTATGCGTAAAGAGGTGCGCTTCTTTGAATAACAGTAACTAGAAGATCATTTGGTCTTCTCTGTGCTGTCCCGATGTGTGCTGTACTTCTCACAAGGTGGTCGCCGCAGGACGGAAATTACGAGGTGTACAAACGTTGGTTACAGTAACAGTGCGAAGCAAATGTTTTACGGTGTTTACGCCGAACATGCTGAGCTTTGGCAAACACAAACCACCGCGTATAACAATGCCACAATGTACATTAGTCAATTAGCACCTTCTGAATATTAGACGTTCACATTGCTACAACGAACGCGGGATACCTAGAAATCTGCAAGTCAACTTACCGATATTTTCATAATGCCTTCTTAGCGCCGACAATTGGCGCAACTAGCGGTGCTAAGAACCTCCAACTCCCTTATGCCTTGTAGCTACATGATCTATCTCCCTTCTGTGGACTGTGAAAAGTCTGTGGCAATTGTTTTATCACATTGCTACACAATGAAAATTTGTTCGTGGGCCTATACTGCACGAGAGTGTGAGCAACAGACGCAGAACATGTTGGAAGGTCTCATGGTTTTGGGGCTTTATGAGATGCGTTCTAGCTGTGAACACAGTTTGTCGAAATATTTGCGGTATTACTAGTTTACTTGCTTCACGAGTTGAGCATTGCCACAGCCCGTGAATTGTTCCCTACCCGTGAACAATGATATACAGGTACGAGAGCTTGCACAATGTATATGCGCGTTCGGCATAGTCACTACCCTAACATTGCACCGGAACCCTTCCTAGAACTCAAAATAGCGAAGCATTCCTCGCTGGCGCCTATTACAGACACATTATGCAGCACTTTACTTCCCCGCTCCCAAACGAGGACACCACCCCCACCTACCAAGAACACTGAGAGAAAAAAACTGGCCCCGTATCTGCATGTTAATTTGCAAATGTCATCCAAAGACGATAGCCTTGCGTGTGGAGAGAGTGAACAAAACAATTATTTGATGTTCTGCTCAAGAAATCAGTGAATGGTATTCTGGAGGCGCTGCGTTAGAGTGCCTCGAGCGTGCAGCGGAAGCGAACGAGCGCATCAAGTCACGTCACACATGAGACATGAGCCCTATCTGGCAGTTTTCTGCGAAAACAAACCTCAAGGCTCTGAGACAGAGCCTTGCCCGTTTTAGAGGAGATAAGGTGTAGAACGCAAGGCGACGGGTAGGTGCCACCATCCTAGCAAAGCGTTGGAAACACTCGCATTTTCGTGCAAGCGTTGCATAGTCAGCGCAACGTGATAAACGCTACGGTCCTTAGAATTACTTATGTATGCCTTTTCTAGTAAAAGACGCACATACAGAATATATACGTGTTGTTATGGTGCCTCACATATGCGCAATAATTGATTTTTAATTGACAATCGCACAAGTATGAACGATAAATCTTGAGCAACATGGGTGGGCGCTGCGGATGAGGTCAGCCGTTTGGTGTATCGGCTGGTGGCGTTTATAGTACCCAATACTGTCAAGGGTGGACAAACAGACAAATGTATAGACAGACAGACGGACAGAATAAAATTTTGGCGTCAAAGGTCTCCATAAAAGACTATCGTCTTTAAAATTCTGAAAGATGTAAGGCGTTAACAAGAACACTAACAGCCCTGTCACATTCACCATGTTTGTTGACTATCCAGTGCCCAGCGCATATTTGAACGTCTCTCAAAGATTGCTCTTATGCAAACACGAATGCCTGTAGGCTCACGATGACTGTACAGCTGGCTAGAGCTTCCTCTGCAGTCGGTCGATTACATGTCTCTACTCGACATCATTGCTTGAGAGGATTTGTATCACCTTTTTGCAACACTTCCTTGAAGGCAATAATCTCCTTTATTCAATACATTTCATGTCTGTTTAAAATAATGTTGCAGGGCCACTTTAAGAAGCCATGGCAGGAGCGAGGAAATCGCCAGTGCAAACAATGAAGAAATAGTTATACATACGACTATTCAAGTTAACAGAACGGATAATGAAAAAATAACGTCAGAACTAAAGGTCATGTTAAACCAAAAAAAAAGAAACAAAACACGTGACCGAACGTCAACATACCGGCGCTAAGAATACAAAATATAACAGCATTTGCAGTACCCTAAGCTACAAATACAGAAACAGTATCATGCGAGCACTCGAAAATCCTATTAAAAAATATCAAACAAGAGTCAGTAACTTGAGCTAAATCGTCAGTATGCAGCAAACATAGCGAAAGCCGGGGAAGCTGAAATTTCGGCATGCAGCGTACAGTGTGCAATGGCCCTTCAGAAGAATGCAACATACCACTACACCTTCGAACGAACAACTTGTATTGCGTTGCAAATGACGACACACCTCCCTTAAAAGAAGGAAAAAAAGAGAACAGTACCGACACACAACTACAAAAAATTTGATAGAAGGTGCCTGAGTGGGAATACTTGCTGTTTGAACTCGGTAAGGTAAAATAGCTCGAGTCTAATTAGTTTCAGTGTTGGCGTGATCGGTTGCGAGCCGAAACTAAGCGCTGTCCGTCAGCGAACAATCGAGAAGTATAGAAATTAATATAAAAAGAAAACGCCAGGCCTGCGCAGAACGCGCAGGACAGTCACAGCGAAAGCTAGAAGAGCAGCCTTTCAGAGCATTTTTAAACACCATTTAGCTAACTGCTACAAGCACACTGCCAAGTACCCACTACGCCTTAAAAATAATTTTCTGTAGTAAGCCAGCATCCACTATGCTATATCCTTCGTAATTCTTTGGAGAAACGTAGTGTCCGCTACACACTTGTAGGAGGTTTGTGCAAATATTTTATGCAGTGGTTGACGACGATGAAGAATTATGCCTGAAGTGGGTATGCACCACAATTATTTGGTGATAAATAACAAGTTTTGTAATGTGTTGGAACATTGAACGACCCACTCGTTACGCCTTTCGCAATGTGTGACACCTCGTTGGTCCTTTGATGTTTTAAAACGCTTTCTTAGTCATATTATTGCGATTCCTATTTCCCGTATTTCCCGACCTCAAGCCTGTTTAAGGCCAGTTTAGAAATGTGTTCAAAGCACTGGCGTTGCTCAGTGGCGTAATACTGAGCTGGCTCGTAGCAGACCCGGGATCAAATCATATTTTGTCATTGGTGTTTTTTTATTCACTGAGTTTTTTTTGTTCGATACTGGTTACGGACACCGGTGGTGGCGGCGGCGGAAAACTACGGCGCCGCGCGTGACGCGAGTTCTGATCTTCGCTGTAAAAATGTGCGGTTTGAGTAAGACTCAAACCAAGGCCTACTGTGGGGCAAGTACGTGTTCTATGCCACTGACCAACGCCATTGCTTGAATCTGCTTCGGAAATGAAAGCTATATGAATGCCATTTGTTAGGAGGAGTCTCCTGAACGAGTATAAATAATATTGCGTGCCAGAAGCGTACAGGATCGCGCCAGGGGTAAAAACGAGTTCATTTCGCGACGGGTGTTGTTTTGAAGGCCAACCCATGACAAAACTCTGACACATATTTATTCGTCGTCGTCATCATCATCATCATTATCATCATCATCATCATCGAAGGCGTCAACAAAGCAAGCAGCTGCGTAGGGTTCGCTGGTATTGCCTGAACGCCCTTCGCCGATTCGCAAAAAGAATAATTATGGCGTAATGGGCACTGCGCAACTAAACTTGCAGTAGGCGTTCTGGGGTAGTTTGAAACGGACATTGGTAAGCCCAGATATGTTAGTTTTCTTGCAGCATCGTTGAGGCATCTACCAAGCACCGAAACAAGGCTAAAAAATGATAAGGCGATGCCGCACCGAACTCGCGATTACGGCTCTGCTCTTGAAGGCAAATCTCAAGCACCCTTCGATATATATATATATATATATATATATATATATATATATATATATATATATATATATATATGTTAAGGCGTTTATTAGCCGGCAACGAGCGAGAATATACAATGGCGACAATCACAGCCAAGCACGGGCTCTCAGCGCGAGCGGCGACCTTGTTGGGTAGCCCCACTAGAAGGTACTCAAGAGTTCGACCCATTTCAGATTTCGGAGGCTTCACTACAATTACCCCGGGGTCGAAGAGGGAGCCGCCTGGCGACCTAACAGCTCGTTACTATGAGCGGGTCATAATAAGCCTTCAGGCGCTCCACGTTGACGATGTCTCGCCCACGGTGGCGCATGTCCGAAGATTGTTCAACGGGTTCGATCAGATAGTTGACGGGTGAGGTGCGCTCAATGACACGGTAGGGGCCTTCGTATTTGGGACGTAGTTTGGAAGAGAGGCCAGCTATAGAGGTCGGGATCGAGAGCCATACAAGCGCACCAGGAGGGAACGTGGGCTCAGAAGTGGTGGAGCCATCACGAATACTCTTCTGCCGCTCTTGCTCTTGCGTCGTAAAAGTCCTGGCAAGCTCGTGACACTCTTCAGCAAGCCTGGCTGTCTCGGAAATAGGTGTACACTCAGATGGATCCGGCGTGTACGGGAGTATCGTGTCCATGGTGTGCGACGTGTGCCTTCCGTACAACAAGTAGAAAGGTGAAAAACCAGTCGTGCTCTGAGGGGCGGTGTTGTAGGCGTAGGTGACGAAGGGCAGTATATTATCCCAATTAGTGTGGTTGGCAGCGACGTACATAGAAAGCATGTCACCGAGGGTGCGGTTAAAGTGTTCGGTGAGGCCATTCGTCTGTGGGTGGTAAGCAGTAGCTTTGCGGTGGACAGAATGGCACTCCGTCAGAATGGCTTCGATGACTTCCGACAAGAAGACACGGCCTCGATCGCTGAGAAGCTCTTGGGGTGGTCCGTGGCACAGTATAAATCGATGCAGCAGGAAGGACGCAACATCGCGCGCAGTAGCCGCAGGGAGAGCGGCGGTTTCGGCGTATCGCGTTAAATGGTCAACGGCAACGATGGCCCAGCGGTTACCAGCTGACGTCAGAGGAAGTGGACCATACGAATCGATACCTACGCGCCCAAAGGGACGGTCAGGGCAAGGTAACGGCTGCAGACCGGCGTGCGACATGTGGGCTGACGGTTTACGGCGTTGGAAAGTGAGGCAAGAGCGAACGAACTGCTGCACGTAGTGGTACATCCCACGCCAGAAGTAGCGTTGTCGAATGTGATGGTAGGTTTTGAATACCGTAGAGTGCACGCACTGCGGATCAGAATGGAAGGATTCACGTATCTCTGACCGCAGACTGCGGGGTATCACGAGTAACCACTGCCGGCCGTCGGCGTCGTAATTGCGTCGGTGTAGAAGGCCGTCACGGATGGCAAAATGGCGAGCTTGACGACGCAAGGCACGCGTGGATGGCGTTGCGGATGAATCAGAGAGCATGTCAATGAGCGGGCCGATCCAATTATCCTTTCGCTGTTCGGTAGCGATGATGTCAACATCAATGGCAGAAACAGCAGCCGAGAAATACTGAGCAGAACACATCACCTTCAGGCAGAGGGGAGCGCGAGAGGGCGTCGGCGTCAGCATGCTGGCGTTCGTTGCGGTACAGCACGCGGATGTCGTAGTCTTGTAAGCGAAGAGCTCAACGGTCGAGACGGCCTGAGGGATCCTTCAATGATGAAAGCCAGCATAGTGCATGATGGTCGGTGACGACATCGAATGGGCGACCATACAAATAAGGTCGAAACTTTGTAAGAGCCCAGACGATCGCCAGGCACTCTTTCGCCGTGACGGTGTAGTTTTTCTCGACTCTCGTGAGCGTACGGCTTGCATATGCTACGACATATTCAGGGAATCCGGGTTTTCGCTGCGCCAGGACAGCGCCGAGGCCTACACCGCTGGCGTCCGTGTGCACCTCCGTTGGCACTGTAGGGTCGTAGTGGCGTAGAATGGGAGGCGACGTCAAGAAATGGCGGAGCTTCGCGAACGCGTCGTCGCACTCGGATGACCACGAATTGAAGGGCGCGTTACTTCCAAGGAGCTTCGTCAGCGGTGATATGATCGTGGCGAAATTTCGTATGAAGCGTCGAAAGTATGAGCACAGGCCCACGAAACTACGCAGTTCTTTGACAGATGCAGGTTTGGGGATTTCGGCCACGGCCTGAAGCTTGGCAGGATCAGGAAGAATGCCGTCTTTGGACACGACGTACCCCAGTATGGTGAGTTGCCGTGCTGCAAAGCGGCACTTTTTCAGATTTAGTTGCAAGTCGGCATTGCTGACACGTGCGAAAACTTCTTTCAGACGTTGGAGATGCGTGGAGAAACCCGGAGCAAAGACAATGACATCGTCGAGGTAACTGTTGTGACTCGGGGTGCTGAGTCGTATCCCACCTCTGCCAACC
Source organism: Rhipicephalus annulatus (assembly GCA_013436015.1). Classification (NCBI taxonomy): domain Eukaryota; kingdom Metazoa; phylum Arthropoda; class Arachnida; order Ixodida; family Ixodidae; genus Rhipicephalus; species Rhipicephalus annulatus. The sequence goes on along the minus strand of WOVY01011058.1, from coordinate 251,626 downwards.
AGTTGTTGCGGGTCGGAAGGAAGGTCGCACGAGGATACGAAAACAAAACCCGGTCTCTTGTGGTAGCGTGGTGTAGCTTCGGGTTAAAGAAACGAGCGCTTACAAGATGGGGATACGAAAAAACAAACAGGTTTATGGCACTATTTACAAATATTTACAGCATGAGGTTAAGAGTTCACAAACCACGAACGTGGTGGTTGAACCGCTACAGAGTTCAGAGCGACGTCCCGCACTCGGCGGCGTCCTTATAAGCCCTGTCGGGCTCCTCCTTCTTGAGGAGAACACCAATCACACACACACACAACAGGTGAAAGGTACGAGCATGCACGGCGCACGTGAACATCCCATTTTGAGTCGAGATCACTGCACTGAAAGGTGGCGCCAGGAGGGCTCTTGCTCGTCGTGTGTGTCGCTGGTCGAGGGGTCCCAAGCTTCGAACAGCAGACATCAAACGGTCCGCCAATCTGTCCGCTCAATTAGCAGGACACTTTGTGGCGGCGGCCGCCGTTTCTTCAAAGGAAGACGCTGTCTTTGTTGTCCTCTCTGGAACGGCTTACAGCTTCGTGGCGACACAACGTCTCATCCTCCGGCTAGCAGGGACAATACCTGGCGGGCATAGGCAGCCGACCAGTCGGCTACCTCTTTGAGGATTAAAAGAGCGCCGCTCCCCCGTCATCTCTCGACGCTGGTTTCAAGAAAACCGGGGTTCCAGGCGTGGGAACGCTGCCCGGCTACGCTTCTCAGCGACAGCAAGGCGCCTACCGATGGCGGTCATAACATAACACAAGCACGTGTACCATTTCAAGTTGCGCAGAACGGTGTACATCATGCGCTCAAAGGTCGCAGGTGCATTACATAGACCAAACGGCATGATGTTGAACTCGTACAAGCCGTGTGGCATGACGAAGGCGGTCTTTTGTCGAGCGTCGTCAGCCATAGGTACTTGCCAGTACCCCGAGCGCTGATCAAGAGAAGAAAAAAAATCGGCTCCATGAAAGCTGTCAATCGCGTCATCGATGCGTGGCAGTGGATAAACATTCTTGCGAGTGATCTTATTGAGCCGTCTGTAGTCCACACAGAACCGCACAGAACCGTCTTTCTTCGCAACAAGAACAACAGGAGACGCCCATGGACTGTCCGAGGGCCGAATAACGTCGCGTCGGAGCATATCGTCAACCTGATCATAAATTACTCGACGTTCAGCAGGCGACACGCGATATGGACGTCCCGTGAAGGTGGATGGGCACCAGTATTGATGCGATGCGTAACAACGGACGTGCGACCGAGAGAACTTCGCCCGACATCGAAAGAAGAACGATATTCTTGCAACAGGTCCAGAAGTTGGGAACGCTGTACGGCCGTAAGGTTGTCAGCGATGGAGGGGCCAAATACATCAGCAGATGACGAATCAGAAGTGGAAACAGCATTGATGGTACACGACCTGGAACCGCGCGTGTCATCGGGTACGTCCAGGACTTGTGCGGCGTCGACTGGTTCCACTCTGCCGAGACATTCCCCTCGAAGCAAGGTAACAGCGTACGGGGACGGGTTGGTTACAAAAATAGCAGTGTTGCCCCGGTTGACCTGTACGGTCGCGAAAGGTACTAGCAACCCTTTCCTGCTGCAAGCGCCGTCAGATGGCGAAACAAGTCCAATGGTGTCGGAGAGACCAGCGCAGTAGACAGACACAGCTGTCGTCGAGTTTGGAGGCACTGTTGTATCGTTTTTCGTTAGAATCTTGCTCAGTGACGGGGGACTGTCTTCTGGCGTCAAATGCGAGAAGGGTGAGAGCTCAATTTCGGCGGCGGCACAATGGATGACGGCGTCATGGCGGGAGAGAAAGCACCATCCCAGGATGACGTCATGAGAGCATGCCTGAATGATGATGAACTGGGCGACATACAGAACGTCCTGGATGACAACGCGAGCTGTGCACCCTGCTGTAGGATGAATGCGGTGCAAACTTGCAGTACGGAGGGATAACCCAGAAAGTGGCGTCGTCCGTTTTCAAAGTAAGCGGCAGTTTCTCGTCCATAACTGATACGGCAGCTCCAGTGTCAATAAGAGCCGATGCACAAACACCGTCCACAAGCACGTCAATGACATTCGAAAGGCTGCTCTGAGGGCTTTCACATTGCGATAGCGTCACAGTCCTTGCCTCGGAGACAGCGACGACTAGTTTTCCCGCTCATGAGCTGCCGCACTTGGCCGCATGGGGGACAGGGAACGACGTCGTGGAGACGGCGATCTTCGAGATGGACCTGGGCGAGATCGAGGTGGCATAGACGGCGGTTCTTCGCGATAAGGACGGCTGAGTTGGCCAGCAACAGGTGAAAAAATTGGAGCTGGCTGTACGCGATGGCAATAACGGGCCACGTGAGTGGCGTAACCGCAGGCAAAGCAGATGGGCCGGTTGTCGGGTGTGTGCCATCTGTTCACCGGGGTAGGTCTCACCCATGTCGCAAGGGCTGATGGACGGAACGGTGGCTGCATGGTAGACTGAAGTTGAGGCTGAGGGGTTACGGCGACTGAAAATAGCGCTAAGAAACGGGGACACAAGAAGAGGACACACGGCACAGGCGCTAACTTCCAACATAATGTTTATTACCACCGCACGCTCGCCTATATCACCAAAAAAATAACACCACATGACATGAATGATGCGCACAAAAAATCAATTTCTTAGAAAATATAATTCTTTATCACTGAGCGTAAGAGAGGGAGTGCTGACGCACTTAGACCCCAGTGAAGCGGTAGCCTCAGCCTCAATAATCTCTCTAGTAAGCTTGTCAAACATTCTCTTGATAAATGTGCATGCATTGAATATCGGCGCGCAGCCGCAGGATTTACAATGCATGGCCAACCAACTCCCCTGACCGTTTTTCACATTATTACAATGTTCTCTTAATCGATCATTAAGGCAACGGCCTGTCTGTCCAATATACTCTTTACCACAAGAAAGCGGGATACGATAAACTTGATGCAGGGAACATAAACAGTTCGATGCTTCTTACTACAACCTTTGAGTTTTCCGTCACGGTCATGAAGGCCACAAAGGCTGACCAACTTCTTGGGAGCCGAAAAGACAACCCTAACTTCAGAGCGCTTAGCTAATTTCTTTAGGTTGTGCGATATCTTGTGATAGTATGGTATGACGACTAGGTGCTTCGGTTTCTCGGCATCACGACTCGTTGTGCATCCTGGGTTGCGAAGCGTACGAAGCAAGCCTTCTGCAACTGAAGTTTGGACGTGCATAGGATAACCTGCTTTCAACAAACGGTCTGACTGGTTATGAAAACTATTGGCGATTTCGTGCTCACAAGATTTGCTTAAAGCATGACGAAAACAATGACTGATGATGCCTCTTTTCACTAGTTTGGAGTGAGCTGATTGGTAAGGAACGACCGGTTTGTTCATACGTGGTTGGTATGCCCAACATGTGCGGTTAGGCCGAAAGGTGAAGAGGACATCGAGGAATTTTATGGCATTGCTCTCAGGCAGTTCGTGTGTGAGAGTCAAGGGCTTAAAACACTCAGAAAAATGCGAAATTATTTTTGCCAAACCCTCCTCGTCCGCTACCGTGTCGTTAGTTAATAAAACAAGATAGTCATTGACATACCGGAACACTTTTTTATCTTCAAATTATCAAGATGTAGGTAAATCGATCTGTCAATTCTACTTAAAAATATGTCGCTTAAAATGGGCGCAATGCAAGACGCGATACAGATTCCGTCTTTTTGAATAAAAGGCTTGTCATCCCATGAAATGTAGGTCGTCTTGAGGTAAAATGATAAAAGTTCTAAAAACCGACTGACAGGAACACCACACTCAGCTTGAAATCTAACAGAGCCAAACAAATCTATGCACTCTTCAACCGCAGGAAGCAACTGATCATGGGGTATAGAATACTACAAATCAGTCACGTCGACTGAAAAACCATAAACATGCTCATCGACACAAGTTTTCACAAACTTCAGTTGCAGAAGGCTTGCTTCGTACACTTCGCAACCCAGGATGTACAGCGAGTCATGATGCCGAGAAACCGAAGCACCTAGTCGTCATACCATACTATCACAAGATATCGCACAACCTAAAACAATTAGCTAAGCGCTCTGAAGTTAGGGATGTCTTTTCGGCTCCCAAGAAGTTGGTCAGCCTTTGTGGCCTTCATGACCGTGACGGAAAACTCAAAGGTTGTAGTAAGAAGCATCGAACTGTTTATGTCCCCTGCATCATATGCGTTGTTTATCGTATCCCGCTTTCTTGTGGTAAAGAGTATATTGGACAGACGGGCCGTTGCCTTAATGATCGATTAAGAGAACACTGTAATAATGTGAAAAACGGCCGGGGGAGTTGGTTGGCCATACATTGTAAATCCTGCGGCTGCGCGCCGATATTCAATGCATGCACAGTTATCAAGAGAATGTTTGACAAGCTTACTAGAGAGATTATTGAGGCTGAGGCTATCGCTTCACTGGGGTCTAAGTGCGTCAGCACTCCCTCTCTTACGCTCAGTGATAAAGAATTGTATTTTTTAAGAAATTGATTTTTTGTGCGCATCATTCATGTCATGTGATGTTATTTTTTTGGTGATATAGGCGAGCGTGTGGTGGTAATAAACATTATGTTGGAAGTTAGCGCCTGTGCCGTGTGTCCTCTTCTTGTGTCCCCGTTTCTTAGCGCTATTTACAGTCGTCACAATGCAACAACAAGCCCAAATTTCGACAGTGCTGAGGGGTTAAGTCAACATACGTAGCGGGCACATTCGCTGCAAAGGATGGAGGTCGAGCGGCAGCTTCGGCGTAAGTCAGAGGGGCGGTTGCTGGAACGACTTGGGGCGGCCTGGCGACCACTTGCGCGTAACTCAGGGGCGCAGGAGCCGGAGGCTGTGGGGGGGGGGGGGTGGTACGCAGGCATTACCTCCGCTATTTCCTGTTCAATTGCTCGACGGGTGGGAGGGAGAAGGGTAGTAGGAGGTTGTTGAACAGTCGGTTGGTGGGCAAAGGGCAGGAGCGAGAACTGGCGCGCGATTTCCTCACGGATGAAGGACTTTAGGTCTGCCATTAACGCCACTTGGTCACAACTGGCCTCCAGGCCAGCAAGCGTTGCAGCTCGTAATGGGGAGCGTCGGGTCATCGAACGCTGCCGGTGGAGCTCCCCGTAGCTCTGGCACAGTGTGATGACCTCAGCCACTGTGCCGGGGTTTTTGGTGAGCAGCATCGTAAAGGCATCATCGTCAATGCCTTTCATGATGTTTCGGATCTTGTCAGACTCGGACATGGTGGGATTAGATTTGTTGCATAGGCCCAGGACGTCTTCAATATAGCTGGTGAATGACTCACCAGCCTCCTAAGCACGTTCACGTAAGCGCTGCTCGGCTTGCAGCTTGCGAACAGCAGGGCGGCCGAAGACGTTGATGATTGCGGTCTTAAAATCGGACCAGGTGGCAAAATCAGACGCGTGGTTGTTGTACCACAAACTGGACACACCCGTAAGGTAGAATACCAAGTTGGTCAGCTTGCCGTCCTCGTCCCATTTGTTGGGGACGCTCACGCGCTCGTAAATGGCGAGCCAGTCCTCCACGTCAGTGCCATCAGCGCCAGTGAAGATGGGTGGATCGCGGATTCTGGGGACACCGGGACAAGGGGGTGGCATTGGAGGAGGCGTTTGCTGAGAAGCGTCGTGGTACATAGTAGATGGCAGCGTACGTGATCGTAGCTCTAAAGGCATAGACAGGGATCGCAGCACCTCCACCAAATTGTTAAGGCGTTTATTAGCCGGCAACGAGCGAGAATATACAATGGCGACAGTCACAGCCAAGCACGGGCTCTCAGCGCGAGCGGCGACCTCGTTGGGTAGTCCCACTAGAAGGTACTCAAGAGTTCGACCCGTTTCAGAGTTCGGAGGCTTCACTACAATATATATATATATATATATATATATATATATATATATATATATATATATATATATATATATATATATATATATATACACGGAAAAACACGGAAAAACGAGCCCTCAGGTATACACTTCTTTCCCTTATATATAAGGGAAAGAAGTGTATACCTGAGGGCTCGTTTTTCCGTGTTTTCACACAATAATGAGATCTAACAGATAATAGTGCTAAGGAATGTATAGGTTAAATTATTCGAACCAATGTAAAGCATCAAACGCGTTATTTGGAGGTCGTAGGTTCGATTCCTGCTCACTGCAAGTTATTTTTTCACCCACTTTTCTTTCTTTACATTGGTTCTAATAGCTTCCCTTATAGATTTCATGGTAATATTGTCGGTTATATATATATATATATATATATATATATATATATATATATATATATATATATATATATATGGCTACTTTCGCTTGCTGCCAACTCCTCCTTGCTTCTCACATTCAAAACAGGGGTTTATTTACGACAAGCCTGAACCAGATGCTTTATACCCCAACAGTTAAGTCAGGCGTATTTCTGTATTTTTTGTTACACAGAGTGGGTAGCAGTGAGCAAAGGTTACTTTGCGGTTTGAGTTTTTGCATGCTTGCTCGTGCCTGGCAAACGTGATGTCGTCGGCAATACTTATACACAGAGGAAAAGATGCCATGAGCTTCTTATATACGCTCTTGATATCCGGTAATGTATGTGATAAATTGATAACGTGCTCAGCTTTACATAGCTCTTTGTTGTCAATAATTCTGCTAGACAATGCCTCAGTGTGCTCGCAGTGAATTCCTATACGGGTTGGACGCGTACTCGAGCCAGCTTCAAGTTCAGCATTGCGTGCGTTTGTGTTATCGTGCTCTGTCGACAGACACAATCTATACAACTCGTGTAAGCCACTGCCTCAACAAACTGGGTATATCTAATCGAACCTCCCCGGGTGTCTGCATGAGTGGTAGGCGTATCAGTGAGGCCATATCCCGGGACCACAGGTGAAGCGCTTGTGTAACTTTTGTCGCGAAAAAGCGCGGAGGCGGCCAATGGCTGTAATATTGAGGTAATTATTCAAATAACCTGTGGCGTCACTACAAGTTTTTGGGAACGTAAAAAGTAAACTCCAAAATAAATGCAAAGAAACAATCCTTTGACAACCGGGAAAAAGATGTCCGTGAAACTCGTCGCTTTCATCGTCTTCTTCTCCTATGTTGAAGGTGAGTTCTTTGTTTTAAAGGAAAATGCATGTGGTGTACACTCCCAACTACTTAGCAAGTTAAAGGAACATAAAAACAATTTGTATGGATGACGGAATAGTGTTTGCATGCTTTAAACCATGCTTTGTGTTCGGTATTCAGTATCAACATTCAACTGCTTATCAATGCTCGCGCGCTCTACGGACAAATGCCAAGGGAGTGTTTGTGCATTGTGAAGCTTACTACTGCTTCTGGATTGTTTTGTTATTGGAAGCTTTAACGTGAACGGCTTAAATTCCAGTTAATTTCGCTGACTAATGGCGTAGGCGGCTATATAACAGAAAAAAACACGCGCCCACCAAAGCAAGTGCACACTGATTCGATTTTGTTAGCGTAAACTTGTGGTGGGAGTATACAGTCACATTGCATAAAATTTGCTCTTTTACCTATTATTTTGTTCCTCTGATTGCTTTTGTTGTTGTTTTACCAGAGCACTCGCGGTACACAATAAAGTGTTTGCAACTTTCAATTTTAAGGCAAAGCGTCACATATTATGGCTACCAGCATCACTAAAGGAAGTTTAACGCAAATGATCCTTGCGTATGTGTACCAAGAAGACAAAAATTCTTCAAAGCAGGTGCACGGTCATAAAGAAAAACATGCCTTTATGATGCGGGTAAGCAGCAAACGCCGATCTACTGCCAAATTGAAATAAAGGAGCTGCTTGCGCTATTTTTTTAGGGGCGAAGCTCCTTATGGCGTGGCTTGAGCGTCCCTCGTATGTAACCACCAGTGGCACATACCCGAAATAGGTATAACACTTGACCTCCAAGGTGGTGCCAGTGAGAGATTTCTTCTGTGCGTTGTTTAACAATAAAAAATAGTGCTCAATGTACATGCCAATGGCTGCTAATGGGGTATGAGAGACATGAGCATTCGGCTTTTAGTCAACGCGCACGCTGCGATGCCCATTAGCAGCCATTGGCATGTACATTGAGCACTATCGGACAAGAAAGGGATGCTACATTATACTCGCTGGGTGTAACCTCCTTAGCTTTAGAAAGGTTTAGCGAGCGTGGTTTAGCGAGGTTTAGCGAGCGAAAGGTTGAGCCACAGTGCCATGAATACAATGAACTTGTATATACCATGAATGAACTCAAGGTGGTTAAAAATGAGAAGTAGATACGAAGCGCAAGCCGTAAGAAAGTAAAAACCAAATTCTCCTGTCTCTCATTTCTCATTAGCAGCCATTGGCATGTAAATTGAGCCCTATCTGACAGGAAAAGGTTGCTACGTTATACTCGCTGGGCGTAACCTCCTTGGTTTTCGAAAGGTTTAGCGAGCGTTTGGTCGCAGTGCCATGAATACAGTGAACTAGAATATACCATGAACTCGAGGTGGTTAAAGGTGGGAAGTGGACCCAATGCGCAGGCCGTAAGAAAGTGTGCGTGTGCCACCTGTCGTTTAGTCCTTGGAATGTCCGCTGGATGGCGGTGCTTCTATATGGGGAATATATGGTAAAAAGAAGCGAGATGGTGGGACTTGGAGTGTTGAATAGATGAACGAACGGACACACAAACAGATGCATGGATGGACGCATGAACGGACGCAGTAGCGGATGCATGAAAGAACGCAGGGACGGGCGCACAAACAGACGCATGGACGGTCACACAGACGGACGCATGGACAGACGAATGCTTCGCCCCATTCTCCATCATTCACTCCGTGGATATGCTGCCATTTTTAATCCTTAAACCACCAGCTTTACAGTGACGCTGTAAATGAATAGAATGTGTTGAAATTTGGTGGTCCATGAGTCAGTGACTGCACAAAAACTATGTTTTAAGAAACACTGCTATCCTACTGTACCTTCAAGAATCTCTTCGCTCACACTAGTCCTTATTCAGGTATCCTTGCCCCCCGCCGCGGTGGTCTAGTGGCTAAGGTACTCGGCTGCTGACCCGCAGGCCACGGCTTCGAATCCCGGCTGCGGCGGCTGCATTTCCGATGGAGGCGGAAATGTTGTAGGCCCATGTGCTCAAATTTGGGTGCACGTCAACGAACCCCAGGTGGTCGAAATTTCCGGAGCCGTCCTCCACTACGGCGTCTCTCATAATCGTATGGTGGTTTTGGGACGTTAAACTTCACATATATATCAATGAATCAGGTTGCTTTGCGCATATACATAAGCATGATACCTGTCGGACCACGAATATCTACTCACAAACCCTCTTCGATTTCGTTAATGTACTTCAGCTAACGTCCTCAAACACAGACTTTGAAGCACGCATCTCCTAATTTTGTTCACTTATAAATGGGAAGCTATAACAGAATACACCCTAATATATCCAAGCTCGTGATAAACTTCCCAGCCGCATATTTCATCTTCGCCGGTGAACCATTTGTATGGCGTGCTTGAGTAGCGATTTTCCCTTTCGCTTTCTTCTTTTACGTGCAATAGATAGAATAATTTGCGTGTTGCATCTGTCAGCATGCTACAAATGGTACACCAAGTTTTGAAAGTTTTCAAGCTTTTCTCAACATAAGACATATATTGACGACAAAAAAAACACACTTTTGGGACACAGCAGATTTGTTGAAGAGTCCTTATATATACTGAAGATATCTCTTGTAAAAACATCTATAGCAGCTGTTAATATAAACGTTGTAAAAAGATCAAAAAGACACAGAAGTGTCTAAAATATGCGGAACAGACATGTACAGTACATAAGAAAATGTCAAAAATTAGAAACTTTTCTAACAATACCCTACGGGAAAACGCACCCTAAATGAGAAAGAAGGAAAAAAAACAAGAGAACTGCGAGCAAGTGTGCCATACATTATCAATAATGGAGTGCTTTAACGCTTTTTAGAAATGTGTTCAACTGGGTTTTACAGGTTAGGTTGCAATGAAGCTTACTTCAAAGTGATGTACCTTTAAACTATAGTGTAGAATGACCGTAATCAGTAGCTATTTTAGGCACGATAAAACAACGAAGCGGTACATTCAGAGCACTGCGAGGTAAGTGATAAAGCGAGATTGTTGTTATCACGAGTTTTTCAGCGAAAGCTATTATGAGATTACTTTTCGGGTCACGCGCAGTTTTTCACCGCCGCCGCCACCACCGGTGTCTATAACCACGTCGCGTTAAATTAGAAAAAAATCCTTGCACCAATGACACAGTGGGGCTTGAACCCGGGTCCGCTGCGTGCCAGCCTAGTATTCTACCACTGAGGTACGCTGGTGCTTGTATCTTGTTGTCAAGCTTGCCATAGGCACGCATGACTTAGCACCAATGGCACAGTGGTGCTCGAATCCGGGTTCAATGAGTGCCAGCCCAGTATTCTACCACGGAGCTACACTGATGTTTTCATTTTATTTTACAGATTCAATACTTTTATACATATATAGATATGCGACACATCACCCACTCACCCACCAGCGTGCGTAAGGCTGGCTGTATTTACTTATGCACCTTTACCGCTTTAAACTTGTTTAATATTTAAACTAAGCATTTCTTCGCTTGCCCCTCGGTGTTCCAACCCTTCTTTTAGCTTCGTTACCTGTTCAACAAAGTTGACGTTAACCGATCGCGATTGGGGCTCAGCATTTTGTACATCCATACGTGACAGATGCTTGTGGCTTGTTGTCAAAATTGCTTTAGGCAGGCTTCATGTCGGGAAAGCAATCGCGTTAATACGACTTATAAAGCGTTTTACAACAGCGAAAGAGCAGCCAGTCGTCGCACAATGCGAATAGCGTAACGAGTGGGTCGTCCAATGCTACAAGCCATCACAAAATCTTGTTTTAGATGCGGAGCATCTAATACTCGAGGCTTGTCGTGCGGCGCCGTCCGCAAGCTTCCTCCTCCTTCTTCCACCATCTTTGCATCCCTTCCTCTTCTACACACCGCGCGCGCTTCACTCCTCCACCATCTGTGCACCCTTCCTCCTCTACACACCGCGTGCGCTTCTCCTCTTCACGAACATTCGCTAGCTGTATAATGTAGCGCGCATGCGCCGTCACGCTTCGAGAACATCGGCAGCTGACGCGCGCGCATGCGCCGTCGCGCTTCGAGAACATCAGCAGCTGACTCGCGCGCATGCGCCGTTGCGCTTCTCCCCCTTCTCGAACATTCGACAGCTGACGCGCGCATGCACCGTCACCCACCATCTGTGCCGCGCGCGCTTCTCCCCTTCGAGAACATTCTACAATTCTCCTGATTCTCCAGTGGACGCGCATGCGCCGTCGCGCTTCGAGAACATTCAACAGCTGACAGTGCATGCGCCGTCGCGCTGTATATATACTCAAGGTCGGCGCTCGCTCGCTCAGTTGCCGCTCGTCGGTTGGTTTGTACGGCGCGTCGACGTCCAAGGTCGCGGTGAAATGAATTCCAACGAATCCACAAACACAATGATCGACGTCCCTTCGACCAGCGCCGCCCTTTCGCATACGTGTGTACGTGTTCACTCATTTAACACCCCCTCCTACAACCACGTTAACCAATTTAGCCATCGACCCAAGTAAGTCGCAATTTAACACCCCATTTCACAACCACGTTAACCAATTTAGCCATCGACCCAAGTAAGTCGCACTTTAACACCCCGTTAACCAATTATATGCTCCGCATCCTTCTCAGTGTTCCCCCGAGGGAAGCTGCGGGCAATTTTTTTTATTCCCCTATTAACGTGATAGCGTTAAAGAGTTCGTGTCGTAGAAAACCCACCGCTGGCGTCGGCCACGTTGATTGTGAGCGAAAAATCGTCTGTGTGCCTGTGACCGAAAAATCAAGTTACCGAGATAGCCACGGGAAGCCGCTACTTGACCACGCGTGCGCGCGCGAGCACACTGAAAAGCCGCGCATTCACAGAAAAAGAAAGTGCTCAAGGTCACGAGGCACAGTAGTTTCCTTGCCTTGCCACGCCTCCCTGCTTAGCTTGCAACGCTTTCGTCGGGGCGAGAGAAGAGACAATGCAATTACAGCATGCGACAAACCTTTGTAACTCCACTCGCCCTGGACAGATTCTTAAAATTTTTGCGGCGTTGAATTCATGAGGCAATAAGCTCTTCTAGTGAATTCATTCCATGTTCACTTAAAAAAGTGTTTTAGGACCCCTTGAACGCATTTTGGTCGACAGATGTCACGACGAAAACGAGCCCATTCGGCGATAATAGCGCGCTCTGGTCGAATCCACTGTGTGCGTGTTTGTGTGCGTGCGTGTGTATGTAACAAAACATATGAAAAAGTATGCACTTCGCGGTTGAAGGGTGCACTAGGGGCCAAATTCCGCTATCGCGTTCATCTCTTAAAGGCGAAGCTTAAGGGTCCACCAATTTTTTAAGTGTGGCGCATACCCACTTCAGCCATAATACCTCATCATCGTCAGCCACTGCATGGGCAAGTGGCACACAATTCCTTGCAACTGTTTAGCGGATACCGTGCTTCTCAGAAGAATGACAAAAATAGCATAGCGAATACCGGCCTACTACACGAAAGTTTATTTTTGGTATCCCTGTGGGTACCAAGAAAGTGTGCTTGCAGTAGTTACCCAATGAGTGTTTTGAAAAGGCTCTGAAAGTCCGCTCATCTAGCTTTCGCTCTGACTGTGCTGCGCCTACCGCGCAGGCCTGGAGTTTTTTCATTGATTATTTGATGCATGAGTGAAACACTGTTCTATGTAGTAAATATTGAGAAGTATTGAGACATTTAAATAAGTCTTTGCTCTTATTGTGTGCCGTGTTAGGTACGAAAATGCAGAGTTCTCTTTTGAAGCGTGAACAATGGTGACAAATGAGTTTTGTATGTGCAACCTTAGATCTCTATGCAGTAACCTATGCTCCACGTGTGCCTTTGCCGTGGTTGTGCCAGCACTATGTATGTATACCTCATCCCCAACCCCTATCGCTCTCACATGGGTGCTAGTCATGTACGACTCGAAACCACCAAGTCTTTCAATATGTTAACTGCAATTAGTTGCAAGCGAGTGCTTTATTGGCTGATTGACTGACGAAATGACTTGGTGTGTGCGGGAGGAAAGAGCGATTGAGAAAATGAGGGAGGGTTTCACTCAAAAAGATAATCGACCAATGTTTGGGCAGTCGATATTCAACTGCGCGTCCCTTAGGCTTGCAAAGCTACAGTGACATTGGAACAATTTTTTTTCTTTGTTTGGCTTCCTTTGGTGAACTGCCATATTTGCAAGTTATAGCTCACGCACAGTTACTGAATCTTGTCCTCATGCATTTACCGCCTAGGCACGTGGTCGCAATGCCAGCCCAGAGACTACGGCAAAGGCAGCGTGGTATGCGTGTGCAACGCCACATACTGTGACTACCTAGGGGAAGTGAGCCAGGTGCCTCCGGGGCAGATCCTTGTTTTCGAGAGCAATAAGGCAGGGCTCAGGTTTTCCAAGACAACCGGCACCTTCGACGAGCAATCAGGTATCAATACATTGCTTCTGCCTTTAATAACAATGACACATGAGTTTCTTAGGTTGGTGTATTCATGAAAAGCGTTGGTAGATTATCAGTTAACAGCAATACAGCGATAATCAGAATCGTTAGGATAACGTATTCAAAGGTTTACGTATTTACTGACGGATGATTGAAACATTGTGGGAAAACTCTAGGTGATAGCTTCTTATATTTGAATATCCAATTTTAATTCTGGTGTTTTACGCGCCAGAGCTACGGTATGCTTATGAAGCACGCCATCGAAGTGACTCCAGATCATTTCGCACCATCAGGTTTTCCTTAACGTTCAACTAAGTATATAAGAGCACGGTAGTTTTCTATTTTTTCGATGTATTTCCTGATTATGGAAACGCGGTTGTTGTTAATCTGCATAAAAATAAACTGTCCGCCACTAGTGAATATATCGCATGATCGGTATATATTGAAGAGTGGGGAACAACCCGACAGCTTTGTCCGATTAAGCGCAGTGCTTTGTGCGACTTACAAAATTTTGTTGTGTTCCCCCACTTATAGTTGAAGAGTTGATCATTTTGTTGCTCTTTGTATGAACCCTTGAATTTCGGAGACATTTTATCGCATATATATATATATATATATATATATATATATATATATATATATATATATATATATATATATATATATATATATATATATATATATATATGGCGAATGCTGCGATAAAATGTCTCCGAAATTCAAGGGTTCATACAAAGAGCAACAAAATGATCAACTCTTCAACTATAAGTGGGGGAACACAACAAAATTTTGTAAGTCGCACAAAGTACTGCGGTATGCTATATATATTCTATTTCCTTAACACCTACATTTTAGCTTTTTTAATGCAACAATTACAATGAACATTTGTCCGTAGGCTTCAGAGGAAAACGACTTTTTCATTTCCATTTATTAGGCAAGGAGCACGACGTGGTAGCACGAGGCTGTGCGCTAACTTGCGCGTTAGGGACCTTAATAAAGTTTTTCAAACAACCAACCAACTAACCAACCTTAAACAACGTTTCTCCATTCTTTGTACATCATGTCTTCCTGATTCGGTAAGTGCATTTATGCGGTAATTAAAGAGGCGGGGCGTGCTGGCGTATTGTGAGCTATTAGAGATTCAGCAACTGTTCCTTTCCTTAACGATTTTAGGCAAATCGCAAAGTCACGATGACACCGTAACCATAGTCATCGACACATCCAAAACCTACCAGAAAATTTACGGCTTCGGCGGAGCCTTCACCGACGCCGCTGGCTTTAACATCAAGTCCCTGCCTAAGAACATGCAGGAAGACATCATACGGTCGTACTACACCGACGAAGGTATCTACGAATTCTTCGTCGATCTCGCAGCTGAACATCACGGTTGACTAGTTTGTCTACTAACGTTGTTATTACATTTTGCAGGACTGTCTTACAATATTGGCCGTGTGCCGATGGCAAGCTGCGATTTTTCAGTGCGACAGTACACGTACGCCGACTCACCGGGTGATTTTGCCCTGGCGAACTTTTCTCTTGCGACTGAAGACTACGAGCTGAAGGTTCGTTCCATCGCTATGTAGGAAATTGTTACCCTGCGTTGCGAGAGCCCACCAAAGTCGTGCACTTACTGCGAGGCTGCATGGCTTTGTTATATACAAGAACGTCCCTTTGTGAAATTGCGCTTGCATAGCTGTGTTGATTGGTGCATGGCCTGCTAAGGAAAAGAAACCATGATTTCACGCTCTTCTCTGTATGAAGCGTGATCGATAGCTGCATGCGAACTTATTTAGATTATATTCTCATGTTCATTGGACCCTTTCCAGCATACAGGTTTTGGTAAACATACAAGCATGGTCACATCGAACATTGGCAACATTTTCCGTAGACTTGATTAGTCTTAGCAGAACTCCGGTCCAGCGCATGTGGCTAACGTTGTGCAAAATGTTGGGGTGTAGGTGTAGTCTGTTTACAAAGCATTATGATGAAGCCCGCTTGCTTTCTTCATCTAACAGTGCCTGAGTTCGCACTCTGAAAGTAAACCTTGACTGTTCTTGGTAATTTATTTATAAAGAAACACGAACAAGCACTTCTTAAAGAAATGCATGATTTGTAGAGTTCTAAACATGCCTGGGTAGCTTAGTTTGTTCACGTTTCGTTTCCGCCCAGATTCCTTTAATCAAGCGAGCGTTAAACGTGTCCAAGAATGCCATCTGGATGTTCGCCAGCCCTTGGAGTGCACCAGCGTGGATGAAGACAAACGGGAAGCTTTATCACGGAGGCTTTCTTATCGGACATCCAGGTGGACCATATTACAAGACGTGGGCGAACTACTTCGTCAGGTACACAGCTGCCACTTTATACAGCGTAACGTCTTTCCGATGAACTGTTACGAGACTCGTGGTGATAGCTACATAGGTACATCTTCCGTAGACAAAGTTCGGGTGTATTATAGACAGGCACTTCTCACGTGCATTATTTCTGTCCACGCAGTAGCCACGATGGGCACAGCTCATATCAAGCAAAGCCACATATTTCTTTTACTGCCCCGAGCTTTTTCTTTCACTTTTATGGTCGTTTTACAACACGCTTTTGTTCCATTATTGGGCAAGATGAATTACTACGGATGAAAGAAGCGGCTAGCTGTGAGGGGGCTTTTTGTGTTGTGAAAAATAAAAAAGTAGTTTGGATAACGAACATTATTGTCTCCTTTTTATGACAGTATGATGCAGCGATATACTAGAATAATTATGAAAAAATATTTCTTTGCTAATATTAAACTGATTAAGTTTGTTCCAATCATTCTAATCACGCTGAAGACTCTTGGGCGCATTCCATACGACAAGTATGTAGCCATACTTCTGCACTTTCTGCAGTCTTCGCAGCAACATCACCACAATTTCAATTGCATAACTTACACATTTGCGCACAGTAGTGTCAACAGAAGAAACATATGTTTTCTTCTATTGTGATAGCTATTAAATACGCACTTTCAGCAATTTTTCCGTCGCTTTTATGTTCGGTGTTAGTCCGGATCTATATCATCCTCCCGCGCACCGTATGTTCTACCCGCGAGCGAAGGCGACAAATGCAGCTGAAGCAGATATCAAATGCACTGCCCGTGTCCGTCGCTCTAAAGGAGAATGTGAGAACGTCACTCCACGTCAGAGGGTTGCCGCCGAATGCTCCAAAATAAAATAGGGAACGCGCCACCCGTCTTGAAGAGGCATGAAAGGACGGGAGTTGGGATGTCATTCGAGAAGCACCTGCGAACTTTGGACAAAAGGGTGTGGTCGCGAACAGTGGCGCGCGCCCGATCTCGGCAGGCATCAGCGGATGGCTCATATACGCTTCTACGTGCTGCGCTCTGAACGCAATGACACTCTGCGAAATCCACTCTTCTTCCTAGAGTGGCAGTATTCTACCACTGTGTTTTGTTGAGCTACATGAGACAAGATATAATTCAGTTAGCTGCTGGTCTTGCTTCGTATAACATTGAAAGTTGCTGCTATTGCATTCATCGCTTCACCCTTGTGGTGAAACTGCGATTTTTTCCATAAAACGTCAGTGACCTCAGGTAAGCACCAAGCATTAAACTACAGCGGTGCGTTACGGGCGCTCAAAATTATATTAAAGGCGAAGGATTTCTTAGCGAACTTCAGTGACTTTGGCGGTATCTATCTATCTATCTATCTATCTATCTATCTATCTATCTATCTATCTATCTATCTATCTATCTATCTATCTATCTATCTATCTATCATCTATCTATCTGTCTATCTATCTATCTATCTATCTATCTATCTATCTATCTATCTATCTATCTATCTATCTATCTATCTATCTATCTATCTATCTATCTATCTATCTATCTATCTGTCTGTCTATCTCGCCGCCTATGTCTGGGTGTCCTCGTGATCACCTTCTTAACTTGGCGTGAACAAAAATTAGACATGTGCTTTGCAAGCGCAACTTTATGGGGTTTGTGTTTGCCAAGCGAATGCTTTTCAATGCGAAGCATTTCTTAGTGAACTTCGGCGACCTTGAGTGTATCTGTCTATATAACTATCTATCTAGCCATCTATGACATTTACCTATCCTGGCCGTTTCGATAATGGGATCTATATCAAAATTGGTATGGCATAACATGACTGCCTGATGAGCTTAAGTGACTAGTCATAACATGAAAATCATGACGTGTATGTAATGAATGTCGTGACTTACTTGATGTGGACTTGCTGCTCTTGCGGGGGTTTTTGTTCACATGACATACTGCAAAACTGGCATGGTATGATTTGACTGCATGGCAAACATAAGTGACAGGCCCTAACGTGGAAATCATGAGATGCGTGTCATGTTAGAACATGACTACATACCACGCTCATAATGCACTCGTGGTCATTACTCTAGCTTAACATATACCAAACTCGGTATTAGTTGACGCGAACGGACGAGGAAGGTAAATGACACGTCCAAACAAGATAATCATGCTTTGCGTGCTATGTCATACATGACTACATGTTACGCTCGTAGTGCCCTCGTGGACGTTTCGCTACGTTCACATATGCTAAATCTGGTGTTACGGGACGTGAAAGGATGACGAAGGTATATGGCTGGCGCAAACATGATAAACATAACATGAGTGTCATGTATGGACATGACCATATACCACGCTCATGATGCGCTCACAGCCGTTTCGCAACCTTCACGTTTATCAAATTTGGTATTACGTGACTTGAATAAATAATAAATGATGGAGGTAAACGACACGTCCGAACATGATAATCATGATATGCGTGTTATGTGAAACATGACTACATGCTACGCTCAAAGTGCGCTCACGGCCGTTTCGCTAGCTTCACATGTAGCAAATTTGATGTTACGTGTCGTGAATGGACAACAAACGCAAATTCCAGGCGCGAACATGATAATCATGACATGAAGGTTATGTATGACATAGTTTACATCTGCCTTGTAACATCGTGCTGTTTTTAATGTGACTTCCTCATTCGTGCATCGCGTATCATCCATTTCCATTGTACGTGGGATCAGCCAAATATTTGAAATATAATATTATTTGACAGCAGTTAGAGTTTTGTTGTCAGATAGGTGTTCTATGATACTGATATCCTTATTGGTGAGAAATTGTCGCTTCCTTACTGTTATTTGATCGATCATTCCGCCAAACCGCATTATTCAAACCAGAACCACAGTTTTACGTGTTACACTTCACGCATTGCTTGGGCCAATTTAATGCGAATAGTTCGAATCTTCTATTTCAGGTTCT
This sequence comes from Rhipicephalus annulatus, assembly GCA_013436015.1. NCBI lineage: Eukaryota > Metazoa > Arthropoda > Arachnida > Ixodida > Ixodidae > Rhipicephalus > Rhipicephalus annulatus. Next base: position 232,754 of record WOVY01011058.1, on the reverse strand, counting down.
TTCAAGAATACGAACGCAATGGGATCAAATTTTGGGGCCTTACGGCCGAGAACGAACCCACGGCAGGCTTCGTCCCCACCTACCCTTTCCAGAGCTTGGGGTTTACGCCCGCTTTACAGCGAGACTTCATCAAGTTTGACCTAGGACCAGCCTTGGAAAAAGCCGGCTATGGGCCGGACAAGATCGCACTAATGATTTTGGACGACATGCGGGTGTTTCTTCCATTATGGGCCAACTTGGTGAGTGGTCGAACGTCTTTTTTTTTCGCTGCTTTATTCCCATTCAGTCGTTAAACTGTGCATTTAATATGCTATCATACCACTACTGTTAGTACCATCAGGAGCCAAAAGCTACAGAAAGTGAGAGGAAGCGGGAAACTCAAGTCTTCATGCAGCAACTATAAGAATTGTAATTTAAAATTCCTGCTTGTGTGACAAAATCGCAATTCCGGATTGGTTTGTTATTCTATGCGTCTTATGCTTTGTCCCTGACCTCGAAAGCTTAGCACTAGCGGTAGAATATAATACCTACACGGAAGCGAATACACCCACTCATATGATTCCACATATGACATGTACAGTCCTGGTCAAAAGTTCCCTGGCCACGCATCCATAGAAACACATGGAATAGTGGCCTGGGAACAATAATTGACTCGGAACTTTAGAACCACTTGTAGGTTTGAAGAGTTCTTGTATATGTAAGTTTAAGACGAGTACGCTATATCACGAGGATATGATCATGAGAGTCCAGAAACCATACAACCACGTCTTGAAGAAGCAACTAACCCTATGTAAACTTGCGTGCTCCTTTTTATCGCGTTAAGAAAGTGCAACGCTGCCCTGGAACTGGCAGAGCTGAAATTAAAGTTCCTGATTGACCGAGTACAGGTCGGTCGACTTCTATATTGGTAAAACCATGGTCCTTTAATACTTTTTTTACCATGGTAAAACAAAGGCCAGAGCATCTACCGAAAACGACACATGTCAAAGATTTCTCCTGTCATTATCGCCTTCCTTAAACTTTATTCCTCAAGATGCTTTTTTTTCACTTTTGATATCTTGATAACATTCCGTTAAATGTATCAAGGAAGATATATTAGATACTTTACCAACCAAAAAGGAACAGTGCGTTGGAACTGGGATTATCCTGGCAGACAGAAGTCGAGGTGTCACGCATTCATTTTCTTTGAAATTTCACAGACTCAGTGTAGTTTCTGTACGTCGGCAGCAGTAATAAGCATGAAAATATTGACAATATTTCAATGATTATCAGAAAATGTTCATGGTGCATTAGAGAGTAATTACAATTTCTTAGACGAACGATCATTTTCACAAAAAGCTTTAAGGAGCTGCTGTACCGGAAACGTTTGATGTTTTACACTGAGCATTACCTTTCTAATTATTTTTAATTTCTCTCTGCATTACCTTTAATAAAGAATTTTTTTTCTTTCGCGATTGCTTTCCACAAGAAGTACTATGCAAATTCACATTGTTGGCAGGAGCTGTACCGAAGTTTTGGTGAGCCAGTTTTCTACTCTCTTAACCACACTATTGCACTGTTTGAACAGATGAACTGTGCCGAATATAAGACTTCAATGTTTGTAGGCATCTAAAATTGTACTACATATCCGTTTAATTCGTGTTGATAGTTGTAAAAATGGATGTTGGTGCCTAAAAATAACCAGTGTACGTGATAAAGTCACATCCCCATGCTTTAAAAGCTTACAAATCGCCTATCGTGTATGGTGATTACCGTAATGCGCTTGGAGGAAAATTTCTTGGTCTAGTTGGTATTGCTTCCTACATGGGCAAAGCAAAGCACGCCATAAAAATGACTTGGATGTGCCACCGTGTTCGTGTTTTTCTTGTGTGCGTCGTCTTTACAGTAGCGGCAAAATGTCACACATTGATTATCGTAGGTACTGAAAGATACGGATGCTGCAAAGTACATCGCTGGCATTGCCGTACACTGGTACTTGGACTCTGTTACGGACCCCGCCAGGTTGGACGAAACGCACGACGCGTTCCCAGACAAGTTCATTCTCGCGACTGAAGCCTGCATGGGCGACAAACCATGGATCAAGGAGAAGGTGCAGCTGGGCAGCTGGGACCGTGCGGAAAACTATTCGCACGACATTCTTGAGGTACGCATTTTATAGGTCTGATGGGTATCTGCAAAAAAGCTAGTTGTTTGTCACTGAAATAAAGTTGTCTAGAATACATAACAAAGTTTAAGAGTAAAGCAGGTTCAAACGTATACGGTGTGTCAGGTTCGTTGTATTTTTTTTGAAGAACAAAAAAGGTGCAAATAATACTACCTAACGCTCCGAAGTAGACTTCATCGAGTTATTCGGCAGATATTTATTTTTGCTGCTCAACTAGCAAACATTTAAATACACTAAAATTGACAATGCGAGCTATTAATAACAAGTAATCGGTATTCAAGTAATACTCTTTACATATGTGCGCAGATTATATATAATGTTCGGTTTTAGTATTTAATATGTTAACCTCCCGGTGTCCTATCTTGCACTTCCATTAACCGTGTTAGGCTCAGGAATATTTTTCGTCTATTATTATTCAGGTAGCTTAGCGTACCTATTTACTGCAATTCTGTATTTTTTTATATATTAAGGTACAGTAACACTTCAGGAGAAAGCCTCCTCACGTCAGAGCAATGTCTCCTGAAATAGTCATGCACACTGAATACTTTAATAGGTATGGTAAAAAAATTCGCGTTACAACTATTAGTACAGCCCCAAACATCTACGATATATGCCACGGGGTTGCTTGCAACCGCGGGTAAGTGATCATTATGCCACTGCCAGACAGTTAGGAAGGAGAGTTTTTCGGAGAGATTGTTTCTTAGACGCGATTTGGGTACACGTTAAATAACCCCAGGTGGTCAAAATTTCCGCAACCCTCCACTACGGCGTCTCTCATAATCATATGGTGATTTTAGGACGTTAAACCTCACATATTAATCATGTTTCTTAGACGCAACCAATGCTGGTGGCACAACCAAACTTGTTATGTCAGCCACCAAATTGGCTCATCTTAAAATGTCACAACGACCAACGCTGCCTAAATCGCCTACTTTTATCCCAGGATCTGCAACACTGGGTGACCGGCTGGGTTGACTGGAACCTCGCATTGGACAAACAGGGCGGGCCCAATTGGGTGAAAAATTTTGTCGACTCGCCGATCATTGTGGACGCTGATGCACGCGAGTTCTACAAGCAGCCCATGTACTACGCACTGGCACATTTCACGTAAGTGTTGTCAGGGCCTCAGAGTAGCGTGTGACGCCGCAAATTGTGTCAATCCCTTGTCATGCGTTTTGTCCTCTCTCTGACACGTACGAACCATAGCGTGTACTGTTGTGGCCTTTCTGGCGATCCACCGGTGCAGCTGACAAACTGCGAAAATAATTTACATAAAAGTATATATATATATATATATATATATATATATATATATATATATATATATATATATATATTCACTACATATTACAAGGAGTAGTGCTACTTGACTATTGCAGAGGTAATGCGGTGGAACATATATATATATTACCAGTAGTCGATGCGTTTTCATATAGAGAATTAACATTATTAGTTCCTATAAATGCGAATTCGCTGTTCTTTTTAAAACATTATCGAAATCTTAATCGTTACAGAAAATTCTGAAAACACGCTGGCTACGAAGGTTTCAATGCACTGGAAAAACAAACTGTAGTTGTCAACTTCACCTGCAGATTCCAAATCCTGAAACATTAATCCATTTGAAACGTTTAGGAAGTTCCTGCCACGGGGAAGCATGCGAGTGGCATCTAGACAGGACAGCGGAGACGGAAACGGCCTGGAATTCGGGGCATTCAAGACTCCCCAAGGAGCGACGGTCGCGATTGTGCTGAACCCGTAAGTTGAGAGTTAAATTTGATTAATAGTATTCAACAGTGCTCTCGGCAACTATAATTCGTCAATTGTGCTCGCGCACACCCGCCATGTTGCCGTCTCAAATTGGTTGTTAGCACTCAGATGCGTTCTTGCATCAAGTTGCATACAGCGTTTCTTTAGGGGCGAAGCTCTTTAAAGCGGCACCCGTTCATCCCTCGTAGTAGTGCGTAACAAGTCTTACGCTTTCACCTGCAAGGTGGTGCCGGTGGGAGATTTCTCCTGTGCTTTGTTGAACAATAAAAAATTCGCAGCGTGCGCGTTAACTAAAAGCTGGATTCTCCCGTCTCTCATTCCCCATTAGCAGCCATTGGCATGTACATCTGACAAAAAAGGGTTGCTACGTTATACTCGCTGGGTGTGACTTCCTTAGTTTTAGAAAGATTTAGCGAGCGTTGAGCCGCAGTGCCATGAATACAATGAACTAGTATATACCATCTGCACAATGTGGTTAAAAGTGAGAAGTAGATACGAAGCGCAAGCCGTAAGAAAGTAAAAGCCGAATTCTCCTGTCTCTCATTTCCCATTAGCAGCCATTGGCATGTACATTGAGCACTATCTGACTGAAAAAGTTTGCTACGTCATACTCGCTGGGCGTAACCTCCTTGGTTTTCGAAATGTTTAGCGAGCGTTCGGCCGCAGTGCCATGAATACAGTGAACTAGTATATAACATGAACTCGAGGTGGTTAAAGGTGGGAAAGACACGAAACGCAAGCCGTAAGAAAGTGTGCGTGTGCCTCCTCTCGTTCAGTCCTTAGAATGTCCGCTGGATGGTGGTGCTTCTATATGCGGAATATATAATGAAAAGATGCGAGATGATGGTACTTGAAGTGTTGACTAGATGGACTAACGGACACACAGACAGATGCATGGACGGACGCAGAGGCGGGTGCATGGACAAACTCAGGGATGGGCGCACGAATGGACGTGCGGACGCACGAGCAGACACACGCACGGATGGGCGGATGGACGCATGGACGGTCACACAGACGGACGCATGGATGGACGGAAGCAAGAACGAATGAACGGACGGATGCTTCGCCCCACTTTCCATCATTCACCCCGTAGATATGCTGCCATTTTTTTTCTTTTAACGCTCCAGAATGTATGAAGCGTTGTTATGTAATCAATAATCTGCACGATGTGCGGTTCGTATCTACATTATTAGAGAGGCTTTGCAGATACTTGGTGGTCAGTGAAGCTCATACAATAGAGCGGCCACAAATATCCACGTCTAAAAGCGGAGGACTCGGTGTGACCTGTGCTGTGTTAAGCTTCATAAAACCGGTTATGGCTAGTCAACCTGAATTAAAGGTATCCCGTGTAACAGTTCAATCAACACGACATTGCCATCCTGTTGGCGCTGTTTTAATAGCGGAACAGTTTAGGGGACCAGGCTGTCGAATGATGTTGTCGTCGGTTGGCGTAACGCTCCATGTGTACCATGTTGAGCACGTGCTCTCGCCAAAGAGAAGTTTTCTTCAACTTGTTCTAATAGCACCTTGATGACGATCACTTATCATCATCAGAAAAGAGATACCAGAGACGCTTGGCTAACACAGGAAAACTATCTGTTAAAAAAAGAGGAAGGAAACACAAAATAGTAAGAGAGAAAGGGAACATAAGAAGCAGATTAGAGCAAGAGGAAAAAGAAACAGATTATTAGAAGGAATGGAAGGCGCTGTGATCGCCAAAAGGAGCGGACGTGCTTCATCGGCTCCAATTTCTTCAAATGATATCGCAGTGATTTTAACAGCGTTCACCGGAAATCTTTCACTAACGATTCTTTGAAGTTGAGCGGAATCGACGGATACCTGATTTTGAGGTGGGCCATCATATTTCGAGGAGTTGTTGAACTCTGTCTTACGACTAAGCCGCAGCCACGCTAGACCCGAGCGTGAACGCCTAACGCTAGGCCTAGCCGGCGCAAGAGCAGAGCGGCACCGATGGACGCGGTGCCACTTGTGCGGACTCTTTCCAATGTAACTTCACAAGCCGACGAATGTGACTCAAGAATGTATGTGCAAGTGACGGGGGAAGACATTTCCGTCGACAAAATTACCGATGACGCCGGATGGAGGACTGCCGGAACGAGGCGTTCGAGAGCCCGGCAACGCGGAGTGGACTCGTCAAGTGACATCGGCGTAAGCACCAACAAGCTCGGCATTGGCCAGCAAAGTACTAAGCCAAAGAATACCAAAGGAGGAGTTATCAAGGCGGGACGCATGCCCAAACTACCGAAAGACGATATCAAGATTGTGGTTCGACCACAAGGCGGCCTCGACATTGTCAATGTCGGCGCCCCAGTAGTCACCGCGGCAATCTTTGCGGCTGCCAGTATGACGGAAGAAGAAAGCGCAGAGGGCACGGTCTGTCCGGATGCCCACCAGAACATCGTCGTCATCAGCACTCCGAAACGAGTAAACGCCGACCGCTACGCCAGAATACGGCAGATATTTAATCCAAGGAAAACTCCACGAAGTCAACGCGTATGAAACGGCACCCGACAATACAACCAAGGGAGTGATTCGAGGCATTCCCCTTGAAGACGGACCTCGAGTGCGGGACCAGAGCATCGTAAACCCAAGAAACTTGTCATTGGCGGCCAAACGCATAGGCAATACATCCACGGTTGTCATCGCGTTCGACGGACTCAGAGTGCCCAAGGTCATCAGGTATGGCGCTACGCTCATCCCTTGCACTTTGTATTGCAAAAAATAGACAACTGTTACCAATGCGGCCGCCTCGGCTAACGTATGGACGTTTGCCCGAATCCCACTAACCGCATCTGCCGGGGCTGCGGCCTCCACGACCCCGACCGACAACACCAGTGCTCGCCCAAGCGTAGGAGGAGGAGGAGGAAGGGAAGAAATGAAAGGCAGGGAGGTCAACCAGACACACGTCTGGTTTGCTACCCTGCACTGGGGGAAGGGGTGAGGGGATTAAAGGAGAAGAGAGAGAGAAATGAAGCGCAACGTGTGTGCAGATGTGACCTTGTCCATTGTACGCTTATAAGCGGTCGCGTAGTCCGGTCGTCTTTAGAAAACTTAGCAATGCCCGCGTCGCTTTGCTGGCCAGCGACGCGTAGAGCCATGAGCCAAGTATCTTCTCTTCGGAAAAAGGTCTACTGTCTAGTGTCTCTAACGTCGGAAACTTCGCCCAAGTGTAACCTGTGTGGTAGCACCCATATGACCGCCGACAAAGACTGCAGAGGAAGGTACAAGACTTCGTACCTGATACGCAGACGCCGATGGGAACACTGATCAACTAATAACCAATGGACGCAGCAAGACTACCTGCTCACCGAGACGGCCGCATCGAAATCAAGGTCGCAATCGCGTAGCCAGTCCCGGTCTCGCAGCAAGACAAGGCTCACACGATCACCGAGAGGTTCCAGGTCCACGACGCCAGCTCCAGTAGACAAGGTGAGCAGGGTGGACAAAGTCCGGGGCACTGCACGGGAGGAGGTCGATAAAACACCTACAGCTCCAGAGCAAACAAATTTGATCAATACTGCCATTGTAGATGAACTAAGAAAAGAGAACGCGGTAATGCGTGATCTAGTCCAAAAGCTAACCCAAGAGGTGCGAGAACTCAGACGCGAACGTGCCGTGTCGGCACAAAACAAACATACCAAAAACCATCCGGTGGCGGCGAGCGTTCCAGACATGGGCACTTCAGACTCTGATTCAGACGCAGGTGCTCCAGCTTCGAAAAAAATGGCAGCATATCCACGGAGTGAATGATGGAGAGTGGGGCGAAGAATTTGTCCGTCCATTCGTTCTTGCTCCCATTCTTCCGTGCGTCCGTCAGTGTGACCGTCCATGCGTCCATCAGCCCGTCCGTGCGTGCGTCTGTTCGCGCATCCGTCCCTGCGTTCGTCCATGCAGCCGCCCCTGCATCCGTTCATGCATCCATCCATGCATCTGTCTATGTGTCCGTTTGTCCATCTATTCAACACTCCAAGTACCACAATCTCGCATCTTTTCATCATATATTCCCCATAGAGAAGCACCGCCATCCAGCGGACATTCCAAGTACTAAACGAGAGGGGGCACACGCACACTTTCTTACGGCTTGCGCTTCGGGTCCACTTCCCACCTTTAACCACCTCGAGTTCATGTTATATACTAGTTCACTGTATTCATGGCACTGCGGCCGAACGCTCGCTAAACCTTTTGAAAACCAAGGAGGTTACGCCCAGCGAGTATGACGTAGCAAACTTTTTCAGTCAGATAGTGCTCAATGTACATGCCAATGGCTGCTAATGGGAAATGAGAGGCAGAGAATTCGGCTTTTACTTTCTTACGGCTTGCGCTTCGTATCTACTTCCCATTTTTAACCACCTCTAGTTCATTCATGGTATATACAAGTTCATTGTATTCATGGCACTGCGGCTCAACGCTCGCTAAACCTTTCTAAAGCTAAGGAGGTTAGACCCAGCGAGTATAACGTAGCAACCCTTTCTTGTCAGATAGTGCTCAATGTACATGCCAATGGCTGCTAATGGTGATCGCAGCCTGCGCGTTAACTAAAAGCCGAATGTTCCTGTCTCTCATTCCCCATTAGCAGCCATTGACATGTACATTGAGCACTATTTTTTATTGTTCAACAACGCACAGAAGAAGTGTCTCACTGGCACCACCTTGGAGGTCAAAATGTTATACTTGTTACATACTACGGGGGACGAACGGGTGCCGCTATAAAGAGCTGCGCCACTAAAACGGGCGATTCAATCAGAAGTACACGAAGAAGGTTCCGAAAGCCAGTTACGAGCTGAAATTATGGACATGAAGAAAATGCTGTGCACTATGCAAAGCTCCTTTGAGACGCTACACGCAACTGTCCTCGGACTCGCAAATAGGGCCACTAAACTCGAGGGAAGCATGCAGATGACAATGAATCACCCTGTGTTCACGCAACACGGACATGTAACGGCACGCAGCGACGCGGGACCGAGCACCCTTCCAGGGCAGCCGGGTAACTTAAACCCGCATCACGGCTAACGCTGCTCAAGGGATCGTCATATGGCAGTGGAATTGCCGTGGCTTCGCCGGAAAAAAGGCAGTTCCACAGCAACACATTAGGCACTCAACACGAAAACCATATGTTATATTACTTCAAGAAACGCTTACAAACGCGGCTACCTTAACAGGCTACAATTCGCACAGCAGCAAAATCGAGGGAAGGGGTTTACGCACGCTCGTAAGAAAGCATCTCACGTTCGTTCACAATGAACTAAGCGGCGTCCAAATGGAACACGCTCTCATCGAACTAGTCCCCACTAAACGAAGGAAAGAAAGCAGATTTCTATTGAACTTTTATAGTAGTCCGTCGAAGCAGCGTCAACGATTTAGGGCGTTGCTTCAGAAGACGCTCAAGATTACTGGGTTTCAGACGCTTGTTGTAGGGGGTGATTTCAATGCGGCAGACACGGCGTGGGGTTACGGATGCAGCACGGTCAAGGGAAGACAACTAGGCTAAGACACGCAAGAGCTCGACTTAACTCTGATCACGGATCCGACGCACCCGACAAAAATAGGCAATTCCACCACCAGGGACACGACTCCGGACTTGACCTTCGTAAGAAATGCCGGGGCGGCAGCCACCACGTGGAAAAACACATCTGCCGACCTGGGGGAATGACCACATGACCTGGGTGACCACATGGACAGTAAACGCAGATTTGAATGGACTGATTGGGACGATTTCAGAAAGAAACGAGGGCAATAAGAATCTACAGAAGATAAAATCACGGGCCTTGAAGCGTGGTCCCGCTCACTGGTAGCGGACATCAAAGCTTCAATCAAGAAAATTAAAACGGCGATCAAAGCGGACAAGATGGACAGCCGCCTGGCGCATCTCATTGAGGCGAAGAACTCTATCTTAGCAAGATGGAAGGGACAGAGGCTCAGTCGAAGACTCAGAAAGAAAATAGCGGAGATTAACTGCAAGATCGAGGAACACTGCCGCATTCTCAACCACCAGCAATGGAACGAGTTGTGTAATTCAGTGGACGGGCAACTACACAATGGCAAAGCGTGGCACCTGCTCAAGTACCTCCTGGACGAAACGAAGACCAAGTCACACCAGAGGGCCTGCCTTGCCCGTCTGTTACACAACAATATCGAAAAACATGGTAAAGATTCAGTGGCTGCCAGATTACGGGCGAAGTACTTACCACACACTTCATCTGTGCCGCACCGCCCGTACGACGCTAACGAAGAACTGGATAAGGACTTCAGCGTAGAAGAGATCAGGACGGCGCTGCACAGTCTCAACAGCAGATCGGCGCCGGGTCTAGATAGGGTGTCGAATCGTGCTCTAAAAAACCTTTACGACCGATCTGTGCAGCGGTTGACGGAATACATGAACGAGTGCTGGCAGCGAGCGGGGTTGCTTGCCGGAACAGTGGAAAACTGCGAGAATTCTCCTTATCCCAAAACCTGGGAAAGCACCGAGCATCAACAATCTTCGCCCCATATCGCTGACGTCGTGTGTAGGCAAGGCTATGGAGCACGCTCTACTTAACCACTGGCAAGCCTATCTAGAGCAAAAAGGGGCATATTCATAATCGATCATCGGATTCCGCCCACATTTATCCACACAAGATGCAATGCTACAGTTGAAACATCGCGTACTCAATGGCAACATGAAAAGGACTAGAGCAATGCTTGGCCTCGACCTTTAGAGCGCGTTTGATAAAATCGAGCACTCGGCGACACTGCACCAAATACCTCGACAAAACCTCGGTCTACGTGCGTACAACTACGCAAAAGATTTCTTGACGGACAGGCGAGCCGTTCTGGTGGCAGGAGACCTCCAACTAGAAGAGCAAATGTTGGGAAGCACTGGCACACCACAAGGATCGGTAATCTCGCCTATTCTCTTTAACCTAGTCATGATTGGGCTCGCTGAAAAACTGCAAGCAATTGAAGACGTCCGACACTCAATCTACGCCGACGACATTACTATCTGGGTGCACTGAGGCAGCGATGGCCACATCGAAACGGCATTACAACTAGCAATCGACACAGTAGAGGAATATCTCGATGGAACAGGACTACGATGCTCACCGAAAAAGTTCGGACTTCTGCTCTACCGCCCCACACACAGAGGTAGGCCACTCGGGCCTAGAGGAATGGCGGCGAGAACCAGACGAGAATACGAAGAGATCAGGCTACGCACGAGTAACGGAGAAACGATCCCGATAGTAAAAAGAATAAGAGTCCTCGGTATGATTCGAGGCAAATAGAGCTAACGGTGAAACGATCACTAAACTAAAGCACAAGACTACAAACGCCATGAAAGTTCTCAAGAGGGTCACTAGCAGAAGAAGCGGAATGAGAGAGGATAGTCTCATACGACTTATACACTCTTTTGTAATGTGTCATATTGTGTACATTGCGGCATTTCACAACTGTTACAAGGCAGAAGAAGCCAAGATCAACGTCCTTATCCACAGAGTGTACAAGGTGGCACTGGGTCTACCCGAGTCCACAAGCATGCACCTGCTGCTTCAACTTGGACTTCACAACACGTTAAGCGAAATAGCCGAGGCGCAGCGCACTTCACAACTGAAAAGACTATCGGGCACGACAGTGGGACGCCAGATCATGGAAAAACTCGGCATCTGTTACTACACCGAACAAAGCCAGAAAGTCGCTGTGCCAGACGCGATCCGACAAACGATAAGGGTTGAGCCAATTCCACGCAACGTTCACCCGGAACACAACCCGGGCAGAAGAGTGGCCAGGGCGAGAGCTCTCTTGCGCACTTACGCCGACGAAATGGAACGCGGTTCGTTGACGCCGCTCAATACGCAAACCGCTCGCGATTTGCAGTCATGGTCGTCGATTGGTAAGGCGAAACGAGAATATCGGCAAGTATTCGATGTGACCACGCACAAGAAGCGGAGGAAGTCGCAGTGGCGCTCGCGCTCACGGATCCGGCATGCACTACTGTCTTCTGTGATTCGAGACAAGCAGTAAGAAACTTCGCCAAAGGATGGATCTCGCAACGAGCGCCCAAAGTCCTGCGCAATAGAAAATGTTATCAAGAGACAGAGCTTCAAACCAGACTCCTGTGGTTCCCGGCTCACATGGGGGAGGTATCGGAGACACATTGCAACCTAAACGAGACGGCACACGCCAAGGCACACGAGCTCGTGAACCGCGCCGGCGACCGTCCTCAATGGGGAAACACCAAAGACCGTTTGACGACTTATAATGAAATTACCAAGGCTTTCCCCTGGCCCGCCAAACCTTCCCTCTACCCAGCGAGAAGCTGAACAGGATGCAGGCGGTGTCTTTACGACAGCTGCAGACGCACACGTGTACCAACCCATCGCTATTCAGACTATTCCCCAATATATATCCGACGAATATATGCAAGATATGCCATAGTGAGGTTGCCACATTAAGTCACATGCTCTGGGACTGCGCTAGAAATCCGCAAGGTGCTCAATCCAGAACCCTTCCGCCGCGGTTGGCCGCTGCCCTGTGCAGCCCTAGCCTCGGTGACCAACTCTGGGCCGTCCAGCAGGCCCGCGAGGTGGCGGCCAGGCAAGGTCTTGACGTCCCCACGGGCGAGACCTAAGATCCGGTCGGCGAAAGCTCTGCCGGACTTCCAATAAAGTTCTTACCAACCAACCAATAAGAAGGAATAAATTGAACTAAATAGAGGGAGAAATAAATAAAAAAACAGAAAAGAAGAGAAAGAAATAAACAGAAAAGGAAAGAAGCAGAAAGCCGAAGAGTAGCAAACAAGGCTGCCCAACTCCGCCCATTCTTCGTGCTTGGCTGCACTAGTGCAAATGTAACCACCTTTTTTTATTATACAGAATACCCGAGCTTACTCTAGCCATAGTTTGAAAATATATTAGCGCACCGTTGTATTTTACTGCATGTCACCACCACATGTATAAGCTCACAAGCTGCGGTGGCTCACAAGCGTATTACGTGGCCGTGCTGGCTGAGCACGCGAGGTTGCGCACTGCAGAGCTCTAGGACACGAGTTTGGTTTCCGTTCTTGACAGACTCGTTCCGATGTTGGCGAAATGCAACTACAAATACCCGCGTGCTCAGATTTAGGTGTACGTTAAAAAAGCACAGGTGATTGAAAATGATCACATGTTAACGACGACAGCATGTCTCGTAGACATAAAGTGGTTTGGTCACTTGAAACCCCAGCGACTATCAACAACTGTGAGTGTGTTTTATGCTTTCGGTACAGTGCCCAATAGGGTACCCCGCCCCGTTCTTCCACACATAGCCAGCTTACCTCACTTGACTTTCCTATTCCAGAACCGGCACTGAGCGCGACATACAGCTGAAGGACGCTTCCAGTGGTACAACCTACAAGAAGACAATCACGCCCCGTTCCATCAACACGTTCGTATGGTGGTAGAAGGCACCACACGACAACGACCGCAAGTAAACATCGACCCGTCAACGCTATATTAAAGCTGCTTTGCGCACCTGAAAGTGCAATATCATTCATATCTAACTGACGCAACTCATCATATTGCCGCACTTTTATACGCTAAGCAACAGCAAGCTCAACATTACGATGGCTTAGCGGCGGAATGCCACATGGTGGGTAAAATAAATAAAAATTGAAATTTTCTATTTTTAGCTTGTTTGCAATGTTAAGGCCTCTCTTAACAATATTCATTGTCGCACGCATTTTGTGCGTTTTGACTGAGCGAAAAAGACCAGTTTTTCGAGATCAAGTGACGATCAGCCGAGCCCACTTTCCTAAGACCATGCGCGAGCAGAGGCTTTTGTCTCAAGCGATTTTCTTTAGAAATCGAAATTGGTAGCTGCTCTGAGCTCAGCAGCCCTTGAAAAGGTATGGTGTAGTTTTTTTTAACATTTCTATCGTTTACTAAGTTCACTTGCCCTGCGTGTGTAGATCGAGCGTAGAGACATGTTTCTGGGCATTTTGAGTTTATATGCCCCTGGATTGATTTTGTTTTGGTGGGAAAATATGTTCTCGTGTTTGCCTATCAAGAAAAATGTTTACAAAGCGCTTTGCCTTGGAGGTAGGCGCGTATCGGCTACTAACAGAAACGAGACCAGGAATACTAGTGTGAACACTTCAGCAGGTAAGTTTAGTCCTCATTCCGCATCACCTAAAGAACACAATGTGACTCACTGCGACAATGAGTACGCTTTTATCGATGTGGAGCTTCTACAAACCAGCATTGTGAGTAACTGTGTCTGCACAAAGTGTGCAGTAACAGAGGTGCTCGTAGAGAACGCAACGTACCGTGTTCCTTGGAATGAAAAGACCCAAAATTGCTACCTTTGAAAGAGTTCTAAATAAAAAAAGGCCTGCATGACCCAAGTAAATGTTCTCGAGGCCATTTGCCCAACACCAGGGCGCAACACTGTAATATAGTTGTGTGAGGTTGACCACCATTGTGGTTTACCGTCAACAAAGAGGAAAAGCGCAAAAAAGAACTGAAGTGTTGTTCCAATATAAAAAATGCCCTTCCATATATGAAAAAAAAACAAGCGAAGGAACCAAGAAAACAAAATTAAAGAGCGAAGAAGCTGATTTGTTAGATGACTCTGTGGAGGTAGCTACAAATTTAATTGTTCAGTACACCTTTATGACAAAAAAACTTAAAATAGACCTGTTTGTCTTCTTTCACTCTCTGTATCTCAAAATCAACATTTTGTCACATTTGTCTCATTATCAAAACAACTTGATAAAACAAAAGGCTGACTCATTATTGGGAAAGGCCAAACATCAGCGCAAAGCTCTTGAACTAGACTCGTGTATGTATGCGGTCTAGTTCTGACCTTTTCGGAAGTTTGGCGTTAACAAAAATGGGCAGATCCCACGTACAGTGGGAATCGATGATATGCGAAGCACGAATGAGAAATGTTATGTCAATTTAAAATCAACATAACGTTACGAGGTGGAGGTAAATGATGCCATACATGACTTCCGTATCATGATTATCATGTTTGGGTGTATTTTACCTTCGTCATCTATTCACGTCTCGTGATACCAAATTTAGTATATGTGGAGCTAGTAAAACGGCCGTGAGCACGCTATGAGCCTGGTATGTTTTCATGTTGTTACATGACACGCGTGTCAGGATTATCATGTTTGCACCTGTCATATATTTCGTCATCCATTGACGTCCCGTAACACCAAATTAGGTATATGGGGAGCTAGTAAAACGGCCGCGAGCGCAACATGAAGGGCCCAATATACACAAATGTAGCTTTATAACGCACACGCACGCTGGGCACAGCGATGTTACGTTTGCAAAACGCGAGCACTCTATAGTCTGATGCTGCAGGCGCGACCAGCGTCCATCGGCGTGATTCGACGGCAACCGGCGCGAAATGCGACATGCTGCAATTCGCGCCGATACGTTACCCAGACACACTGCGTCTCCCTCTTTTCGTGACTGAAGGACGCCGGACGTGCTGAAACACGCATGCGTCAAAGCAACGCAGCGCGGCGCGCGCCTGCGAGTGTATGGCAGGACCGGCGCCTGGCGTGGCAACGCCGGCGTGACGCGACGAAATAAACGCCGGCGAGCACGCGCACCCCGTCACAACGAAATGTATTGGCGCCTTGACTGCGGCATGTAGTCATGTTCTCACATGACACGCATCTCATTATTGTCATGTTTGTACCAGTCACATACCTTCATTATCCATTGGCGGCACGTAATACCAAATTTGGCAAATATGAAGCTTCCAAAACGGCCGCGAGCGCATCATCAGTGTGGTATGTAGTCATGTTCCTACATGACACGCATGTCATTATTATGTTTGGATGTCTCATTTACTTATGTTGTCCGTTCGCGTCGCGTAATACCAAGTTTCGTACATGTGAAGTAGCGAAACAGCCGTGAACGCATCATGAGCGTAGCATGTAGTTATGTTGTTACATGATACGCATGTCATGTTTATGATGTTTGCAACAGTATCATACCTTCGTCATCCATTCACGTCCCGTAATACAAAATTTGGTATAGGTGAAGCTAGCGAAACAGCCGCCAGCGCATCATGAGTGTGGCATGTAGTCATGTTGTTACATGACACGCATCTCACGATTATCATGTATCCACCAGTCGCATACTTTCGTCATTCATTCATGTACTGTTATACCAAATTTGGTATATATGACGCTAGCGAAACGGCCGCGAGTGCATCATGAGCGTGGCATGTATTCTTGTTACATGTCACGCATGTCATGATTTTTGTATTAGGGTCTTTCGCTTGTATTCGCCATGCAATCATACCATATCATACCAGTTTCGCAACATGCCATGTGAACGAAACCACCGCAAGAGCTGCACGACCATGAAATGTAAATCATGACATTCATGACATACATGCTATGATTTTCATGTCGTGACTAGTCAAATATGTTCTCCGTAAAATCATGTTATGCCATACCAAGTTTGGTATCGATACCATTATATAAATGGCCAGGAGAGCTGAAAGTGGGAGGCGGATAGATAGATAGATAGATAGATAGATAGATAGATAGATAGATAGATAGATAGATAGATAGATAGATAGATAGATAGATAGATAGATAGATAGATAGATAGATAGATAGATAGATACGCGTAGTCGCCGAAATTTGCTAAGAAATGCTTCGCATTAAAAAATTGGTCCCGTATCCACATGTTAATCTCTAAATGACATCGAAAGACTTGCATCAAAAGAGAGTGAGCAAAACATTCACATGATGTGTTTCAGCTTGGGATAGATGGTATGACATGACGATAGTTATAGCGCGAGAACAGAACGACGACACAGAGACAAGCGTCTCCTTCGTGTCCTTTTTGTGTCTGTGTTCGTTGTGTTCGTTTTGTGCTCGTTCTGTGTTCGTGTTCGTTCTGTTCTCGCGCTATAACTATCGTTTATTTGATGTTCTGTGCAAGAAACTAAGTGAAATGCATTCTGGAGGCGCTGCGTTAGAGTTCCTGGAGCGTGCAGAGGCTAACCAGCGCATCAAGTCGTCACACGTGGGACATGAGCGCTATCTGGCAGTTATCTTGTAAAACGAAGCGTGTAGCTCTGAGATGGGAGTGCGCGCCCGTCTCTGAAGTGATAAGGTGGAGATCTCAAAGCGACGGCTAGGTGCCACCACTTTGTCGTCTTAGCAAAGCGTTGGAAACACTTGCCTTTTCGTGCAAGCGTTGCATGGTCAGCCCAGCGTGATACACGCTACGGTCCTTAGAATTCATTATGTATGCATTTTCTAGTAAGAGACGCACATACAGAATATATACGTGTTGCTGTTGTGACTGAGATATGCGCAATAATTGCTTTTCAATTGACAATCGCACAAGTATGAATGCTGAATCTTGAGGAACAATAGTGGGCGCTATGGATGGGGTCGGCCGTTTGGGGTATCGACTGATGCCATTTAGAGTACCCGGTATCATTAAGGGCGGACAACAGACAAATAGACAGACAGACAAAATGTTTTTGCGTTGAAGGTCTTTAAGAAGGACTGCTGTCTTTAAAAGAAAACATTATTCTTCTAACGCGGGGTTCTCCCGTGTGAAACGCTGTTATGAACGCTACGCAAAGCATTCGCATTTCCTCACGATTCCCTTCGGGGAGGTGAGGGCATTTTTTTTTCTTTTTGACGTAGCAAATTTCTTTTTGCATGAGAAGCAGCTCTTGCTCGGGCCTATGTCCCGCGGCGTCGTCAGTGTCCACACTCACACTACACATGCGCAGAACTCTCCTCTTCTCGCTCACACAGATGCACGCATACTCTCTCCACTTCTCTTTGATACCACATTTTTGCACTCGCTCCCCCCTTTTTCTCCTCCTGGCATCCTCCCCAATGGCTCCAGCGGCGTTAACACACCAATTGCGCGTCCCTTCCTCTTTATCCTCTCCTACATTCTCCCCTCTATCACCTCGCAACGCCTACGCAGGGTGCGTTTGCCAACCAACGCTTGCTCCCCCTCTACTGTGAGCATTCCTCCTCGAGATGTCTACACCCCATTGCATATACGTGTCCTCTCCCACTCTCTCCCTCTCCTCTCTTACTCTCCTCTTCTCTTGCCTCGCAACGCCGACGCAGGCAGCGTCTACTAGCGCGTTTCTTGATTGAAAGAACTGACTGCTCGCACTGCACAACAGCTTACTGGCCACCACTGAATCTTGACCTCCAAAGCAATGCTAGTGGGAAATTCCTCCTGTGCCCTATTGCCTAATAAAAATCACAATGTGAGGTTTAACTAAAAGCGAACTGCGGTTCTCTGTGTCCAAGCGGTGTCTTCTATCTCTGACTGCCCATTAGCAGCGATAGGCATGTTCCGGTAGGAAACACTGGTTCGTGACTGTGCTTTGCGCCTCCCCAGGTTTCTCTCCTGAGCAAGGCCACGATGAACGTCAGCGTCAACGTCGCTGCTAGTGTAAGCGTCAACGCCAGCTGCTTCGCACCTACACATGGTTTCCTTTAGCGAGCGATTGTGTAATTTTTTCTGGCAGGTCTCTATCTGCAGCGATTGGCATGTTCCAGTAGGAAACACCGGTCTGTGACTGTGTGCTTAGCGCCTCCTCGGGTTTCTTGCCTGACCAAGGCCGCGATGAGCGTCAGCGTCAACGTCGCTGCCAGTGTAAGCGTTAGCGCCAGCTGCTTCGCACCTACACGTGTTTTCCTTTTGTGGGAGATGGTGCAACTTTTTCTGACAGTTCGCTATCTGCACCGCTAAAATAGGTACAAAAGTTCGCGGCGATATTAATCTTATCAGCTCACTGGTACAACTATCCTGTACGTCAGGTAGGCTGGCGCCTAGTGATGCAGCCGCATAAAAAGCAAGGTGAGATACATCTGTCGACATTCGGTTCTCCCGGCGGGAACATCGTGGCATGAGGAACGACATCTTCATTGCTGTCATAAAGCTTGCGGCACTTTTAGAAGGTGAGCGTATGCCCTATTAATAAATGTTGAGAATGGCCAAAGATGCCGAATAAGAGCCACTTGGTTGTACTTAGAGTGTAAACTTTAGTGTAAAGAATGACAAGAGACAACATTCGCTCTTGGTGTTTTCTCTTTTTCGTTATACGTTGATTTCGTTCTCTTATAGGGGCTGATAATTTTCTTGACAACGAAGGGAAAGCTTCGAAACCGGAGCTTCTGCATATGTATACTCGGCGACAACTTCTATGGGAACTGAAGGGGAAGGTACGAGGGCGGAGCATCTGCACATGTAGCACTACACAAAGTAGTCCGATGGGGCGCGCGTCTCGCATCGCTACAGAAAGTGACGGGGGAGCACCACCACCGTTTCATGTAGACGCAGACGCCACTCAGAATTTGACGTATACACGTAAAAAAGAGGGACTTTCTCGTGCGTTCATAATCGTGGAGTCACAATGAGTAATTTAAAAGATCTTACTGGTGAGAGCTGCGTTCTCTCTCAAATAGATTCACGAAAAAAATAACGGGAGAATTTTTATTATATTTGACGTTGACAATATGGGTGCCAAGGTGGAAATACTTTCACTAGTGGAAGGATGCACGCGATTTAAAGAACCCCAGGTGGTCAAAATTTCCGGAGCCCTTCACTACGGCGTCTCTTATAATCATATGGTGGTTTTGGGACGTTAAACCTTACATACCAATGATGCACGCGATTTGGCTCTGTGTACTTCGCTCCAATGCCAAGGAAAGTTGTCGCCGAGTATAGGACTACGCGAAGTAGTCCGGTTTGGCACGCGTCTCGTACCGCTATGAAAAGTGGTGGCTTGGCGCAGTCAGAGTTGCATGTAGACGCCACTAGGTGCTTTAGGTACGGGAAAAAGGCGCGACTTTCTCACGTGTTCGAAATTGCAAATTGACGAAGAAAAAAACTAAAAATAATGGGATTATCTCTAAGTGTGTGTTGCGTGGCGTCTAAGTAAGCTACGTACATATAGGAAATGAAGCCATATTCAAGACACACTACGCAGAAAAAAAAAAGGCAGATCCCGCCTACAGCGGGAGTTGATGATAAGTGAAGCACGAATGAGAAAGGTTGATATGCCACTTTAAAATCAGCACGTTACGAGGCGGAGATAAATGATGCTGTGCATGACTTCCGTGTCATGTTTCACTTGTTTGTATGTGTCGTTTACCTTCGTAATTTATTCATGTCACGTCATACCAAATTTAGTACATGTGGAGCTAGCAAAACGGCCGAGAGCATGCTACGAGCGTGGTATTTTGTCATTTTCCCACATGTCACGGCTCAGGATTATGATGTTTGCATGTCATATATTTCTTCACTCATTGACATCCCGTAACACCAGTTTCGGTATATGTGGAGCTAGTAAAACGGCCGCGAGCGCGTCATGAAGGGCCCAGTATACTCTAATGTAGCGGTGACGCGCGCGCACGCTAAGCACAGCGACGCTATACAGTAGGAAAACGCGAGCACTCCATTGTCTGACACCAGGCGCGACCAGCGTAAGTCGGCGTGGCCCGATGGCAACCGGCACGCAAAGCGACATGCTGATGCGTTACCCAGACAACACTGCGTCTCCCTTTTTTCGTGATGTAGGGACGCCGGACGCGCTGAAATGCGCATGCGTCAAAGCAACGCGGCACGTGCCTGCAAGTATATGGAAAGTGGCTGTGATATATGGCAGGACCGGCGCCTCGCGTGGCAGCGCTGGCGTTCCAAAAGAAGCTCTCATTGGACACTTTATAACCGCTTAGATGCAGCCATTAGGTGGCACACAAAACAACTTTGTCGATGAAGCTTGGCCGCATTGTGTAGCTTGTTGCATACGGCGAGCGGTTTCGGGAGTGTATGGCGCATATTGAAGGCTCTCCGAACACCTGAGGTCTGCAAGAACCCATCTACAGCATTGTGCATCATGACCGGATGGTCTCCGACAATTCTTGCGGAAGACTTTGCCAATATTTTCACCTGTTCTATGTCAAAAGACAACGCCAGTCATCGTTTCGTAACAATTTTATAAGGACCTCCATGTGAGATGGATGAGGCAGCATTTACCCTGGCCGAGTTGCGTCATGCACTTAGCATCTGTTACGATCGCACGGCCTCAGGCGAAGATGGTGTTACGTACCAAGCCTTGCGAAACACTGATGAGGTCTTTCATCAAAGTATCCTGGACAAATACAACAAAGTGTGGCAAAGGAGTCTGATTCCTGCTGAATAGAAATCGTCTGTGGTGAAGCCAATCTTAAAGCCTGGTTGCACTGCACAACTGCTGAAGTCATACCGGCCAATATCACTAACGTCTAATGTTATGAAGCTGATGGAACGTATGGTCCTGTTTCGTATGGACACCAGATTATATGAGCTGACTTTCTTCCCTGATGTCATGAGCGGATTTCATTGACACTGTTCAGCCCTTTACAGCATAGCAGATCTTGTATCATCGCTTGAATCTGCTCGAGCGAACAGACATTCAGCGTATGTTCTACTTCTTGACATACAGCAAGTGTTTGACTCGGTGCCACATAAGGCGATTATTTGTGCACTGATGAAGGGAGGAATTCCAGGTCGTCTGTTACACTTTCTCCGTCATTTTTTATCTGAGCGCTGAATGAAAGTGCGCATTGGAGAAGTACAAAGTCAACCTCGCGCTGTTAAATATGGCGTCCCGCAAGACAGCGTCTTGTCACCGCTTCTCTTTAACAGCGTACTTGCTGGACTTCCAGGCCGATTACCGCAAGAATGTAACTTTTCTATAGGCATAGCAATTTATGTTGATGACATCGCACTCTGGGTCAATGGTCCATCACACGATAGTCCACGTCTTCGTAGTATATTGCAGCGAGCTCTGAATGCAAATTTACAATACTTGGTGGAAGTTGGCCTGCAGGTTTCACCTGTGAAGTCAGCTGCGATCGCGTATCATCCAAGGCAACGCGCTCGTCGAAGCCTTAGGAGGCTTTACCTCGGAGACACACCGATACAGTGGGTACACCAACATCGCTACCTGGGTGTAATCATCGATGATCGCCTGTCTTGTGGCCCTGCTGTTAAAAGTGTGAGGCGAAAATCGCTGCCCCTGTTCAAGTATGTAGCCGCCTTGAATGCTAGGGGTAAGGGCATTGATCAGAAAACGGCACTACAGGTTTACCAATCAGCTGTACTCTCTTGCGTGATGTATGCCTTGCCAGTCTTGAATGTACCGCCTGCTTTAATGTTTCCGCTGGAACGGGATAATCGTGTTGCCCTACCAGTACTGTTTGGCTTACCTCGTGAAGTACAATCCATCCCACTACTGACTGAAGCACACCAGTTGCCGCTAAGGCTGCAAGCTGACCAGGGAGCGCTACATCATATTGAGCGTCTAAACGAGCCCCGCTTGGCAAGACACTCATTAATTAACAGGCTGCTACAGCGCACATTTTCTCGAATGGGTAAAATGGCGGCTTTGTTGAATGACATTACTGGAGATTCCGGCGAAATTATTGAGTTGCGAACATCGACATAGCACAGGCCATGTGCCTTCCTTACCCGTCTGTCAATTCCAGGAATACGCAAAAAGTGTGACCAA
This sequence comes from Rhipicephalus annulatus, assembly GCA_013436015.1. Lineage (NCBI taxonomy): Eukaryota > Metazoa > Arthropoda > Arachnida > Ixodida > Ixodidae > Rhipicephalus > Rhipicephalus annulatus. The sequence goes on along the minus strand of WOVY01011058.1, from coordinate 210,274 downwards.
CCTGTTTCGAAACTATACCAATTAGCCCATTCACACTTATTTGAAAACTTTGAAGACTATGCAAAAGTATTTACGGACGCTTATGTACGCCGTGATGACCTGAGCGCTCCTGCAGCTTTCTTCTTCCCTTCAACCAATATCAGGCGGTTGTTTTTGTTTAAAATACCGCCCCCTCATCGTCGGTGACGGCCGAGCTAGCAACGATTGATGTCGCCCTTAAGTACGTACAAGAAGGGTTACCAGCATCGAAGGTTGTCATTCTCACCGACTCTCGTGGTGCCTTTAGCAGACTCACCAGCAAGGAGACCAACAGCCCAATTCTGAGCAGCATCATGGAATCCATTACCAATATTCTGTCACGTGGGGTATGCCTAGCTGTACAGTTGGTACCTTCACACGTGGGTATTGCGGGCAATGAAGAAGCGGATCGCCTTGCTTCGTCATGCAACCATGATGGCTGTGACTGTCCGGGACTTCTATGTACAATGCACAACGCTCCTCTGCTTCTACGCCGACACCTCCTGAAGCAGCACTCAGACCAGCGTGTGGCGAATGGATCGTCCCCTCCCCGTGTTCTTGGGCGTGGCTTCCTTTGTAGTTCCAGAGCGCTGTTGTACAAACTAAGAGTGGGCTCTCTGCTGGTGCGTGAACGATTACACCGTCAAGGGCGTGTGGACAGCCAGTTGTGCGCAGCTTGTGGCTCCTGCGAAACACTTGAGCATCTCGTACTGTCCCACATTTGCTACGCAGTGGTCTTTGCTGATTAGGAAATATAAATTCCTAGGTTTTAAGTGCGTGGCTCTAGACGACTGCCTCTTTCTGAGTGGTAGTGCTTCCTGACGCGACCAGGCCCACCGAGCTCTCCTTACATTTATGAACCAAACGGACCTGGCCACCCGTTTATAGACGAGTTTTTTATTTTTTATTTATGTTTGTTTACTCATACTCGTCGAAGTCTTCGTCATTTTTCCCTTCTTCATCTTCTTTGCTCTTTCTCCCCTCTAATTTTTGTTTCCTCTGTTTCTTCCCTCTTCCCAAAAGAGTGAGCAGGCGTAGTGCCCCTCCAGGTGGCAGTTGCCAGCTTGCTCTCTCCATCTTTTCTGTGTGTCCTTGTGTATCTGTGTATGCAAATCAAATAATAATAATAATAATAATAATAATAATAATAATAATAATAATATTAATTCGCATCTGGTAATACCGAGTTTGGTGAATGTGAAGCTGGCGAAACGGCCGTGAGCGCATTGTGAGCGTAGCATGTAGTCATGTTGTTACATGACAAGCATCTCATGTATATCATGTTTCCACCAGTATCATACCTTCGTCATCCATTCACGCCCCGTAATACCAAGTTTGGTATATGTGACGCTAGCGAAACTGCCGCGAGCGCATCATTTGCGTGGCATGTAGTCATGTTGTTACATGACACGCATGTCATGATTTTCATGTTTCGGTTTGTCACTTTTGTTCGCCATGCAATCATGCCATCCATACCACTTTTGCAACATGCCATGTGAACGAAACCACCGCAAGAGCTGCAGGACCATGAAATATAAGTCACGACATTCATGACATACATCTCATGCTTTTCATATTAGACTATTCAAATATGTTTTTCATACAGTCATGCTATGTCATACCAAGTTTGGTATCGATACAATTATACAAACGTCCAGGAGAGCTAAAAGTCGTAGGCGGCAAGTAGATAGATAAATAGATACGCTCAAAGTCGCCCAAGTTCGCTAAGAAATGCTTCGCATTGAAAAGGGACTCGGGTATAGGACTACATCCATTAGTGGTAGAATGTGTTGTAGATGCTGTCATCTAGGACAAGCCAGGCGAAGCCGGTGACCACGTGTGCTCGAGGTACGCGTGGTCCGTCGCTAGGCTCCTAGGCTACAACGCGGTTCTGGAATAAACCTGTGTCCACGTAACGCAACCTCCTGGATTCCTCGCTCGTCCCTGACGATTTCATTATGGTGTCAGAACAACAGGTGCTACCAGTGGACATGAGCTTTTAGTCATCATCCTAGGGGAGGACGCCGCAGTAAAATAGCACCGGTCATGGCGTCATTCATTATTTAAAACCGCCGGAAGGCTTCAGCTTTTCGACGCCTAACAAGTGGCCGAAGTAAAAACAGCGTTTTAAACGTTTCCGAACCTCATCAGGCTTGTGCGTGAAGCCCAAGCAACATCAAGTAGACGGCCTACTCTACATCATGGGTGAGCAAGCCGAGTAAATCAACGCCACCCTTCGCTTTATCCGAAGAGAACTCCAAGAAATTCGGCGCCGTCGTGGAGCAGTTCGACAGTTATTTCATTCTGCGACGGAACGTTATCTTCGAACGAGCCAGATTCAACACCACGCTGCAACAAGATGGTGAGTCGGCCAAAGATTTCGTCACTGCGCTTCACACGCTTTCGAAAGATTGCGAGATCGGGGCTTTTCGAGAGGAGTTTTTGCGTGACCGCCTCGTTATGGGATAAAAGACAAGCAGCTATTCGCCAGGCTACAGCTCGACGCAGAGCTCACTACAAAGGCTCTAGATATTATTTGCCAGATCGGAAGTGTCCGTCAGCTACTAGCGGAGCTCCACCAGGAAGTGCCATCTTTTAACAAAGTTGCATCCGGTGCACAGACCAGTCGACGTGCTTGAATGCAATACAAAAGCGGCAGTTATATACACGGGGCCAGCAAGCCATCTTCACCCTCCGGTAAAAACAGAGAGCAGAAACCGTGCCGTTGGTGTGGTCAAGAGCATCACTCTCGCTCTCTCTGCCCAGCACGCTCGGAAGTCTGCAGGAGAAACCGGAAGAAAGGTCACTATGCCTCCGTATGCATGTCGCGGCGCCTAATTGTGTCAAAACCGAGCACGGCACTTTAGAAGCAGGATTTCTCGAAGCAGTAAAGACGACAGATACTGGAAACTGGGAAGCAACAGTGTGGGTTCAAGGCCAGCGAGTAGATTTCGAAATCGACACTGATGTCGACGAAACCGTCCTCCCGACGCACGTATTCCAAACGCTAAGGACAGGCGGTTTCTATCAGCTCCTCCTCCTCAGCTGCCAGGGCCCAGATGGAAAGCTTCTTCCAGCAGCAGGAGTGGCTAAACTACAGCTCATCTACCGCAACCACGCGACTATTCAGGATATATATGTCCTAGATCAGCTCTGCACTCTGTTGCCAGGCAAGCCAGCCACCTAAAAAGCTACAGATGCTGACATTCGTAAACGGCCGCCTGCCGACAAAGTGAACCCGAAAAAAGAATTTCCAGCGGTGTTCCAAGGACTCGACAAGCTGCTCAAAAACGCAGGATTCAGCTTCAACCAGGAGCGAAACCTTTCGCACTGAGCTCCCTGAGGCGCATCCTGATTCCATTGTACGAGAAAACAAAGATGGAATTTCAAAGGATGCAGAAACTCCGTGTCATATTCCCTGCTTGATTAGCCGACCGAGGGGTGTGCACCAATGGTAGTCGTCCCAAAGCCTTCCGGAGACGTGAAATATGCGTCGACATTACAGAGCTGAACCGCCACGTTCTCCGAGAATGGCACCCTATTCCTTCCGTGGAGCACACTATCGGACTTTTTCATGGAGCTAAGGTGTTCTCCAAACTCGATGCGAACTCTGGATTTTGGCAAATTTCACTTTGTTAAGAATCAAGGAAACTGACCACCTCATCTCACCGTTTGGGCGCTTCTACTTCAACGACTACCATTTAGCATTGTGTCAGCTCCTGAACACATTCCAGAAAACAGATAACCTACATATTACAAGGCATAAGTCGAGTTTTGTCACATGGACGACATCCTCATCTGGTGTTCCAACAGAAAAGAGCACAATGAGACACTCCGAAACGTGCTGCAGGCATTTGCAAAGGCTGGAGTGACACAGAACGACAGCAAGTGCGTGTTTAATGTTCAGTGCCTTACATTCCTTTGACACTGGCTCGATGAAGACGGAATAAGACCCGAAGGAAAGAAGGTTGTAGCCATAGTGAAAATGGAGAGTCCTAAAAAACAGGACCGAGCAGCAGGGAGTTCTCGGAATGGCAACATACCTCGCGAGATGAGTTCCCAATATCTCTGATATTCTGCAGCCACTCACACTCCTGTTGTCAAAAAAGCAAGAATTTGTTTGGGGATCTCCACAAGAGCAGGCATTCAACAGGTGGAGGTCGGCGCTCTCATGTCGTCTTGTCCTTGGAGTCTGATTGATTGACTGATTGATGTGTGGGGTTTACCGTCCCAAAGCCATCATATGATTACGAGAGACGCCGTAGTGGGGGGCTTCGGAAGTTTAGACAACCCGGGGTTCTTTAACGTGCACCCTAATTTTAGCACACAGGCCTACAGCCTTTACACCTCTATCGGAAATGCAGCCGCCGCAACTGGGACTCGATCCCGCGACCTGCGGGTCAGCATCCGAGTACCTTAGCCACTATACCACCACGGTGGGGATGTCCTTGGAGTCTACGATCCATCAAAAAAAAACAGTCGTCACCGCTGATGCATCATCATTTGGACTGGGAGCATTAATCCGGCAGAAGCAAACCAATGGCAAGTTTTCTGTCATCACTTACGCCTCGAGGTTACTCTCAGAAACCGAGAAGAGCTACGCTCAGATTAAAAAAGAGGCTCTTCCTTTAGTCTGGGCATGCGATAAATTCAGTGATTACCTTGTTGGCAAGCTGTTTAAGCTAGAGACGGATCACAAGCCGTTGGTTCCAATCTTCAGTTCGAAGAGTCTTGACGACTTTACGCCCAGATTACAGCGGCTAAAGGTGAGAATGATGCGATATCAATATGAGGTTGCATACGTACCAGGCAAGGAAGTTCTAGCCGCAGATGCACTTTCGAGAGCGCCTCTGCTAGAGACAGGTGACAGCGAGCTCGAAGAAAGTGTTGAGGTTTTTCTGTGCTCCATGAAAACCTGTACCATTCTATGACCACCGACACTATCTCACTGTCGAGAATGATTTACTCCTCTACGCATCGTGAGTTCTCATCCCCTACTCATGCCGAAAATAAATACGACTCCTGCACGAAGGACACTTTGGCATAACAAGGAAATCGGATCGAGCCAGAGACTGTGTCTGGTGGCCCACCAAAGGATCTGATGTTTCTTCCCTGGTTGAAGCGATGTCAGCAATGCATCAAAACAAGATTAAACAGGAAAATGCCACTAATCAGCTCCGAATTCACTGAGATGCCTTGGCAACGCATTGCGATAGATGTGTTTCACTTCAAGAACCAGTGGTTGTTGATAGCTTCCGACTATTATTCAAGATGCCCCGAGCTAGTACGACTTGAGAAGCTCACTTCCGAAGCCGTAATGAACCACTGCAAGTCAATTTTTGCACGCCACGGAATTCCCGAGGAAGTGGTTTCCGACAATAGCCCGCAGCTTTCGTCGACTGAGTTTTTACTCTTCGCCCAAGACTATGTTTTCAAGCAGATTACATCTAGCCCTCACTATCCTCTGAGTAATGTACTTGCAGAGGCTGCAGTGAAAATCATCAAGACATCCTTGATGAAGACCAAGGACCCTTACCTAACACTTCTTGTTTACAGGTCGACTCCTTTGAAGAATGGATATAGCCCTGCCGAACTGCTCATGGGCCATCGGCTGAGATCTAGGCTTCCTTTGTGTTCGACCAAGCTGGCACCCCAATTGCCAGATGAAGACAGCCTTCGGAATTTTGAGGAAAGATACAGATAACGTCAAAGGAAAGACTTTGATAGACGTCATGGAGTCCGCGACCTGCCGGAACTTCTTTATGGAGACGCCGTGTGGGTGATAGACCTCAAGAGCAAAGTTACAGTACAAGCAAACCCCAGCCTGTGAGCCTCGATCTTATTGGTTCAACACCGACACTGGTGCTGTGCGAAGAAACCGGATGGAGCTAGTCCCATATTACTGAAGTGACAACAACGCAGATAATGCCTGTACCAGTGATTGTGCTATAGACACTCGCTTGCGTTTTCAGAACACTTCCAACGGGCATACCAGAAGTGGCAGGTGCGTGAAGCCGCCTGCTTGCAGCGCGTCGCTCGATTGCATTGGGAGATGTTGTAGCTGCTGCCATCAAGGACAAGCTAGGCGAAGCCGGTTACTGCGTGTCCTGAAGGTGCACGTGGCGAGTGACTGGGCTCCTAGGCTAGAATGCGGTTCTGGAATAAGCCTGTGTAAACGTAACCCAGCCTCCTGCCTTCTCGCTCGTATCTGACGAATTCAACAGAATGCACGTGATTTGACTCTGAGTCTTCACGGCATTGCCAAGAAAAGTTGTGCGCGAACCGTACACAAAATCTACAGCCGAGAAGGCCGTTCTAAAGTAACAGCCTAGAAAAAAATGACAGCATATCCACGGAATGAATGATGAAGAGTGGGGCGAAGCATTCGTCCGTCCATTCGTTCTTGCTTCCATTCGTCCATGCGTCCGTCTGTGTGACCGTCCATGCGTCCATCCGCCCGTCCGTGCGTGCGTCTGTTCGTGCGTCCGTCCCTGCATTCATCCATGCATCCGCCCCTGCGTCTGTTCATGTGCCCATCCATGCATCTGTCTGTATGTCCGTTCGTCCATCTATTCAACACTCCAAATACCACCATCTCGCATCTTTTCATCCTATATTCCTCATATAGAAGCACCGCCATCCAGCGGACATTCCAAGGACTAAACGAGAGGTGGCACACCACTTTCTTACGGCTTGCGCTTCGGGTCTACTTCCTACCTTTAACCACCTCGAGTTCATGGTATATACTAGTTCACTGTATTCATGGCACTGCGGCCCAATGCTCGATAAACCTTCTAAAACCAAGGAGGTTACGCCCAGCGAGTATAACGTAGCAACCTTTTCCTGTCAGATAGTGCTCAATGTACCATACGAGCAAACACCGATGGCAACGAGCATCGGCAACTACAAACCTGTATCGATATAGTTGTGATTATAAAAGCATTGCTTTAGAAAACACCTGGCGTCTTTCGTTAAGCAGCTGGCGTCTTCTTTTTGTTTTGCTTTAGAAATATCTGGCGTCTTTTCGTTTGGTTTTAGAAAACATCTGGCGTCTTTCGCTGGTTTAGTTCATCAATCAACGGCGTTTTGAACAAAAATTTTTATTGTTTAATCAGGCACAGGAGAAATCTGACCAGGAACGACCTTGGAGGTAAACAATGGCTGCTACTGGGAATGAGAGACAGCAGAAGTTGGCTTTTAACACTTCTACTTCTACTAATGTTTCCTACTGGAACATGCCAATGGCTGCTAATGGGGAATGAGAGACAGGGGCATTCGGCGTTTAGTTAACCAGCATGCCGCGAACTTTTTATTGTTCAACAAAGCTCAGGAGAAATCTGCCCACCAGCACCACCTTGCAGGTCAAAATGTAACACTTGTTACACACTACGACTAGCACTACGAGGGACGAACAGGTGCCGCTTTAAGGAGCTTCGCCCCTAAAAAATGGCAGATACTACGTACAGTGGGAATAGATGATATGCGAATCACGAATGAGAATCGTTGATATGTTACGAGGTGGAGGTAAATGACGCCGTACAATGACTTCCGTGTGATCATTATCATGTTTGGATGTGTCGTTTACCTTCGTCATCTATTCACGTCACGTGATACCAAACGTGGTATATGTGTAGCTAGGAAAACGGCCGCGAGCACGCTATGAGCATGGTATGTTGTCATGTTGTTACATGACACGCGTGTCAGGATTATCATGTTTGCACCAGTCATATATTTCGTCATCCATTGACGTCACGTAGCACCATATTTGGTGTATGTGGAGCTAGCAAAACGGCCGCGAGCGCATCATGAAGGGTCCAATATACTCCAATGTAGCGTTGACGCGCGTGCACGCTGGGCACAGCGACGCTACGTTAGCAAACGCGAGCACTCTATAGTGTGACGCCAGGTGCAACCAGCATCCGTCGGAGCGGCCCGACGGCAACCGGCGCGAAATGCGACATGCTGCATTTCGCGCCGATGCGTTACCGAAAGCATCTCCCTCTTTCCGTGACGGAGGGACACTGGACGTGCTGAAATGCGCACGCGTCAAAGCAACGCAGCGCGGCGCGCGCCTGTGAGTATATGGCAGGACCAGTGCCTGGCGTGGCAACGCCAGGCACTGGTCACGTCGAACTGCATTCACGTCGAACCGCGTCACGTCGAACTGCATTGGCGCCTTGACTGTGGCATGTAGTCATGTTCTCACATGACACGCGTGGGCAAGGTGGCAGAGCACGCAATTCTCAAAAGACTGAACGACTACCTGGAGGGAAATGAGATTTTTACGCACAATATGATTGGGTTTCGTACCGGCCTTTCAACGCAGGATGCAATGCTGCTCATTAAGCACCAAGTCCTTGATGGATACTCTAGAGATACAAAGGCTCTTCCTGGCCTAGACCTATAAAAGGCCTTTGACAACGTCAAGCACGAATTTATTTTGGAGACTTGGCGAAACTCGAGCTTGGGCCCAGGCTGTACAACTACATCAAGTCCTTGTCTGGAAGAAAAGCAAGGCTGCGCATCGGGAACTTCTTCTCTGACGACGTACCACTCGGACATCGAGGCACGCCCCAGGGGTGTGTGATTTCTACGGTGCTGTTCAATCTCTGCATGATGGGACTTTCGAAAAGACTGGCTAGCGTGGACGGCATCAAGCATACCATCTACGCCGACGACATCACAATCTGGTGCGTTGGCGGCAGCGAAGGCCGCGTGCAAGATGCCCTTCAAGAAGCAGTCGCCGAGCTGAAATCGTACTTGCGCCAAACGGGACTCATATGCTCACCCGCCAAGTCGGAGCTCCTGCTCTATAGAAAAGAACGAGTTGGCCGACCTAAGGAATGGAAACCCGTCGAAGAAAGCGATGTACACATTTACACGGGTGACGGCGAGCAAATCCCGAGGGTAAACACCATCCGGATCCTCAGCATGTTTATTGAAGCGAAGGGTGGCAACGGCACTGCTCTGCGGAAGATTGTCACCAAGACTGACAACGCTTTTAGACTCGTCAAAAGAGTCTCCGGGAGGCATAGATGCCTTAAAGAAGACAATTTGTTAAGGCTCATCAATGCGTTTGTGCTCTGCCACTTTACCAACACCGTTGCCATGCGCAACTGGCTTAGGTCGGAGTGGGAAAATCTCGGCGTGATTATCAGAAAGATCGTTAAGAAAGTACTGGGGCGTCCCGTACGCACACACACCGTGAACTTGCTCGCGCTCGGTGTGCGCAGCTCTGCTGCCGAGATAGCGGAAGCGCAGCAACGCTCGCAGCTGGCTCGCTTGGCGACTACGACGGCTGGTCGGCGCATACTTGGCGAGATAGGTTTTAGCCCAATGGAGCTGGAAATAAATAACGTGATTATATCAAAACATATATAGAAAAACGTCATTGTTGCCCCAATACCCCGCAACACTCACCCTGTATGCAATGAGGGACGTCGTCGGGCAAGGGCGACGGCTCTACTGAAGCAACTGGGAAAAGGTGGCGTAAATGCAAGTTTCGTTGACGCTGCCGCATATCGAGACGGCAAAAAGTTTGCAGCGGTGGTCGTGGACCAGACGGACTCGACTGCGAACTGCACCGCGGTACGCACAACGAATCCCCAGGTGGCCGAACAAGTGGCCATCGCACTCGCTCTGCTAAATGGTCGGTGCGAACAGGTGTACAGCGACTCCAAATCCGCAGTGAGAGCCTTTCAAAAAAGCCGCATATCAACACAGGCAGCCAGGATCTTGAACAGCTCCATCAGCGATACGATTGTCCCTCACACCATACATTGGTTCCCTGCGCATGTCGGCTCCGTAAAAGGCGTTGCACTGAACCCGAACGAGTCGGCCCACACAGCAGCGCACGCACTCACTGACCGTGCTGCTCTCGACCTGGGCGACGGCTCCAGTGCCGACGACGTGGGACATAAAGACACACCTACTACACACAACGACATTGCCAAGTATTACTACATGGCGAGGGGGGCATCCCCAATGCCACATTCAAAACTCAATAGAGCACAGGCCATCTCGTTGCGCTTACTTCAAACCCATTCGTACCCGTCGTTAGCATACCTAAATGCAATTTATCCTCACAAATTCCCCGATGGTGCCTGCGCCGCTTGCGGGCAGACCACTACGTTAGCATCGTGAACTTTCTTACAGCGCAACACCAGAAAAAATACAGGACAGTGAAGGAGTAGAACAGAAAGAAAAAACGGTGCTGTTCTACTCCTTCACTGTCCTGTATTTTTTCTGGTGTTGCGCTGTAAGAAACCAACTGGCCCGACTTACCGTCTTACCACTACGTTAGCACACATGCTCTGGTAGTGCGGGTCACTTGGACCGGCTTATAGCAAACCCGAGTGGGATGCGCTTCTGCACAGCCCAGAACTTCAGGACCAAATCCTGGCCGTCCAGTGTGCCCGCAACAGGGCCGTCAGGCTAGACCTGCTGTCCCCACGTGGGAGTAGCCGGGTGACGCGTGGCAATCTCAGCGTCTGCACTGAACCATAATAAAATTGTTCTCACTCATTCTCACATGACACGCTTCTCATTATTATCATGTTAGCGCCAGTCACATACCTTCGTCATCCATTGGCGGCACGTAATACCAAATTTGGCATATGTGAAGCTAGCTAAACGACCGCGAGCGCATCATCAGTGTGGCATGTAGTCATGTTGTTACATGACACGCAAGTCATAATTTTCATGTTAGGGTCTGTCGCTTGTGTTTGCCATGCAATCATGCCTTACCATACCAGTTTCGCCACGCGAACAAAACCACCGCAAGAGCTGCAGGACCATGAAATGTAAACCATGACACTCATGACACACATGTCATGATTTTCATGTTATGACAAGTCAAATATGCTCTTTATACAGTCATTTTATGCTATACCAAGTTTGGTATTGATACCATCATCGAAACGGCCAGGAGAGATAAAAGTCATAGATAGATAGATAGATAGATAGATAGATAGATAGATAGATAGATAGATAGATAGATAGATAGATAGATAGATAGATAGATAGATAGATAGATAGATAGATAGATAGATAGATAGATAGATAGATAGATAGATATGTTCAACGTCGCCGAAGTTTGCTAAGAAATGCTTCGTATTTTAAAAAGAAGTCCACGAAGAATCTGCTTTTCTGCACGCCTATGTGATGCCTAAGCGTTAAGTCCTATTACAGATATCAGTATTCCCTGGTGCGCTCTTTCTGAGCGGCATCAGTGTGACATCCGTTGTCTTCTGCCGGGAGCGTTTGTCTGCTCCCGGCACGGCCCCACAAAAAGTACATGTCGCGGCCACTGAAACGCGAGTTGGGCATCGTATTCTCGCAAAGTCAAGATTTTCTTGATGGTTACAGGGCGCCATGTCAACTTTGCTTATCATATGAATTTCAAGGAAACCCACATAATGTGTTCTTTTTTGCATTTATTTTGCCCCGAGTGTATAAGGCTTGGTCTCACAAGCCTTCTGGCATTGTGGAACCCCAAACAGCTTTTCCAGAGTTCTACGAGACCCTACTTTTTTTCTTTACATGAACACAATAGAATGTGGGGGAAATGACGGGGCGGGGGTGAGGGGACAACGCCTTTTGACACGCTCAACCACAGTATTACCATTACCTGCGTTGGCCTGTTCTCTTTTCTGCAATATCAAAGGTGATTACCGTCGATGTAGTACTCCCGATATTAGTTAGACTTGCCTGTTCTTAAACTAAAAGTAATCAAGCGCGTAAAACTATACGTTTTTATATAGAGAGGGTCTCACTCTGTAATATGTACAAAGTGAGGCCGGAAGTCTGAAGAGAAGCAGCATTGTTTCTCAAGCCCAATAAAGTACGCTGCTGCTCACTGTCAGGCCTCATGGCACATCTTATAAGGCGAGTGGGATGCGCTTCTGAGCAGCCGAGATTTTCAGGACCAAATCCTGGCCGTCCAGTGCGCCCGTGACAAGGCCGTTAGGGTGACCTGCCGATCCCCACGTGGGAGTAGCCAGGTGGCGCGTGGCAACCTCAGTGCCTGCTCTGAACCATGATAAGGTTGTTCTCACTCACTCCCACTCACTCACTCACTCACTCACGAGACACCTGAGAAAACTGGAAATGGTGGCTAAGCGTTCATACGGCAAGACTATGTGTTTCGAGCTTCCGACACAGTTGCTGCCTAGAAAACCGAACCAAGGCTGTCTTAGCAATGTGCTTCCTTATTTAAGTACAATTGAACCTGCAATTTTCTACCGCACTTTGCGAGGGAAAGTTTCCTCTCTTCACTTGGTTTGTTGTACAGAATTCTCATAAAAATTAATGAAAGGTAAGGTCTTTTGTTCCATGAGTAAGAGCTGTTCTTCAACAGTGCTTGTAACAATATTTTTAAGCATCAGCGACTCGCAGGTGGCGATACGAAACTATGCTAACGGCCGGGTGTCCCGGGAGGCGCTGCGAATGTTGACGATCAACGCGGAAAGAATATGAAACAAAAATGACACATTTGTGATATGAACACATGCCCACACGCACTGCCCTCTGGCCAGAAACAAGGCTGCAGACGCGGCGGCTCGAGAGCTCACGAACCGAGCAGCGGCCCATGCCGATGCCGCCTCTACCGAGGCCACACGCGGAAAAGTGAGGAAGTGGGAGGAGCGTATGACTAGCTACAGTGAGATTCCCGGGTAACCTTAGGGATATGTTATGGGAGTGCTCGAGTCTCAATGACGCGCAATCAGTAGTACAAATGAGGAGGCCGTCTCGAACAGCAGGGCGCACTGGGAGGCGGCTCTGCTCAGCTCCACATTAGAACAACAACTATGGGCCGTCCAGCGAGCCAAGGAAGCCGCCCGAGCCCAAGGGCTCACGGCCGTTGCCTAGGCCGGGGTTCAAGCCCGCCCCGATTTATCATCGCCGGACTCTTAATAAATGTTGTTTCTCTCTCTCTCTCTAAAAACACAATTACGAGTCCCATACTCCCTGTTGGTATACTTGTCAGAAATGTCAGTGCTCAAGAACTTTAATTGCTTTGATATGTCAGACTTTGGTGGCCGCGAAACAAATCTTTTGTCCAAATAGATTTTTTTTATCTGTATCAAGTAAACGGAGGTCAAGTTCGAGTTACTATCCATGTGAGATTCACATGGGACAGTCAAGCATGAACTGATATGCAACCTTGTCATCTCGGCAATGAGAACACGTATACATAACGCACACCTAATTCGAAATGAAAAGGGCTTTGTGGAAAAAGTTTTTAGATGCAGACAATGTATTAGGGTGCTGATATGTTGATAAAGCGGATAAAAAAAAGAGAGAGAGAGAAGCATAGGAAAGACAGGAACGCAAACCAGAGCTAAGCGATTAGGTACTATAATAAATCACCATCTGCACTTAAGATTGGGGCTTTTATACTCCAGACCAATTTGACAAAGACATTGCATGCTTCAGTCTGCATCTACTTGTAGCGTGAAAGTGAGACTTGTTTCAAAATATTCCTGAGCAGCTTTTGTGAACACATCCACAATGAATTTCATTTGAGTCAACGTAGTCTTTGAGCCCTCTACAGCATTCGCGGGTAAGGTTGCAAAATCACCTGTACCATCAAAATGACAAGTATTTTTTCAGACGTGTCTACGAAACGCTTGTGAGAAATGCGGATGCTGTACTATAGTAAGTAGAACAAAAGAAATTCTTGTAAAATTACCCTTTCAGTGCTGACTTGTTTTTGAGCATTGTCATCGGTTCGGAGACGCTGGTAGGCTACGCTTACCGCCAGTATCAGCAGCACTGTGTCATAGAAGATAAGAATAGAAGATAATCGACACAAAATTTCATCGGAATAACACGACGCCTTTTATAAGAAAGGATGTAGTGCATCGAGTAATATAATTGAATGATTAAAGCTTGATATCTATATGTCCACTATTGTATAGGTGTTTCTCACATGATTCAGTGCCACACATTCTCAACGAGCACTAATGACACATACCGGCGCTTCTCTGGTTCACCCAGGCCATGATGTTCAGTGCCTTATGGCATTGAAGTCGCAATGCGGCCGCTCGCAAATATACGACAATAGTCGCTCTTGGTCACTACTACAGTATTTAAATTCAGTTGCTTGCTGCTCGATATCACATACAGTTGCACGATTGCTAGTTTTAGCAGCGAGCCAGAACAGTCCTTTCTGCGATCAAGTAATCATTTGGAACCACGCCCGTCCGATCGCTTTACAACTCCAGTGCGATGGAACATTTTCGAACACCTTGCAAGTATTCTAACCCAAGCACCAGTTGCTTCGCATGGTTTCGAATCCAAAGATGGTGAATGCTATGACACAATGTGGTGGTCGAGCTCAGCTGAAGTCAGCTGCCCAAAACTACAATGTTTTGACGTGTACACAAGGTGTTTCCCTTAATTTGTACAATGAAAAGAACACACGGAAATGTATAGTTACAGTACACGTTAAGCAGTGACCGAACTGTGGATGTCACTGCGGTCAGCCATTCCACTTCGATGGCCTTTCTTGCTGGACTAGTGCTAGCTTATTTTAAGCCATACTCAGAGATGAAGTAAGGAGGTGCTTGCTGAATGAAAAAATTCGTGTAGCATTCGCAGCTAATTTTTAATAAATTAGAATAACTTTGATGGTGATTAGGTATAACTAATTTCTAATGATAATTCAGAATTCTCTATTGTGCATAAAAATAAGTTACAAATGGCGAATGAAGACTCCAATATATGAATGCAAACTGTTGCAGCGAAAATCTGTGACACTGCTTTTTAGAGCGAAAGCTGTTATGAGATCACAACTCGGGTCACGCGCAGTTGTCCGCCACCGCCGCCACCTATGTCCGTAACCCATCGCACATTAGAAAAAAAAGACCGCAGTTTCCCGAGCGGGAACACTGGTTAGCATGCGGAGCATATATGTTGAACTGCGATAAATGTGGTTTGTAATTTGCGACATGCGTGTGTGTTATGAGTGAACACGAGTGAACACGCACGCACGTATGCTGCGAAAGACGATGTTTATTGATGAGACGCTTTGTGTATTTTGAGCAAGATGGCTTTATGGTCCGTAAAGTGAAGGGTGAGTGTGTCTGGTTGCAGCGGTCGAAGGCCGAAGTTTGCAAAGACGTGGTCGATGCACGTCCCGCGAACCATGGTTGGATAATGTTTGCCGTCGTGCATTGCTCGTTTCAGAGAGTGCCGTGACTCCATGTAGTCGTTTGCGTTCCGCATCGCGAGCTCATCTCAGCGCGGCCTTGTCCACGGACGAAGTGCCTTCGGAATTACTTGCGGTTCCGCTAACACAGTGGCTGACGCTATTGGAAGAGACGTCAGTAAGTGTATTTGCGGATTCGTTAGCGTACATTTTCACCAGTGACATCGGACGTGTAGCGACCGCACAAATCAACCGACGAAGGGCGGCACGCCCCGACACTCGGTTATTTATAGCGAGCGCCGGCCCCGGCCTGCGCATGCGCGCGTTAGCATACAGCTGGCGCACGTACAACTAAAGGTCGCGCGGCGCGCGGAGGGGAGAAGCGAGCACAGCGCGCGCTGTGTTGAGAGGAGGAAGGGATGCACAGATGGCTGGCAGAGGAGAATGGGAGGCTGCGGACGACGACGGCGCACAACTAGCCCTGTAGTATAACATGCTCCGCATGTAAAAAAACGAGTACCACTGACACAGTGAGGCTGGAACCCGGGTCCTCGGGGCTCCAGCCCAGTATTCTACGAATGAGCCATAGCGGAACTTAGAACTTGTTAGCAAACTCTCCTTGGGCAGGATTGATGTCGCGAAAGCCTTCACTTTATAATAGCGTTTTAAAACAGCGAATGAACAACCAGTCGTCGCACAATGCGAATAGCGTAATGACAGGGTCGTCCAGTGCTCCAACCCATTACAAAACTTGTTCTTGTTCAGCTATCAACTGTGGTGCATACACACTTCAAGCATATTTCTTCATCGTCATCAGCCACTGCATGAACAATTAGCCCAAGATTTCTTGCAAATGTTCAGAGGATACCACGCTTCTCATAAAAATGACCAAAATATCATGGAAATGCCAGCATACTACCCTAAAATTTTCATTAGTAATGCCGTAGTACACATCAAGCAAGAGTGTTTGCTGAAGCTACCCAATGAGTGTTTAAAAACATTGGCCTCGAATCTGCATGTGGCACTGCAAATGTCGTCGAAAGACGATAGTCTTGCGTCTGAAGAGAGTGAACAAAAGATTTGTTTGATGTTCTGCGCACAAAAAAAATGGTGAACGGTATTCTGGAGGCGCCGCGTTAGAGTGCCTCGATCGTGTAGCGGAGAGGAACGAGCGCATCGGAGCGCATTTGAAACGAGCGCCATCTGGCAGTTATCTTCGAAAACGAAGGCATGTGCGCTCGCGGAGAAAAATGCGCGCCAGTCTCGGAGGTGATAAGGTGTAGAAAGCAAAGCGAAGGGCAGGTGCCACCACCGTGTCGTGGTAGCAAAGCATTGGAAACATCTTTTTGAGCATCGCGTTCCACTGACAGCGCAGCGCGATAAATGCTAGTCTTTAGAGTTACTTGTGTGTGCCTCTCCTAGTATAAAGCCACGCATATGAAACATCAGCGTGCTGTTATGGCGCCTCAGATAGGTGCAATAATTGTTTTTTTAATTGACAATCACACAACTATGAGCGCTGAAGCTTGAGCAATATCGGTGGGCGCTGCGGATGGGTTCAGCCGTCTGATGCCGTTTGAAGGATCGTTCAGAGCGGACAAACAGACAAATGTGCAGACAGATAGACAAACCAAAATTTATTTGTTGAAGGTCCCCAAGAAACACTATCATATTTAAAAGACTATCGTCTTTAAAATGCTCTAAACGGCCGCTCTTCTAGCTTTCGCTGTGACTGTGCTGTGTTTTCCGCGCAGGCGTGGCGTTTTTGTTTTGTTTACTTTTCTAATCTATCATAACGCAATACATAAGGCTGCCGCAATAGGTAGAAAAATAAATAAATACTTGTCGACGTATAGTGAACCTTTCTTGCTCTACAGTTTTCCCACGGTAGCTTCAATTTTACG
This sequence comes from Rhipicephalus annulatus, assembly GCA_013436015.1. NCBI lineage: Eukaryota > Metazoa > Arthropoda > Arachnida > Ixodida > Ixodidae > Rhipicephalus > Rhipicephalus annulatus. The sequence goes on along the minus strand of WOVY01011058.1, from coordinate 193,198 downwards.
CTTGTTTTATGTGCTCGTGTTACACGTGTGTTCCTTTTTCTTTTCTTTTTTATTACATAGAACCGGCAGTAGTATGTCAAGTTTTTTTTTTCTCGGCTAACCTTTGCACATTATCCAAATATCTCGTCATTCGCAGCTGTGTCATGACGTGCGCGATTTTTTTTTCTGGTGTATCACAGGAGTCCGCTGATCTTGAGCACTGTGAGTTTGTAGGTGACAGGAACTTAATGACGTTGCTGTGCATGTTCCAAGGGTAAATAGCTCTGAGTATAGTGGATTGCGATGCTGCATCACCAACTTTCTCAGCAGTGAAGCTCTGAAGATGCAAAATATCATTCCATTGTCTACTACACCCCGTACAGAAATGATGCAGAGCTTCAGGTATCGCTATAGTAATGCTTTTTTTATGCATTGAGGCCTCGCCAAAGTTTGCTGGTCAAATAACACTCGCCTTCAATTTTGAACCTCAAACTAAAGCCGCAGCCGCCCAATGCCAGCCGAGGGACTATGGACGTGGAAGCATTGTTTGCGTATGCAACGCCACGTACTGCGACTTCATCGGCGACATAGGGTCCCCGCCTAATGGAACAGCAGTTGCATTCGAGAGCAGCAAAGCCGGCCAGCGTTTCACCAAGACGACACTATTATTCAGTGAAGAGACTGGTCAGTTGCGTTTTATAACTTCCGCAGTATTTTCGTCATTAAACTTGTGTAGTTTTATCCTTCTACATATATCATTGTTTTTTCTCTGCAGACGTTAAACAGATGCTTTGCGTATGATCAAAACTTTGTTTATAAAATATGCAACAAATTAGTTGATGCTTTCAAGCCATGTGCATTAAGTAACTTAGCTCCACTGAGTGTTTTGGGCTCTCTCATGATATAGCTTCCTTTCCTGCATGTTGTGTTTATTAATCTGAATTTGATCTCTCTTGTCGTATTCGACCTATGCATTTTTGAGAACAACTTCTTAGGTACATTTACTCAAACTTCACATTATAAATGCGGTAAAAACGAATAATGAGGAGGCGTAACTGAGACGGCACGAACATTTCTTTACCTTCATTGTGACAGGGCTGAGCAGAAAATAAATCATGCATAAAATATTGCTTTAAAGTTTTACTGGTATATGCTTGTATTTAACACTTCCTTGCCCGCATGAAAGAAAGTGACATCTACAATTTAGCCTGTGAGATACCAACAGTGGAATAATTGTACCGAATAGTGTGAATAAACGCATTACGTATAATCAAAATGCTTGCTTCAAGAAGGAAGAACGTATCTGGTTAAAACCACGTCTATTGCATTTTTTTCCAGTTTCACACTATCCCACTGTCATGCAATGACGCTCATCTCACACTTCGACTGACACTTTCAATTTTCGATACGCGAGGCTATTGCTTTGAAGTTTCTATGTGCGGCCCAATAGTCCAGAGGTACACCGTTTTCAAATGTAACATCATAATAGGCGGACATCTCGGCCCCCATAGTTTCCTATAGTTTCTATTTCTTTCCGCTTCAACAGGTTCCACAGACAACGACGTGGTGCTGCTTGTGGTAGATCCGTCGAGAAAGTACCAGAAGGTGTTCGGATTTGGTGGTGCCTTCACCGATGCCACAGGAATAAACATCAAGTCGCTCCCGGCAAACATGCAAGATGACATTATCAAGTCATACTACGCGAAGCAAGGTAAAGGCCTGTCGCGTAGCCAGAATTTTTTGTAAGTCAGTGGAGGGTGCTAATTATTCTTTATTTTTGTGCGTGCGTGCGCTTATATCTGTGAGAGTATGTATAAACATATAAAAGCAAAAACTGTTGACGGGGAAGGTGGTGTCAAATTCTTCCCCCTTAACTTGGCTACACCAGTTAACGCTAAATCTGTATATGGATATATTTTATGACAATACTTCTCGTCTAAATCCTACTTTTTAAAGTTTCAAACATGAAACTGAGAATTGAAAACAGACTAAAAAAAGAGTAATTGCAACGAGGTTTGATAATTGTTATTAATGTGCCTTTAAACACATACAGTTTCTATGAGGATGTGGAGAGGAGAGGGCCGCGGATAGAGGAAGGAGAAAAAAGCCATGCGCACCATCAAGCATGAGTGAGCATTGGCGTGTTCTGTATATCACCTGAAGCGTCTGTTTCTACAACTTGTTCCCACGGATTCGCACTCTTACAACATGGGACCTTCTAGTGTTGTACAAGCAACTACGTTAACTTTATGAAAATTGAAATTAATGTCTGCTTTTAGGGCTTGCGTACACCATCGGAAGGATTCCATTGGCCAGCTGCGATTTCTCCACGCGAAAATACACGTACGATGATTCTCCCGCAGACTTGGAGCTCAAAAACTTCACGCTAGCCCCGGAAGACTTTAATCTCAAGGTAACTAGAAGTGCGAAACAACACATGAGCATGCGATTAAAGGGGAAAAAATTGGCGAATGTTGCAGTAAACCTCGCAAGGCGTCGAACAGCGAAAATGGACGATTCTGCAGAGTATGCTGGTTGCTCTTAGATTGTTTCTAGGCCGTAGATATAGGTTATGCAGGTTTTCGGTTGCTCCTTGGTTGTCGCTGAGCTTTAGCTAGAAAGCTCTAGGTTGTTTATACGTTGATTCTCAGCGCATGAGGGTTCGAGTTAAACCAAAGACAGTCACAGTTGTCCAAACTCCATAGACAGGCAGTCGAGCCGAAACAAAGCGTTCGCACCTGCCATGTATACGAGCACGTCATCGTTGGCGTAGATCTTCCATCGCTTCGGGGTCTTCTCGCTGCCGTGGTTGCCTTTCCCGTTAGTACTATCTCGTAGTACGTACTCGTGGTCTTCGGATCGCCGCTTCGGCTGCTGACCCGCAGGGCGCGGATTCAAATCCCGGCTGCAGCGGCTGCATTTCCGATGGAGGAGGAAATGTTGTAGGCCCGTGTGCTCAGATTTGGGTGCACGTTAAAGAACCCCAGGTGGTCGAAATTTCCGGAGCCCTCCACTACGGCGTCTCTCATAATCAAATGGTGGTTTTGGGACGTTAAACCCCACATATCAATCAATCAATCAATCGCCGATTTCGCTTTGCAACCATTTGCTGGGCCTAACTGTTGCCTGCCCTATTTTTAGTCAATCGGTGGTTAAATAGCGGTATTTACCTAATTTATGTGACACATAACCATTTATTATGATAGTTTTCTGGTAGGCCCCACAGATGCACGTGCCCGTTAAGTTGATTACAATTGTCCGCAATCAACTCTTATGGAAGAATTTGCCAAATAGCTCCGCTGTTAAAACTGCGCAATGGTTAATGCTTGTCCATTTCCAGCACGCTGGCACTGACTTCAGTCATGCGAAATTTCGACTTTCAAAGATTGAATGGTCAGATCGAGGATGTTGCAGGTTAGGAGAATGGTTGTTGGTCGAAGAAGCGGAATGCTGTTCTCCGTTAAGTACGCTCTTCTGCGCCTATCAAAATTTGTTCCTCTCAAGTGCACTCAAGAAAGTGCGCTGCATGATCTATATGTAAGACTGGGCATGTTCATCGTGTTCCGAGACATTAGCTGTGCTTCTGTGAATAAGGTACTGGTGTGGGGCTCTTTTTTGAGTTGTGTTTCATATTTATCCCATCCAGGACTAGGATTGCACAGTGCAAACAATGTAGTTTACGTAGAGCAGCGCAACACTGCATGGTATTATAGACACACATAACTTAACGAACCCGGCAACGTGCCCCTAGAAAATCACAGACGCTTCTTTTTCGGAAACTCGAAGGGGAACATAAAACTCAACACAAAAAAACACACAAAAAATGTTATACCTGTAGCGGAAATTGCAAACAAAAGCTGAGCATTTGCTTAAAAAAATGCGCTATGTACACGTTTCTCCTTTTCCTAAGTAATGGGTTGGTTTGCTCACATCAAAGGAACACGAAAAGGCTTATATTTCAGATGCGAAGCAGCTTATGGTAGGGAATTGTCCATTGTCCGTCGTCGTAGCCACGCCAATACTCGGCATGCCCATTAGATGGCTCTGCTCTAGAGTGGTCACTCTACTTCGGCACGTGCTCTGGTATGAGTGGAGACCGCCAGCGGCACTGCGCTGCTCTGTATAATAAAAGCACTTATTTCTCTTTCTCTAACAAACACAGCGTAGTAGAATGAAGACATGAGCGCGAGTGCGGCAAGGGTTTGCAAAGCGGCTGTGTGCGCAACCATGAACGTCTATAGTGATGAATAAAGAGCCCCTCTTTACGGAACTTTGAGTCAATTCATGACTGCTTCGGGGCTCCGTTTATGGAAAGATGTGTGCGTTTTTTCCCCTCATCCTGAAAGGTACACAATATGTGAATTGCGGGGATGCTGACCGGAAGGTATGTATCCGGTTATTTACCTGGCACTCTACGAGTGTCTTTTAACATTCCTCTATCAAGCAGTGCATTTAAGAATGTCTTACTCCAAAGATGTATAAATTATTTACATGCGTTCTTTTTTATTAACAGCGAGAGGAATTTTGATGTCACGAATATATTTTCTTTTTCTGAAACACATATTTCGAACCATCAAATAATTTTGTCCAGTTTACATTTCTACAATACCCGCTAAAGCACCATGGTGGTAAACAGTTTTTTTTTTTACAGAACAGTTGGTTGCGTTGTTTTAAATAAACTCGTTTTCAAACACTGCCCAGGAGGGCAGCCACCAACGTCGCACTTTCTGGCACTTCCTTCACAGATTCCGTACATCAAAGCGGCCATGTCTGTCTCCAGTGAGCCGATATGGTTCTTCGGGAGCGCTTGGAGCAGCCCAACTTGGATGAAGACTAGCAACACTCTGGAGGGTCGCGGCACTCTGAAGGGTGAACCAGGAGGTCCATATTACAAGGCATGGGCAAAGTACTACGTCAGGTATAGTTATAGTACAAGTACACACACAATTGAAAGCTGCGGGAATGGACATGTAAGCGGTGTACGCGTCACGTAATGTTCACTGGCCTGACGTTTTCATGCGTCTAGAGATCGGAAAAATCACGTCACACAACGGATATTCATTCGAGGAGAAGACAAAGTGAAAATGCGATGGGAAATATATGACTAAGAAATATGGCTATGTTTACAAGATAGAACTATCGAAAAATATAAACGACTAACAATATGACAGTACAAGATTGCAGCCTCATCATAATTTATACGCGTGAAGATGTGCGTAACAGGTGAGACAGTATGCACAGAGCAACAAGTTAGGTACGGTTTCGCAAAGATTATGTGACAAAATCGTGAAAAGCACTGATAATTTTGTGCCTTCGTTTTCTGGTGAATCATTCGGTTATTCAGCAACCGACCTCTGTTTGCTTTAGTTCCCGATTAGCATTTTATGTCGACAAAGAAACGCTTGAGACATAGTTGCCGAGTCTCTCGCAATACAGGGTAATAATAATGTTATGTCAGGTTTGATTTATATGTGGGGTTTAACGTCCCAAAACCACCATATGATTATGAGAGACGCCGTATTGGAGGGCTCCGGAAATTCAGACCACCTGGGGTTCTTTAACGTGCACCCAAATCTGAGCACACGGGCCTACAACATTTTCGCCTCGATCGCAAATGCAGCCGCCGCAGCCGGAATTCGATCCCGCGACCTGCGGGTCTGCAGCCGAGTACCTTAGCCATTAGACCACCGTGGCGGGGTGCTATGTCAGATTTTACGCGCCAGAACCACGATATGATTATAAGACACGCCATAGTGGATGGCATCTGAAATTTCGACCACCTACTGTTCTTTGACGTGCATTGACATCTAGAAGCACACGGGCCTCTAGCATTTCAACTCCACCGAAATGCGACCACCATCGCGTCCGAACATCTTAACCATTACTCCACCGCGGTGCGACACAATACAGGATACACAATGGGCATATCCCTTCGTGTTCATGTTTTTTACTTCCCACCAATATCACTCGTCAACTGCTGACAAGGACCGAGATAATCAATTCCCCCTGCCTCCTTCTTTAGAACTCCTGTTCCGGCCAAGCACCTGCAGGAGAGTGCTAAAACACAAACGTGAGCCAGACTGAAAGCCGCGAGTACCTGCAAGCGGTTTAGTGTCTTCATAGCGGCACCTTTAGCACTTGATAAGACAAGCACAAGCATCCCACACAGAATTTTAGTTGGGACAAAGTGACAGTTATATACTTCCAAGGTATAATGTACATGTGGTACTCTTACTCTGAGGAGTCTTAAGACGCTTTAAGACGTGAGTTGCGCTACCTAAACTACCAACACGTGCAACGAAAATAGTGAATCGCTGAAGCTTGTCTCCCAGTACACGCGCTAACAGTATACTCTTTTTGTCCTGAATAAGTTCTACAAGTGTTCCTTCACACTTTCGCGGTCTGTCAGGTTTTTGCAGGAGTACGAGCGCCATGGAATTCCCATCTGGGGTCTGACAACGCAGAACGAACCCACGGCAGGCTTGATACCTAACTATCCGTGGCAAGCACTGGGTTTCACGCCGAAGACGCAGAGAGACTTCGTCAAGCTCGACTTGGGACCGGCGCTAGCTGAAGCCGGTTACGGATCGGAAAAACTGCAAGTCATGATCCTTGACGACAATCGCATCAGCCTTCCGCACTGGGCAGATGTGGTGAATATCATTATTATCCGGTGACTTCTCCGCATGTAGTGAGTGCGTTGCGTGATGAGATATTGTCACACGGCAAGCAGCTTTTAGATTTTTTTTCTGGTGTTTAGGTTTCCACTGGGTTTCAGAAAATGCTAAAACACAAAAATGTGAGCAAGACCTAAACCCATGAGGACAAGTCTGTAAGCGGTCATGATAGTAATTCAGTGATTTCTAAATTTGTTATTAAAATGTGTAAATACAGCTAATAAGGCAAGTCAGTGTATTAGTAGCGTATCAGACGTATTGACCGTGAGAAACAGATCTTCATCACGAATATTATATTTTAAGATGGCTTTTTTAGCCACATATGTTTGTAATATTAATCGATAACGAGAAGAGTATAGTAAGAGAAGAGAGAAACCGGGTGAATAGGACAGGAAATGCGAGAAATCGGGTGGTTAGCTGGTAAAAGGACTTTTGGTTTACTATACTTTCACTGAGGGAGAAAGAAGAGTAAAAGAGAGACGTAAATCATAGCAGTAAAAAGGGATAGCGCGCGAAAAAGAAAGGAGAAGGCGCAAACTTGCCTTTTCTTTTCTTCCTCAGGCGCTTTCTTTAGTGAAGTATTTATTCCAATATGCAACTTATTGAATCTCTTATTGTGCTTACCACGGTTCTGTTCTGTTGTAATAGCCTCGCTGGGGAAAGATTCAGGTTCCCGTTGTCTCGTCTATGCCATATCGGTTGGTTTTGTATGATTGTCATAAAAAGAATTGGACCACTTGGTTTCTCATTTAATTCGTCAGTATCAATGTCTCACTTGAGCATGGTGCTTGGACGCAGATGTTTAACAGCTGGTACCCCGTGAATATTGATGCCAAAAAAAGTTTCGCCAAAGTCCCGCAGGTGGAGGAGAGGATATAAAAAAGAAAGTTAAAATTTAGCTGCTTGCGCAATATTTTTGCTACAACCGGGTTGGTTTCATTATTTCCTTTCGTAATCAAGAATTGCTCACTCTGAAATTGATCGTTTGTCAAGACAGGCTGAGGCCTGTCGGGGGGTACCACCTGTGTTTGCAACACTGACGACAGTGACAAAAGAACGTGCTCGATAGTTTCTTCACTGCCACATGTGCGGCAGTATACGTTCAGAGTTACGTAATTAATGGAGGAGTAGAGCTTCCAGTAGATAGGAGAGAGGCTATGATTAATAGCTGATCATAAAGCAGGTGTCTATTTCAGGGTCACATGTGCATGCGACTGACCTGCAGGCGTCGGGTATAGTCGCTTTGGTGAAATTTCAGCATATTCCTTTAAGTTCCTCACCAAACAGTCGGAATACGCGAAAGGTTACGTGGATACTTATGTATAAGCAGTGGGAGAGAGACGTAGGCGGCAGAAACCTAGAGCGATTCAGGTGTGGCGACGCGTAGGTCACGTTGGTCGTTGTTATCATCAGTCGCCATAAGTAGCTGCACCGTCCCCAGTCGCGGACCACTGCCATTACTAATGTGAACGCCAATAGCTCAGCTCCCACGAACTTCTTAGTTCTAATAAAGCTCCGGCAGCTTGTAACTCTCACTGTAAGTTTATGATAGTGACATAGATGCATGACAACACAAGGAAACGGAAACATTCGCGCATGTTATCGTCACGAGCTTCTCCGATAGCCATATCCGGCAAGAATATTAGGCTAAGGGCAGCTGCCAACACTCGCATTGACAAAGCAGTGATGCCGAAATTCCCTTTCGAATGTTGAAGTCCCGTAGTATGTCAGTTCATTTTCTTACGATGCAGCTAACTTTATAATGTAGAGGGATCAAGAGGATGGGGTCCTGGCCCAAGTGTTTCCGACTACAGCATAACAAAGGTCGACGTGTGCAGCTGTCATTTAAAAAGTGGTGGTGGTTATAACAAATTTAGTAGTAACTTCGGCAAATTCATGACCTGGGCTAAGACAGCCCCCGAGGAAGACTGGAGACTGTCTCTTCGCCGCCTCACGGGCTTGCTGGATGGCCCACAGTTGATCCTAGAGGTTGGAGCTGCGCAGCGTGGCTATCAACCCTGGGGAGAGACTGAATTTTCTTCTGCTAAAAGTGCACATTCTCAGAGAATCTGCCGAAGTGATGCCTGAGTCTAGCCGCACACTTTGCAAGTATCATCTGGGTAGACGTCTGGATATATCCTCTTATGTTGAAAGGGGTTGGGGAAGGTCTTTGTTTGTAATTGCCTCCAATCTACCGCTTCGGATCTGTCGAGTTTAGGGCTTGGTGGTGAATAAAATCGCCATGATTTCTTATAAAAGTTCGTTTGCCATAATAACGCGTCATTCTATCCCTGTACGTCCAGCCCTCCACGGGATGTCCATCCCCTGAAGAGGACCTTTTTACGCGGGCGCGGAACGTGAGACCTTGCGGCGCACGATGAACCTCCCCACTGAGTTTGGGCACGGGGGTCTTATTTTTTAATTGGTACCATCAACATTACTCCAACTGTATTTGTCTGCCAACATTACTGGTAACGGTTCACTACACAGGTGCTAGGCGACCCTGAAGCGGCCAAATTCGTCCACGGAGTCGCCGTCCACTGGTACATGAACTGGCTCATTGGGCCGTGGGTACTTGACAAAGTGCACGAACACTTTCCCGACAAGTTCATTCTTGCCACCGAGGCATGTGCCGGCTTCCAAAAGATCGTTAAGGACAAGGTCAAACTGGGAAGCTGGAAACGTGCAGAGGATTACGCAAGCGACTTATTGGAGGTGAGGCGCTGCAGTATATCAAGCCGCGATTCTGAAAATTGTTCCCAACGAAGGTTAAGTTTTACTTTCGAAAGACAGCATATAATATTCATCTAAATAAACATATAGAGCGCACGCTGTCTTAAATATGAAGGTTGTGGCGCTCTTTTGCTATTGAGTGCATGATAGATTTTACGTTAGCAGTTGAACCAATACATTTGTGTAGATATTTCTGTGCAGGGTTGTCATTGGTGGGTATACTTCTTGTCAAATTGGTGAATTTGGGAGGCCCATGGTGACCTGAAATTATAAAGGATGACATGGCGATATTTTTGGCACTTTTTGACTTAGGTCTAGACTTAGTTAAGCATTCTATATTCAGTCTATTCGAAATAAATGGGCAACAAATTTTTTTTAAGTTTTTTAAAGATTTAGAGCCTCCAGTAGAACACGCACTTTACGCGCAATTCAGTACCTCTGTCTTGTTTCTCAATTCACCTACATCCTTGAGACATTGGCATACTGGTGTGTCCGCCAGCAACCTCCCAGCAAAATTTACGCCAACAGAGTGCTTCACGTGCCACGAAGTAGTGCATGGTATAAGTTTTTAGGTGCTTTCAAAGTTTTAAGCTTTTTTGAGGTTTCGCTTCTCTAGCGGCTAGGTGATGGTTAGACCGTGTGTTCCGACCACACTGTCCTTGATAGCTTGTCGACTTCTTCACTACTGTAGTACTCTTTGATTTGGTATGTATAGGTTAAGTTTGTTAACATGCTTTTCAGGCCAGCCAAGAAGTCGATGTTTTTGGGCAGTCTTCAGATACTGCACTGAGGCGAATGCGTAGCGTAAGCGTCACTTCAAAGAAAGTTGGGTGCTGGAATCGCAACGGTTACGCAGTTTTTTTTATTTATTTCTGTTGTTTTGTAATTAAGTTGTTCGATTATCGGACACATTAGTGCACTACAATGATGTTCTTTGAAATCAGCAGGAAGGTTCAGCACGCCGTCCTTCTCTTGATGCAGAGACTGTTTCGCACTGTTTGCGATACAGCTGAAGCCATCACAGACTTTTGTTATGAGGCGCTAGTTTTCAGGACACCGCTGGTGCATGCATACTCTTTCTCAGTGCTCCCATGGTGAAGTGGGCGATGAGACTCTAAGCCCAGTCAGCCCTCCCATGGGGAAGTTGGTGAATGGACTGGCATTAAAAAAAAACGTCAACATTGTTTACGGTTACGGATGATATTGCGCTTCAGGGGAAATACACAATTAGCAATTGTTAGTACCAGGCTCGCCACACATATGTCGGATGGTGACTTTTGGGGCGATATTTGACAGAAAATAGCGAATTTTGGTGACCTTTTGCTCGTGATTTGGCAAATTTCACTGAAATGTCCGTGTCACCTGCTTCTTCGACAGATGCAAATTTTTCCGCAAGGAAGTTAAAAAATTCCGCCATATCCACGAAGTGAATGATGATGAGTGGGCGAAGCTCCGGAGGTAAACCTGGTAAACCATGAATCCTCTGTACATTTTGCCCACTCGATTTTATTACATCGCTCCCCCTAGCGTACGTCGCCGCACTAAATCGAACGATTGCCTTCAACCAATGACACGCGCCATATGTGACATCATTCCTATTTTATAAGATCTCGCGTCTTTCATCAACTACAAGTACCGCTTTCTAGTTTATAACATCTTGCATCTTTTCATCATCAGCTACAAGTACCACCATCTAGTAAACACTACAAGAACTAAACGACAGGTGGCTACATACAGGTGACGGTACCGCCATCCAGTGAACACTGCAAGAACTAAACTAGAGGTGGCTACATACAGGGGACGGTACCGCCATCTAGTGAACACTGCAAGAACTAAACTAGAGGTGGCTACATACTGGGGACGCACAGCCCACGCCCTAAGGAGCTTCGCCCCTAAAAACAGGTCTACGTACACCCAAACGAAAGGAAGTGCACGCTGACTGAAAAATTAAATGTGATATGAACAACGTGGTATCAGGCGAACAGTGGCAAACGCCAATCTAAGTGGCATTATTCTGACATTACTGATTAGCTTGTTCTCATGACTTAAGTTCTACATAATTGTGTGCGTTGCTTAGCAAAATGTGAGCGAGGTGATATATGGTGCAAAGATGCAGGTTGTATATAAACCATGCGTATTCTAGAGCCTGCGCGTGTAGCAAAAAACAATATATGGAGCAAGAAATGCTGAACTGTAACAGCGCTACTGCTTAAGGTTCTCGCTGCGCTTGGGTGAACAAAAGTGAACAAAGGGTGAAGAAAGTGTGAACACAAACTATGAATCAGCATACGCTCAGTTCATCCACTTCATCTGCTTTGCATCCACAACGTACGTGCCAATTTTCCGGTGGGGAATGAAATGGCAAAGTGGGGCGAGTCTGTTATCAGACTAAAAATCACGTAAAATGTAGTCACGAGAGAAAAACTACGTAACATCTTGCCGTGTGGCTCAAAATACCGTAACATTACGTAACATCTAGTCCCGCTACTAAAAATCAAATAAAATCACGTAACTAGGCACAAGACTAAAGTCAATGTAATATCTTTTATACGAATTATAGTCACGCCATTAGAAATTACGAGCCATCACGTAACAAACAGTCACGTGAATCAAATCACGTAACATGACGCGATGGATAGTCACGGGATATGTACCTTCTACGAAGCACGTAACATCTTGTTACGTGACTGAAATCACCTAACTAGCTCATGTAGTAACGCAAAATCATGTAGCGCTAGCTCCGCTGCGGGTTCCAGCCATAAACTAATGGAAGCTGCCCCCATATTTTAATGCGCTAGTTTTTAGACTCTTTATTTTTTCGGCATCATTTTCTGAAGTGTTTAAGTAATTAAAGTGGCATTACAACGACACTTTTATTGTTGTTATTTTCAATGTTTTCTCCCGAAAATATTTCTTAATTATTTTTATTGTTACGACAAGGACCTAAATCACTGGGCTAGTGGTTGGACGGACTGGAACCTTGCCCTAGACACGGGAGGAGGACCAAACTGGGCCGAAAACTTTGTTGACTCGCCCTTAATTGTGAACGTCACTGCAAATGAGTTCTACAAGCAGCCGACATACTATGCACTGGCCCATTTCAGGTGTGTATTAAATTTTTTCTCTATGTTCTCATTCTCTTTGTACTTCTAATCTGGAGTAAAGATGTTCCGTGAAGAAATGTGTTTTAGCACTTTATTAACAAAGAAATAGTCGTTTTCTCAGACGGTGTAATTACAGGAGATAAGTACTTTATCAAAGATTGAGAAACCTTTGCACCCAAATGATCGATTTAACGAATTGAGTATAAAATAATACAAAGAACCAAATATTACATCATAATATAAACTTTAAAATCAGTATGCCCGTAATAAGCCTTAGTCTATTTATGCATGGCGCTACAATGATAATTCATGTGGGCCCAAATTGCAAACTTTTTATCCAGTTCAAAATTTCTCTTCACAATTGGTCTTCTGTCTTCAATGAGCGTTCCTAACAGCACCACAAAAACGAAAACATTGGCACTGTCAAGATAAGTTAACTTGCCTAAACAGATTACCGTTACCGTTCGGTGATTGTCAACGCATCTAAGAGCCCGGCTTCCGAATAAGAAACCGCGATCAAATTCCATATCACTGTCACCTCACAGCCATGGCAAAGGTCACACACTATCCCCATGGTTCTGTGCGCGCAGCCCATAGCGTTTCTCGCGGAATATCACGCGCGATAATGTTAGAAGAAAACACGAACAAAACGCCACACTGGAGGTGATTTACGGAATAGATACCGTCCAAACACAGCCGTCACAAACTGCAATAGGTTTATGAAATACTAAGAATATCAGCTAAATTGATGTAACCTTGTTTGCTGTTCTTCTGTCCTCGTGATTCCTTCACAACTTTCTACTAGTATCGCAGCTGCATGAGCAGTCTTCTTTTTAATTTCTTGGTTTTAATACATATTACATGCGCGTACAAACAGAGTTCATCGACTCAGCTTTATATTTTTGCAGCAAATTTCTACCCAGAGGCAGCGTCCGGATCGAGTGTCATCCGGAGCAGTCGCTTTCACGAAACAGAGCTCACCTCGAGTATGCAGCATTCACGACGCCAGATTCGGCAGTCGTAGTGGTTGTGTTGAACAAGTGAGTCTTTTTGAACAAAATGTCTTGTTTTCTTTCAAGCCATACGGAGACTATTGCACTTTAAGCCTGCATGTGTTGGCAATGGCTCATGCCACACTCAGTCCATTATCGCTTGAATACAATGCGCAATATAGTGCGAATTTGTCCCTTCACCAACACGCAACCAAATCCATCATTGTTCACGCTTGTGAAAACTGAGAAAATTTTACATTGCCGTATATTTAGCACTGTAAGTGCGTAATTAAAATTAAACATACCCCGGTCTTCGTAATGAAAGAAAAACTTCACACTGATAGTCTGCGCTTGCCCCGTGTGCTCCTGGTCCGTGTTCTCTGCCGCGCAGTGCGCATCGATAAAAAATCACGAAATTTCCCAACCATCCAGCCTTATTCTCTCTCTCTCACTCATACACACACTGCATTAGCCTTGTTTAGTGAGACATATACAGCCAGTAATGAACTGAAATTTTATAAGTGCTACTATGTGTACTTCATCGCTGATGCACAGTGACCTCGCCTTTGTTTCTTTTTTTAAAGGGATGACAAGAAACATGCGCTGAAGATCAAGGACAGGTCCGGTTCCCACACCGTTGAGAAGATAATCAATGAGCGGTCAATAACGACTCTTATTTGGCGGTAGGCAGCACACCTTCATGCGAAAAGCACAATATTCAGGAGTTGTTTGCTGGCACCTTCTCCGTATCGTCCCCTTGGAGGAACAAATCTGAAACATTGGCTATGTTGGCTGCCCTCACCATGCACCCATGGTTCCAGCCACGACGTATTGCACCATAAAAGACTAGTCAACCTTCACGGTGGGTGTTTACTACTGGCAATCTCTCTACTTGGTTCTATAATATTCAATCAGCATAAATCATAACGCACCCGACCAAATGGATTCGCATTATGCTATTGTTTTTATCCGTAACTTATCTTCTACGACATGCTCTCTGATATGTTTGTGCTCAATAACGTTTTGTATCGCTTTCTATACACATGTCATTGCAGCTAATCACTATAGTGCTTGAAAAAGCTTACAAACCCTATGAACAAACAGTTAAACGGTAGATTAGGGATGAAGAAGAACTCACAGATAACAGAAATGCAAAATAAACCACCAGAACAAAAAAAATCACAGCATGTCCTTGGACTGAATGATGATGAGTGGGGCAAAGCGTCCATCAGTCCGTCTGCGCTATCATCCGTCCATGTGTCCGTCCGTTTGTCGTCCGTCTGTCCATCCGTCCGTCCATGCGTCCATCCGCGCGTCATTTGTGCGTCCGTCCGTCCGTGTATTTCAGTGCCTCCTTCTACCCCTATTAAGTTAATGTATGACCGAATTTCGCACCCCCACCCCTTAGGTGACTGGGAGTAGCTGCCCTCCCCCCTTCCTCCCAAAACACGTGGACCCGTAGGAGCCCGCGCTGCAACCGTCTTGCGAGCCCTCCACTCCACCACGACAGCTTGTTCGACGTTCATGGTGAGTAACAGTACCGAGGCGCACTGAGTGATGTCCAGGGAAAGGGAGAGGAAGTGCTCGAGCGAGTGTTACATATAGGCGTGGTCCCATCAAACTAGAGCACGCGCCGAGAGTATTGCCTAAGCGGCGGCGCGCCATCTCGTCCGCGCTCTTGAAACGAAGAGCACAGCTGGGCCTCTAGCGGGAGCAATGAGCACTAACGTACACACCGGCGCAACGATGAGAGACAACCCCGCCACCAAAAGGAGCAAGGATCTAGAAGAGTTCAAAAATACAACCACGGTAGGACACCAAGGGGCTGGTTTTGTTGCCAGAGTTGAAGTGAGAGACACTAGGTTGGCATAAAAAACTTTGACCTGACCTAGACTAACTGAAGATACGTATTTCGTGCTAGTGTCTCAGGGACTGAGACTCACCAAAAGTTTCCTCAACTGAAGTGACTCGGACTCAGACTCACTGAATTTTTCCTTAGCCGAGCACACACGGACTCAAACATACCAAATCATTGCTCACAGGACTCACTCAGACTAAGACTCACGGCTCAATGTGAGTCTGAGTGAATCGTCTCGTGGGAGAGTTTGCCGACCTGTGGTGAGAGAAAGATTAAGGTAAAGCAAAGACAGGGAAGTTAATCAGAGCAACTCTCCGGTTGGCTGCCCTGTACTTGCGAAAGGGAAGTGGGATGGAAATCACGAAAGAAGGCAACAGAGTCTGTAAGGGCAACGTAATAATCACAATAGCTCTGGCCGAAAGGAACGCACTAACATTGTCACCGAAATTTTACAACGCGGGATTCAGTGCGGTAGGCCTACGGAACAACAGCATCGCCCTCATAGGTAGTCGCCATGAAGTCCTTCAGGCCACTTGTTGAAGAGTTTTGGGTGCTGGCTAATCATTTGCTGGACAGAGAAAATAAATTATAGGACAGCTAGGCTCAGTTAGGTAATAAATAAAACAAAAATATATGCCAAGTTAATGATACGTGACCATTCTAGCATCAAAACGATGAAGGAGAGAGGGTTAGAGGGGACTAGATATGGACCAAGTGCCTTTTGTTCGCCAAGAAGCATCTGCCACCAGGAAGCACAACTGGTACAGGTGGGCACGAATGACGTTCATTTCGCGTTTCGAACAGAGACTGCCTGCTCGAAGATGTAAATGTTGATTACAACAAGCACCACACAAAACAGCCTAATATTTACTGTGTAATGCATTTCTCCAAATATGGGCCTTAATTTCGTCTCGTGAGTAAAATAAAACATTTTCGGCTTATTGCCAAACAAGCGTATATCTTTTTAATAAAGAAGCCCCCAATTTACCCTATCTTTCTTGTTGTTTATGCACGTGGGTTGTAGCATGAAAAATCACCTTATTCTTTCGTTGTCTGAATAGGTGCATTCGCCTGGACGCGTTCACCGTGTTGTTATTCAGTCGAGGGTGTCTTGTGGGTGCAGAAGTTTATCTCTTGTAAAATATTTCGGTGAGATATGCATGCACTTTCACAAATACACTCTAAGCGCGGCAACGTCTGTGTACCGATAAAATAAAACTTACAAATGAAACTGTAAATGATACTAAATACAGCAAACTACTATAAAATAGAAGTGAACTATTACTGAATATGCACAAGTTTACTTTTAAAATAGAGGTTACCAGAATCGCCTCTAGAATTAATTTACAATATCGAGCGCTTTCATCGGCTGCTGACCCGCAGGTCGCGGATTTGAATCCCGGCTGTGGCGGCTGCATTTCCGATGGAGGCAGAAATGTTGTAGGCCCGTGTGCTCAGATTTGGGTGCACGTTAAAGAACCCCAGGTGGTCGAAATTTCCGGAGCCCTCCACTACGGCGTCTTTCATAATCATATGGTGGTTTTGGGACGTTAAGTTCCACATATCGATCAATCAATCAATCAATCGAGCGTTTTCAGCAAAAAAATTAAGGCTGCGTTCTAAATACTTGGTAGAGTGATTACACAAAACTGCTTTCAGGACATTTTATGCGTCCACCGCTCTGCGCCATTTTTTTTAAATACGCCATTCTTCCTTCGACACGTTCCAGAAGATTACGTTTATCGCATGCTTCGATCAGTCGCATGACAGCGTAAGCATGGCTTTCAATTCTTCATCGTTTCTGCTGCGTGAGCCTTGTTTTTTGTTCTTGCACTTTTTCGTGGTTTTGACAAACAGCTTTGGTACACGTCCCCTTAGAAATACGAACATCTGCGGTGGATGACACATGGCGTACGCAAGCCGGAACAGACGCACTGGAGCGTTGTAATATTATCACACGTAATTACATCTTAAAAGTATTTTTATCTTGGTAAGAGTTTGATTGATAAGTGGGGTTCAACGTCCCAAAATTACCATACGATTATGAGAGACGCCGTAGTGGAGGGCTTCGGAAATTCGACCACCTGGGGTTCTCTAACGTGAACCCAATCAGGGCGGGCACACGGGCCTACAACATTTCCACCTCCATCGGAAATGCCACTACCGCAGCCGGGATTCGATCCCGCGACCTTTGGTCTGGTAAGAGTTTATAGAGAGACAGACAAATAGAGAGTAGCGTAAAAAACCAGACGCAAGGCGAAAGAAGCCGACTGCTTCTTTCGCCGAGCATATACCATAGCTATGTATATCAATGGAGAGAGAAATGGCAGAGAGAGATATGATTTATGTGAGCGTGAGGAGGAAGAAAACGAGGCGAAGAATATGTTGTCATCCCACGTCGTCGTGCTTGTTGGCGTGAAGGCGAAACCATCTTTAGCATAGACGATTTTAGCAAAGGGATAGGAAAGAAGTGAGGGTGAAGAGGATGAAAGAGGGTAAATTGCCATGTGTAGTAAGTATAGAAGTTGAAGTGGAAATTGTATTGAGAACGCGGGGTGATGCGAAAGAGAGGGAGAGAGAAAGTACATGGGAGAGGGCGCCACTATATTAGAAATGAAGCTTTCGTTGGCCGCCATGTATAGGCCTGGAAGGACACAAGGATTTTTCCCCATTCCTGCGATGTAGAAAAGTTGAGTTTTTCGTAAAACCTGCTGCCGTAATAAATGCTTTGGTAGTCTGATTCATACGAATCAATCAAGAAAACTAATTTACAATAAAATAATGTTAATTAGGGGGGAGTGAAAATTTGCAAGTGAGTGAAATATATCTGGTCCGAAGGTTTCTGTACGTGTGAGGAAAGAATGTTTGCTCTCAGCAATGCGTGCTTTCGTATAATATGAGAGGACACTTATGAAAATAATAACTTATAACTACGTCGACTCGCCTAGTACTGTAAATGCCACTGCTGAAGAATTTTACAAACAGCCTACGTATTACGCTATGGGCCACTTCAGGTACGTTTTGTTGCCGTTTATGATACAGCTACATATGTAAGAATATACTGTCGCTACTATTATAATGATGCTGCGACTCAGCCGGACTAACCGGGCGTTGTGAGCCAACTGACTGGCAGTGATGGTGTGCCAAAAAATAAATCTGTCGTTGTTGTTGTTACGATTATCCACAGGTGTGTTTGTTACAGACTATTTCTATTTCAATATTCTCGTCCTAGTTATATCTGGTAAAGTATGCGGCTCCAGAGAACGTATGTCGTGCCGCACAGTTTTAAAGACCCTACACGCGCGCATTCTTGCCTTTTTATAATCCCACGGCAAATTTATTCCAAGAGGCAGTATCAGGATATTGTAGAGCCTGGAACAAAACAGCGTTACAGACATCTTTGAGAAACAACTGGAACATACCTCCTTTTTGAGATAGGATTCAGCAGTAGGTGTTAACGTTCTGAACAAAGTGAGTAAACAGCGGTCGATATAAGAGGTGGAAACACTTTTAGACTTGAAGCTAGCTTGGCGCGTTGCTGAAAGTGAAAGAACCGGTACGTATGTTACTCACCGTCGAGTTTTCTTAGTCGGCGGTGCCTGTTTGTTCAAACTGCACATGAACGTTAGGTGAACAGTGCAAGCCGGGCAGCTTAACGAATAACTCTATAGGTTAATAAATGCGCAGCATTTCTTAGCGAACATCGGTGACTTTGAGCGTATCTATCTATCTATCTATCTATCTATCTATCTATCTATCTATCTATCTATCTATCTATCTATCTATCTATCTATCTATCTATCTATCTATCTATCTATCCGCTTACGGCTGGGTGCTCTCGTGGTCACCCCATTTACGGGGCGTGAACCAAAATCAACATGAGAGGGTAAGATGGTTTGACAAATACGACGCGCTTGGCAAAACATCAATAATGTCACAATCAAGTCGCGTACGTCGTGAAACACGTCCCGTCAGACAGTGGCACATACCCACTGCTGCACAGCCAATGAATTATGATTGATGATTTATTAGCGTATCAATTTGTGTGCTGTATCGCTCCATGGTCGCTATTGCAGAAAAAGGAAGCATAATGACGTGCCAAGTGCCACAAAAAATATTGTTTTTATGGTAGTGGACAAGAAATTTAAAACGTGGTATACGCTTGCGTAAATGCTCTCTAAGGACGTCTCAGTTTTGGATTGGTGTGTTCAGATGCCTAACTTGCGCTAAGTACAGGTGCGTGAAAATTCATATAACTACATTTGTTTACATAAGAGTCTGTGGACCTTTTTTCAATGTAGAGATGGATCCTCTCCTTTCTGGTCAGTTGCACGGGAGTGGAAAAGCTGACTTCACAGCCTTGGAGGTGAAATCGAAGGGGGGGGGGGGGGTGTCACGCTTATCAACAACAGCTTGGAGAGGGTTATGGCGGCTCCTAAACAGCCTTCGTTGACAAGCCGCAAAAACAGCGTGAATAGGTATATGGGAGTCCGAAACGGTAACTTTGAAACTTTGACGACGTGCTGACCGTGATCAGAATCAGACGAGAACAAGTGGCGGAATTTTTTTGCAAGAACTTCAAAAGCTCCTATGCTACGAGTAATAGGAAATATCTGACGCCGACAATATCACTTCGTGTCAGCAAAAGCATTGGTAATGTTAACTCAAATAGGTCCCTGCTACGTTACAAT
This sequence comes from Rhipicephalus annulatus, assembly GCA_013436015.1. Lineage (NCBI taxonomy): Eukaryota > Metazoa > Arthropoda > Arachnida > Ixodida > Ixodidae > Rhipicephalus > Rhipicephalus annulatus. Next base: position 173,164 of record WOVY01011058.1, on the reverse strand, counting down.
GCATCGGCACAGCCTGACCGTAATTTATTGGCAAAATTACTTAGCAGTATTTTCAAACTCTCCTGTTCTAACTTTTTCTTTTGGAACCACAAGGTCACACTGAAAATCCAGGACAAGGCTAGTTATGTGAGCGTTCAGAAAGCATTAACGAACATTCCACAACAACGTTCATCTGGAAGCCAGAGAGGCCGTGCCTTTTATAGTGAACCATCCAATACTGCTGGTGCAGACTTCACTTGAAACATGAGGGTGTAAACTGTTCAGCTCTTTTTTACTTTCATTTTCTCGTGTGCGTGACAAGTTCTCACGTTTTAATTGAATAATTGTGCTGGTGACATCGGACGGTCTAGAACGAAATACCGTTCATTGACGCCCTGTTTTTTTTTTGTACAAACACTTAAATATAGTCGACAGCAATGCATCGCCATCAAGGTCACAGTGGTTATCGGCGGCGATTTATGCGGTGGATAACCGCAACCGTGCAACCGTTGTCATAAGAGCGGTGATAGCCCTCTCGTCAACACCACCTGTCCTCTTTGATGGCTCTCCGCATGCCCACTGGGCTCGACCGAAGAGAAGCCACCCTTCTTCATCGCTTATGGCTAGAGGTTACATTTGCGAAATCTTATTCATTTATTATAGGAATGGCCGACAACGCCCTCTGCGATGCCTGTCGTTGCGAAGAGACGCTACACCATGTCCTGTGCGACTGTACCTTGTATGCCATCCAGAGACAGTCACTGGCGTCCGTTCTTGCGCGCATCGGCAACATCCAAATGTCTGTGGACACTATTCTTTCAAGTGCCCGAGAGAGAACATTGCAACAGAAGGCGACAAAAGCACTGTTGAAATTCTTACGCGACACGGGCTTGAACAAGCGGCTGTAACAGCAATGTAACACACCACGAAAGACAAGACTGGACTATGACTGAGTGTGCGCTCGTGTGCTGCTTAATGTGCTGTGTTTATTTTTCTTCTCTCCCTGCTCTCTACCTTTCATCTCCTTCATCTCTCTCTCATGCGCAGGTTAGCAAACCAGCTGCTTATAGACTGGTTAACCTCCCTGCCGTTCTTTTCCCCCTATTTTCTTTACTTCCCTCTTAAAATCAACTGGATTTTATGCACGGCTGTAACATGTCAATTTGAATAGACTGTACATACTCCCCTCTCTATCTCCCCATGCATAGTCCTCCATTACTCTTTTTCCCTCCTCTTTTCTTCCCCGGTGTCGAGTAGTAGGCTTGAGCATGCTATTTCTCAGGCCGGCTTCTCTGCCTTTATCTAAATAAACCCCTCTCTCTCTATCTGTCATGTTCCACGACGATAATCCTGTGATGATGAAAGTTATATAGTTTAGGAACAAATATCTAAGATGGCATTATATTCTCACATGTCTTCTTTGAACGTTTGCTGTCTCAATGTATGGTAAAGCTGCATACACTGTAGTTACAATGCCTGATCGTGTGGCACATGGAACGTTAAAGAATACATCTGCGATTCGGAGGGTCTTTCTAGAACATGCCGTATTCAAGAATGTCCCTGATAATAACATAAAGAAAAAAAGAAGACGGAGAATCTCAGTAAATTTTGCAAATTTATTCATTACCTTTAAGGCAGCGCACTAATCGATCATTTCGACTATTTGACTGCGTATAGGGACTCCTACAATTGAGGATATTTTTTTGTAGATCCTATCCTTGCAAATTCGCAAGATCGCTTGTCTAGAAATCAACAGATACCCATCTTTCGAATACTTTCCTTCATCTTTTTATTTTTTTTTCATTCCTTAATCCCTTCCCTGGGAGTAGGGTAAACCGAGCCGGACGCTCGTCTAGTGGACTTCCTCATCTTCCTATTTTCTTGCTTTCGTGGTGTGCTTACGTAGTAGTGAACTATCCAAGATGATGGGTGGTCATCACATGTGCGCAAGATAAATTGTTTCACAACAAAAGCTGTTATGAGATCACAACAACGGTCGCGTGTGCCGTAGTTGTCCACCATTGCTTGATATGATTGATTGATATGTGGGGTTTAACGTCCCAAAACCACCATATGATTATGAGAGATGCCGTAGTGGAGGGCTCTGGAAATTTCGACCACCTGGGGTTCTTCAAAGTGTACCCAAATCTGAGCACACGGGCCTACAACATTCCCGCCTCCATCGGAAATGCAGCCGCCGCAGTCGGGATATGAACCCACGACCTGCAGGTCAGCAGCCGAGTACCTTAGCCACTAGACCACCGCGGCGGGGCTAGTTGTCCACCACCACCGCCACCGTATAAATATGCACTATACTGCAAAATAAAAAAAACACTTTGTATACTCGTATAAAAACACCGAGAACACGATGGGATCCAAACCAAGGGCTTCTGCGTGCCAGCCCAGTGTTCTACCACTCAGCCAAGCCTGCGCTTGAAGCTCTGTTTCACACTGACCCAACAGGCTGGCTCGATGCTGGCAAAGGAATCGCGTTAATGTAAGCAATTGCGCGTTTTATAACAACCAAGGAACAATAAGGCGTCACACAATGGCAACTGCGCAACAAGTTTAATAGAGAGTTATTTCTTTTTTTCGCGTAACGAGTGGGTCATCGAATGCTCCATCCCCACTCCCATAACAAAGCATCGGGGATAATTCTTCGAGGTTCTCAGCCACAGCATCAAAATTATTCAACGAAATGTGTTGCAAGTGTGTAGTGGGTACGCTTCTCCGAAAAATGATAAATGACATAGTCAGTGTCGGCCTACTACACAATAATTATGATTCATGTCGTAGTGGGTACCCTGCAAGTGTGGTTGTAGCAGTTACCCAAAGATGTGTGGAAGAGTGGGCTTTGAAAGCCCACTCTTCCAGCTTTCGCTGTGACTGTGCTTCGTGTTCCGCGCAGGCTTGGTTGTTTTTTGAACAAACTTTGCATGCGCCCTACTATCAGCGTGTGAATGCGAGCCAGTTACGCATCCCTAGTTAAAAAAACAGCGGTAAGTAATCTACACTCAGACAAGATGCACGCATGCGGAATATATATATAGTGCTCGTGGGACAGCACTCGTCTCGTGTGCATCTTATCTTTGTTTACTTTGCGCTGTTCTGAACTATGCCCTACTATCGCTTCATTTGCTTCGCCTTAAAACTCATGGGGTTACTTTAGACCCTTTTAAGCATTCATAGTCTCCTATAGAAGAAGAAAGCGGCCACGAACAAGCGTATGTTTCAACAATGGAGCTGTATGCACATATATCCCTGTTCAATCAAAGCAACAAAAAAGAAAAGACGCATATATAGAAGAATGATTACACACACACAAACACACACACACACACACACACACATATATATATATATATATATATATATATATATATATATATATATATATATATATATATATATATATATATATATATATATATATATATGCAGGATCCGAACCAGCGAAGGTCGCAGATTCGGATCCTGCCCACGGCAAGTTATCTTTTCACCCACTTTTCTTTCTTCTCACTTACATTACAATTGGTCTAATAACTTCCCCTATACTTTCCTCGTCATTATTGTCTGTTAGATCTCATAAATATTGCGTAAACACGAAAAACGAGACCTTAAGTATACACTTGTTTCTCTCTATTTATCTCTCTCTCCTATTCATTAACGAGGGTCTCATACTGGCAGACTTGGTGCCTTTAGGTTGTAAACGAGGGACTATTGGTCAGCTGCCAGTTAGTAATAAGTTCACGTGCTACGTGACGCCTAACAGGCTCATAAAGAGTGTGCCACACTCGCCACCATACGTTTAAATTGACATAGACACCTAATAAAGTGGCTGGGGGATAGTTGTCGTGGTAGCTCAGTGGTAGAGCATCGAACGCGTTATTCGAAGGTCACAGGTTTGGATCCTGCCCACGGCAAGTTATCTTTTCACCCACTTTTCTTTCTATATATATATATATATATATATATATATATATATATATTATATATATATATATATATTATATTATATACATATATAATATATATATATATATATATATATATATATATATATATATATATATATATATATATATATAGTCACGTGCGTCCCGAAGGCGACAGCGCATACGCGCATCTGCACGCTTTTATGCAGAACGCAACAACGAGAAAGATGAGGAACTCTCTCGCGCGCGGTTAACAAAAAGACCGACCCGCTGCTGTTTTCTCGGTGTCTTCGAGTACGACCTCTCTCTTTTGAGTCGCGACACTGGTGGAGGTGCTGGGGCCTGCAACCTGATGCAAGAAAGCGTTGTTCGGGACCGTACACCCAGTCCGGAGCCTCAACATCTTGTTGCGACTCCAGTACACCGATTCAGCCGGCGCCTATTAGGCCTAAGTCCAGAACTCTTGCCGGCATCTCCTGTTACCAACATGGCGGCCCCTTCAACGCCTGCGAATCTTCCTCCGGCCCAGACGACTCACCCTTACCAGGTAACTCTTGAGACTCCTCGTGTTCCCGAAGTCTTCCGTGGAGAACCGTATGAAGATGTCGAGGACTGGCTCGACCAGTTCGAGCGGACCGCTGTGGTGAATCGTGGTATATGCGTGGAATATGTGGTGTATATATATTGCAACGAGCAAGGTTGCGTAAAAACACAGGTTATTATTCCACAAACGTTAGCCGCAACAAGCTGGTACAGGCAGGAACCCGGCAAGCACGAGCCACACACGGACATCAACGTCTTCTTTCACGCTGGCACATAGCTGGCGCCACTATGCTTCGGTACAATTACTCCCCTCGCAGAAAGGAGCCAACCTGGCGACCTAGGGAAAGGACACGACAAGGGGCTCATAGCACGGTTTGAGGCGTGATACGTGTACTGTTTCACGCCCACGGCAGCGTTGGTCCGAGGGTGGATCAATGGGCTCAACTTCATAGTTGACAGGAGATGTTTGCCGCACCACACGGTAGGGGCCATGGTATTTCGACGAAAGCTTCGGGGAAAGACCGGGAGGGGTAGACGGGACCCAGAGCCAAACCAGCATTCCTGGGTTATAGTGTACAGTAGACGCAGAGGAATCGTGGTCAGTTTTCTGGCGCCATTGGTCTTGTGCGGTAAATGAGCGAGCGAGTTGACGACACTCTTCGGCATAAGCAGCTGCTTCGGAAACAGGCGTCGCTTCGGAAACATCAGGCCTGTAAGGGAGAATGGTGTCCATGGAGCATGACGGCTCACGTCCGTACAGGAGGAAGAAAGGAGAAAAGCCAGTGGTTGTTTGTGGCGCAGAGTTGTATGCGTACGTGACAAAAGGGAGCACTTGGTCCCAATTAGTGTGGTCGTCAGAGGCGTACATGGCAAGCATATCTCCAAGGGTACGGTTAAAGCGTTCCGTCATGCCATTGGTTTGAGGATGGTATGCCGAGGATTTCCGATGGACCGTGCGACATGCCTTGAGTAGCTCGTCGACGGCGTTCGAGAGAAACACGCGTCCACGGTCACTCAGTAATTCACGAGGTGCACCGTGTCGCAAAATGAGATGGTGAAGAAGAAAGGACGCAACGTCTTTCGCAGTGGTAGCAGGCAGCGCAGATGTTTCAGCGTAGCGTGTCAAATGATCCACGGCGACGATAATCCACCGGTTGCCTCGAAGAGAGTTGGGTAGAGGACCATAAATATCAATTCCGACGCATTCGAATGGTCTCGCTGGGCAGGTTAAGGGTTGCAAAGGGCCAGCAGTGCTGTGAGAAGGCGTCTTGCGTCGTTGACACGTGGTGCATGACCGAACGTACTGGCGAACGTGCCGATACATGCCGCGCCAGTAGTATCTAAGACGAAGGCGAGAGTAAGTCTTAAATACTCCAGCGTGGCCACACTGGGGGTCATCATGAAAGGCAGCGCAGATGTCCGAACGCAAATGACGAGGGATGACAAGGAGCCACCTACGGCCGTCCGTCACATAATTGCGGCGATACAACAAGCCTTCACGGACAGCAAAGTGTCTTGCTTGACGAGAGAGGGAGCGTGAAGTCGTTTCTGACGAACTGTGAGAGAGGACGTCGAGCAAAGAATTGATCCAAGGATCCTTGCGCTGTTCGGATGGCATGTCGGTGATGCTTAACGATGACGAATCGCAAATGGCAGTTGATAAGCAGGCAAGGTCAGGAGGCAGTGGAGAACGGGATAGTGCATCGGCGTCGGAATGTCTGCGTCCTGAGCGATAAACAACACGGATATCGTATTCCTGAAGGCGTAAAGCCCAACGAGCGAGGCGGCCAGTAGGATCTTTCATGGATGCTAACCAGCATAAGGCATGGTGATCTGTGACAACATCAAACTGGCGTCCGTAAAGGTAGGTGCGAAATTTTCCTATAGCCCAAATGATAGCCAAGCACTCCTTTTCCGTGACGGAATAGTTGGACTCTGCCTTCGTTAGCGTACGGCTGGCATAGGCGACAACGTACTCGTCGCACCCATCCTTGCGTTGAGCGAGAATGGCACCGAGGCCGACACCGCTTGCATCCGTATGAATTTCAGTGGGTGCATTGGGATCGAAGTGGCGGAGAACTGGCGGAGAGGTGAGTAGCCGGCGTAGCGCCGTGAATGCCTCATCGCAGTGGGAATTCCAGCCTGAGAGGTCCGCGCTACGGGAGAGAAGCTGAGTCAGAGGGGCAATATAGAGGCAAAATTGCGAATGAAACGACGAAAATAGGAACACAAGCCTACGAAACTACGAAGCTCCTTTAGAGTAGTAGGCTTGGGGTACTCGGCAACGGCACGCAGTTTGGCAGGGTCTGGCGATATTCCTTCTTTTGAAACGACATGGCCGAGAATTGTGAGTTTGCGGGCGCCAAAACGACATTTCTTGAAGTTTAGTTGCAACCCGGCTGCCGTAAGGCACTGGAGAACTTGTTCCAGACGGGAAAGATGAGTTTCAAAATTCGCCGAGAATACAACTATGTCGTCTAAATAGCAAAGACAGATGTGCCATTTAAGTCCCCTGAGGACACTGTCCATCATTCTTTCAAAAGTCGCAGGCGCATTGCAAAGACCAAAGGGCATTACATTAAATTCATATAAGCCGTCAGGGGTCACAAACGCCGTTTTTGGACGGTCTGGTTCAGCCATTGGCACTTGCCAATATCCAGAGCGCAGATCCAGTGAAGAGAAAAACTCCGCACCTTGAAGGCAATCCAAGGCGTCATCAATGCGTGGCAGGGGATAAACATCCTTGCGTGTGATGTTGTTTAGTCGACGATAATCCACGCAAAACCTGATGGAGCCATCCTTTTTTCGCACGAGGACCACTGGCGAAGCCCAAGGACTGTGTGAGTGCTGAATAACACCACGTTGCAGCATCTCGTCGACGTGTTGAGTGATGACGTCACGCTCAGCCTGCGAGACGCGGTAGGGGCGCTGACGAAGTGGAGTATGATGACCGGTGTCGATATGGTGAGCGACAACTGACGTGCGTCCCAAGGGAGGTTGTCCGTGGTCGAAGGAGGCGCGGAAACGGTCAAGCAGTTGAATGAGCTGATTGCGCTGGTCTTGCGCAAGGCCGGTGTCTACGCTGCGCAACAGAACGTCTTCGTCAGGTAGTGAGGGCGCGGTGCCAGCTGTGACAGCATCCACGGACATCGGTGTCGTATCAGAACGGGCATCGAAAGGAAAGATGTCATCATAAGTGTCAAGACTCCCAATGCATTCGCCATGCAATAAGGTAGCGGGACAAGGGAACGGATTGCACACGTACACGGCACTGGAGCCATCGGCAAGTGTTATGACGGCAAACGGGACGACAAGGTTCCGGCGACGAGCGCATTCTTGTGACGGCAGAAATAGGGCAGTTGAATCGAAAACGGAGTCGCACAAAAGAGATACCGCGGCGACCGAAAAAGCAGAAATGACGACGTCAGCGGCGACGATCACCTTTTTGGGTGAGCGAGGGAGATCTATGAATGTCGTGCTGAATGGAAACAAAACGAGTTGAGCACGAGCGCAGTCAACAACCGCATGATTAGCGGAAAGAAAGTTCCATCCCAGGATGATTTCATGAGACGCATGCGGAAGGACGACAAATTCAACGATGTAAAGCACTCCTTGAATCACAACACGAGCAGTGCATGTGGCAGAAGGTTGGACGTGTTGCGAACTCGCTGTGCGTAAAGAAATTTCAACCAGTGGAGTCGTCACTTTGTTCAGTTTGCGGCATAACACTTCACTGATTATACAAATAGCGGCACCTGTGTCAACAAGAGCAGTTGTGGCGAAACCGTCCACAAACACGGCAATCTCGTTAGGGGGCGAAAGATGAGGCCTTGGAAATTTCGTCGGTGGCGCAGCTCTTGCCTCAGGAACTGCGACTGTTAGTTTTCCTCCTGTGCGTGGTTGGAACGGCGAAGCATGGGGGAAGGAGACCGAAGACGGGGTGAAGGAGATCGACGTCGGCTGAAGTCTGGTCGACGTGAACGGGGGTCATGTGAATCGGGTGTCACATGCGATTCTGATTGCCGAGGTATGTTGCCGGAATGCTGCACATCATTAAAATAGAATCCACGGCGACGACAGTAGCGCGCGACATGTCCTGGAATACCGCAGTTGTAGCAAACGGGCCGGTTATCCGGAGTACGCCAAGAATTTACAGGTGCTCGAGGTGGTGGAAAGGGCCGATTTACCGGATAAACTGAAACTGGTGACCTGTAGTAGTTGTTGGCTGGACTGTATGAAGGAAGCGGCGGTTGGGCAGGAGGTCGGCGGACGGCTTCTGCATAAGTCAGCGGTGCAGCCACTGATATTGGGGATGCGGGCGAAGGGAGAGCCTCGGCAACTTGCGTCTGAATAGCACGGCGAAGTGAGTGGTCCAGTGTTGTGGGGGTCTCGTTGATGGTGGCGACAAGAGAGAGCTGTCGAGCAACTTCCTCCCGGATGTACTGCTGAATTTGAGGCATTAACACGCTGTAGTCGGGGCCACTGCTTTTGCACTCCAAGGCCGAAATATCAGCTGTTTGCGTATTAGCGCGACGTGTAGAAACTCGTTGCTTGCGCAGCTCATCGAAACTTTGACATAACTGAATCACGGCCGTGACGGTCTGTGGGTCTTTGGCCACAAGCATATGAAAAGCATCGTCATCAATGCCTTTCATTATATTCTTTATTCTGTCAGCCTCCGTCATCTTGGCATCAACTCGCCTACAGAGGCTGATCACATCCTCAATGTAGCTCGTGAAGCTCTCACCATTTCGCTGAAATCGTCCCCGCAGTCCCAGTTCAGCACGAAGCTTACGCATGGCTGGACGACCGAAAAACGAGGTGACAGCCTCTTTGAAAGCCGACCAGGTGGGGATGTCGGCTTGGTGGTTGGTGAACCATAGGTTGGCCAAACCCGTCAAGTAGAAGATGACGTGAGTCAGCTTCGCAGGGTCATCCCACTTGTTAATCGCGCTGGCATGCTCGTACTCTACCAGCCAGTCCTCGACATCTTGATCTTCAGTGCCGTTGTATACTGGTGGGTCACGCAGACGAAGTACACCAGAACACATGACGGGTGGCAGCGTGGAAGAGCCTTGTGGGGGATCGACGCGCTCGGTCATCGTGGACTGAGATGGTAGCTTACGGCTGCGGAGCTCCAGGACGTTACCCAGCACGTTTCCACCAAATGCAACGAGCAAGGTTGCGTAAAAACACAGGTTATTATTCCACAAACGTTAGCCGCAACAAGCTGGTACAGGCAGGAACCCGGCAAGCACGAGCCACACACGGACATCAACGTCTTCTTTCACGCTGGCACATAGCTGGCGCCACTATGCTTCGGTACAATATATATATATATATATATATATATATATATATATATATATATATATATATATATATATATATATATATATATATATATATATATATATTGTCACGTCGCTCCAGGGGGTGTCGACAAGGTCTAATGACGTCTGAGCAACAGGGCTCTAACCAAGCGCGGCGTTGGTTGGGCTTGTTTGCCAGAGTGGGGGCCCACGCGCACTTCTTTTAGGGGCGAAGCTCCTTATGGCGTGGCTTGTGCGTTTCTCGTAGTACGTAACCACCAGTGGCACATACCCGATATAGGTATAACATTTGACCTCCAAGGTGGTGCCGGTGAGAGGTTTCTCCTGTGCGTTGTTTAACAATAAAAAATAGTGCTCAATGTACATGCCAATGGCTGCTAATGGGGAATGAGAGACAGGAGCATTCGGCTTTTAGTCAACGCGCACGCTGCGATCCCCATTAGCAGCCATTAGCATGTACATTGAGCACTATCGGACAAGAAAAGGTTGCTACATCATACTTGCTGGGTGTAACCTTTTTAGTTTTAGAAAGGTTTAGCGAGCATTGAGCCGCAGGGCCATGAATACAATGAACTTTTATATACCATGAATGAATTCGAGGTGGTTAAAGGGGGGAAGCAGATACGAAGCGCAAGCCGTAAGAATTTAAAAGCTGAATCCTCCTGTCTCTCATTTCTCATTAGCAGCCACTGGCATGTACATTGAGCACTATCTGACAGGAAAAGGTTGCTACGTTATACTCGCTGGGCGTAACCTCCTTGGTTTTAGAAAGGTTTAGCGAGCATTGGGCTGCAGTGCCATGAATACAGTGAACTATAGTACATACCATGAACTCAAGGTGGTTGAAGGTGGGAAGTAGACCCGAAGCGCAAGTCGTAAGAAAGTGTGCGTGTGCCACCTCTCGTTTAGTCCTTGGAATGTCCACTGAATGGCGGTGCTTCTATATGGGGAATATATGATAAAAAGATGCGAGATGGTGGGACTTGGAGTGTTGAATAGATGGACGAACGGACACACAGACAGATGCATGGATGGACGCATGAACGGACGCAGGTGCAGATGCATGAACGAACGCAGGGACGGGCGCACGAACAGACGCATGGACGGTCACAGAGACGGACGCATGGACGAACGAATGCTTCGCCCCACTCTCCATCATTCACTCCGTGGATATGCTGCCATTTTTTCTTCTCTGTGGTGTGAGCCTTCACCTTGGCAACGACCCACTACTATATATATATATATATATATATATATATATATATATATATATATATCGGCCCCGTTGGGATCGCTTTGTCGATTGCTACTTCAGTTCTCGTTGCACGCCTCAACAGAGCCGTAAGGAACCGAGCAACTGGGCGCGTAGCATTGACCTTTCGAATTATTCTAGAATTTTTACTGCAAGCACAGCTGTTTTTTAATTGCCTACTGCTACTGCGCCAGAATTCTTCCTTTTGTGAAGGGCCCACTACACGTCCGTAAGACAACACGCGAACCTACGCAGCTGATCACTCTGTTGATGTTTTTACAGCGATGATCATTCAGTTTGTCTGTGGGCTTTGTATTGGGTAGCCCTTTAAAAAGACCCACTCGTTGCAATTCCCATGTAATGACACAAGGCGAGAGTCTGCGCTTCTGCCACGCAATATTGCATGCATTAAGGAGACGCCTTCCACTACATGACGTTCATTAGAGTATGTTTTTGTGAAGCAGGCTCAACCGTTAGTTAGCCGCCTTCTTGACCCTCTGTTCACGTCGTTCCACACAGGGTCAAGAAGGCGGCTGGTCACGCTGGTGTGCGTGTGGTGTCTTCAGCTTTCTTGAAGCCTGTGGCTTTTTCAGCACCCTTCAATCTTTTAGTGATTTCAGGGCTGTTCAACTAACTTCGGGGTGGTAAATTGTTGTCACAACATTCACTACCTAGGTAGTAACTGCAGGTAGTAGACCACAGACATTCACTACCTCTAGTTTCTTCTATGGTAGTAAACGTCTGTGGTTTACTATCTACAGTTACTACTTAGGTAGTGAATGTTGTGCCTACGATTTACTAGCTCAAAGGTTATTTTTTAAGGCTTTGCAAACGTACCAATTCATTGAAGTCAGGTGCTGGTAGTAAGGTAGCCACAGATTGTGTTAGGCATGGGTGTACCCCTCCGGTCGGTCTGACGTGACCGTCCAAAAATGCTATCGTCAAAGGCGGGCGCGGAAGATACATGAAGCTTCTGTCATCCACCGGAGAGGTGATGGATGTGTAAGCGCTTCCTCAATTGATCTGTTTGAAAAAGAAATGTGCTGCTTGATGCCATGCGCATGACCAAAATTTGCGATATGATCATTCTTCATTTATCCGCGTGCCTATATATTCTTGGTTTTGTCAATAAAAATTTCAGTTGGCAGTTTGTGCCCATCCTCATGTCACCTTCGTTCACTGAAGAATATTTTCGCTTTCAGGGTAATGGGAACGTGATTTTTGTTTATTTTCATTTACCGGTATTTATTCAGCGAAGCGCGTCGACAAGACGAGACGACCTGGTCCTATGTAAGCATATTGACGTTTCTTTATTTTTTTTCTGTAAGATGCAGTTAGCCTCAAATAAAGTACGATACATTAGAGGTTCGGACACAGTTTTACACCATGCTCAATCGTCTTATGCGGGTTAAAGAACCCCAGGTGGTTGAAATTTCTGGAGCCCTGCACTGCGGCGTCTCTCATAATCATATGATGGTTTTGATACGTTAAACCCCAAAAATAAATCAATCATCAATCAGTCGTTTTATGCGCCGAGTATTTTTGTTGAACTTTAATATAACTGAACTGCACAGCTAGCAGCCACACCAGCAGCTCTCAGATAAATACAACTTAGATGGTGGCAGTCCCGCTGTCAGGAACTGGCGCATGCACTTGTTATCTCAGGAGAATGGACTATTTTTATTATCACGGGTCTTCCAAAGCCAGGAGCCAGCTGTCGTTTGGAGGTTGAGATCTCCAACCTTTCAAAGCAGACACTGACGTAATTTTCGCCGCTTCGAAGACGGGTAATGTACGCTCACGATGCAAGAACATATCCAGCGATGTTCATTTCCTGGTCTTGTTAAATGATTGGTATAACTGGACGGATTAATTACTTACTCAAGATATGCGTAGTATTTGCTTTTTGATCGACAATGGTTATAGAAGTATGAATGCAGCCACCAGTTCAAGATGACCGACGTTCAGCAAGCGCTTAAACTTTGGCCGGGTGACTGAATCGTGTGACCAGACAGACAGACAGACAGACAGACAGACAGACAGACAAGACAGACAGACAGACAGACAGACAGACAGACAGACAGACAGACAGACAGACAGACAGACAGACAGACAGACAGACAGACAGACAGACAGACAGACAGACAGACAGACAGACAGACAGACAGACAGACAGACAGACAGACAGACAGACAGACAGACAGACAACAGACAGACAGACAGACAGACAGACAGACAGACGACAGACAGACAGACAGACAGACAGACAGACAGACAGACAGACAGACAGACAGACAGACAGACAGACAGACAGACAGACAGACAGACAGACAGACAGACAGACAGACAGACAGACAGACAGACAGACAGACAGACAGACAGACAGACAGACAGACAGACAGACAGACAGACAGACAGACAGACAGACAGACAGACAGACAGACAGACAGACAGACAGACAGACAGACAGACAGACAGACAGACAGACAGACAGACAGACAGACAGACAGACAGACAGACAGACAGACAGACCAGACAGACAGACAGACAGACAGACAGACAGACAGACAGACAGACAGACAGACAGACAGACAGACAGACAGACAGACAGACAGACAGACAGACAGACAGACAGATCAAAGTTTCTGCGTTCCGTCTTTAAACACCAGCCGGGCTGGCCTAGAACCATGAAGGTGGCAACCCTAGGCGGGTCGCCATACATGCAGAGGCGTCAGTGGAGAGCGTGGAATCGTGCTATCACCTTCTTCGCCCCTTCCTCCCTCTGTCCGCGTTCGATGCCGGTTGAACATCATGTCATGCACGGCTAACTACATGAACCCTTGACATATTGGCGCTTCTTGTAGTACCAATTTGAAGAACTTGTCATTTTCGATGGCTTCATGGCTGGTAGAGGCATGGTAAATTATACAGCAAACGGAAACTGCCAAACGTAATCGTATGAAATGCAGTGGTGACAGACACACGTAGCCACCACCTTTGTTTAATAAGCACTGCTGGCCCCACCGTGGTGGCCTAGTGGCTAAGGTACTCGGCTGCTGACCCGCCGGTCGCGGGATCGAATTCCGGCTGCAGCGGCTGCCTTTTCACTGGAGGCGAAAATGCCGTTGGCGCATATGCTCAAACTAGGGTGCACCTTAAAGGACCTCTGGTAGTCGAAATTTTCGGAGCCTTCCACCGTGGCGTCTCTCATAATCATATGGTGGCTTTGAGACTTTAATTCCCACGTATCAATTGATAAGTACTGCTTTGCTGGCGAAATATAGAGAATTAATAAAAAAAATTGCCCGCAGCTTCCCTCGGGGGAACACTGAGGAGGATGCGGAGCATATAATTGGTTAACGGGGTGTTAAAGTGCGACTTACTTGGGTCGATGGCTAAATTGGTTAACGTGGTTTTGAAATGGGGTGTTAAATTGCGACTTACTTGGGTCGATGGCTAAATTGGTTAACGTGGTTGTAGGAGGGGGTGTTAAATGAGTGAACACGTACACGCGTATGCGAAAGGGCGGCGCTGGTCGAAGGGACGTCGATCATTGTGTTTGTGGATTCGTTGGAATTCATTTCACCGCGACCTTGGACGTCGACGCGCCGTACAAACCAACCGACGAGCGGCAACTGAGCGAGCGAGCGCCGACCTTGAGTATATATACAGCGCGACGGCGCATGCACTGTCAGCTGTCGAATGTTCGAGAAGGGGGAGAAGCGCAACGGCGCATGCGCGCGTGTCAGCTGCCGATGTTCTCGAAGCGCGACGGCACATGCGCGCGCGTCAGCTGCCGATGTTCTCGAAGCGTGACGGCGCATGCGCGCTACATTATACAGCTAGCGAATGTTCGTGAAGAGGAGAAGCGCACGCGGTGTGTAGAGGAGGAAGGGTGCACAGATGGTGGAGGAGTGAAGCGCGCGCGGTGTGTAGAGGAGGAAGGGATGCACAGATGGTGGAAGAAGGAGGAGGAAGCTTGCGGACGGCGCCGCACTACAAGCCTCGAGTATTAGATGCTCCGCATCTAAAAGAAGCGCTGCGCGCGGCCTTGGGGAAGGCACTTTATTGGTGCACATAAAGGAAGGGTGCTGCATCACAAGCAGGTGATCAACCACCAAGTTTTCCATTGGCTTGTCTCTTCAAACACTTCTACGCGATGAGCTTAGAAACGAGCGATCGGCAAGTTGGCTTCACCGCAGAAATTTGAATCTCGATGTGACTGCACTTAACTAATCACATGGAGGCCTACTGTTCCCTTGTCATGAACGTAACACGGGCAGCCACGCATGCTAAACAAAAGCGCGACTCTAGAGATACGCGGCGATGCTGATCCCCTAGCGTAACCGAGAAAACTTCGGGGGGGGGGGGGGACTACATTTTTTTTCCGCAGTCACTGAGTAGAGGCTCGAAGTGCGGCCCGAAGCGTTACTCATTCGAATCTGTGCCGTCACTGTGTTGTAAGCATGATTATGACAGCTCAAATTTTTAGCATTATGGCTACCGAAAACCCCTCGCGTTCAAGTCCAAGACTGTTTACTTCTAATCTTTACTCCCCGAAAACTGCGGACCAAATGCAGATTACTGCTAAAATTTTCATTGGGCCCACTACTAGCCTCTGGCTATGAGCCCAACCAGTTTTGGTATTTTTGTATCTGATGCCTGCAAATAAGGAATTGAACTGAATTGAATAAAAAGCACGACACCACTTAATTCTCACTTCTTGCGTCCATTGCGAAATATTTCATGGTTTGGATTCGACCAAAAAAGTGTCCTAACATTGCCCCCCCCCCCTCCTTTACCCCTCAAATTGGGAGCCCTGGGCACGCCTATAGATCAGCGTCATATCTCTCTTTTCAATGAGCCGGGGATGTCCATGATTCGAATATTTCATCCCACACCTAATGTGAGTGTTAGAAGTACGCGTCCCCACACACAACGGATAGCAATGAAGAATTTGCATGCTTGGTTCCCCTCCTCCTCCTTATTTAGTGCGTATATCTTCCTTTCTTAAGATAGAAAATGATTATTTTTTTCTTCGAATATTCGTGTACAGTTTTCAAAATCTTTCTAGGAGCGTCTTTCTAGGAGCGTCTAATCTCAGTGTTCGTGTGCACACCGCTGGGATAAGCAAGCGTTGTGCACACAGTTTTCAGTGCATTCTTCACAAGGTGACTACGTTCAGCGGACGCAAAGGAATATTTGTGAACTCACAGCTTACAATGACAGTCGATACACTGACCACCGTAGCAGCACTGGTGACTTTCTTATCAGGTAAAAACTGGTTTATTATTATATACATATTTCTATTGTTTTTCATCATAACAGTGATGCGTCGATGTGAAAGAACGCGACAAGATACGAGGACCTCTGATTCACTCAAAAACACAAAATGCCACAGCATATATGCCGAACTCATCGCATTAGGAGAGTCTACATGACATAATTGCGTGAATTTTAGGTCATATCTTTTAGCGCAATGTTGTTACTACTGTGTGACAGCTGTTACACCCCTCGTATTCCCATCAACACCGGCGATTCGTGTTTGGCAAGCAGTCATGTTTACTTAAATGTGACAGTAGTCTAGCACATTTATTATCCCACCAGAAGTCGCACCAAGCGACAGCATTTATACATGCGGTGCACCACGCATTATGCGTTCCTCGTCCGAAAGAAGACACTTTATTTTCGCTGATTTACTTTCTTCGAACAACACACGCTGTTGCTAGTTCCCTTTTTTGTTTATATATACGAATGTAATTTGCTTTTTTATATATTTCTCTTGAAAAGGCATATCATATCAGTTGATTTGTCATTCAAGCGCTTCAACATGTACTGATGCCTTACTCGTCACATTCTATGTAACAGTTTTATTTTTCCATGGTAAAGCACGCAGTACCATTTCCCATGGGCTCATCCGAGACGTAGTTATCTTGATACATATCTTGAATACGAAAACATTCATCCTGTGTCCTGGTTCTACAACACAAAAATCGTGTACTTAATGGCGCTATCGATCACCATTTAATTCATTTTTTTCTCTGAATCCGAGACGCGCTCAATGAGACAACTAAACTACTGTGGTATAACAGCAAAAAAAAAACTTACAAAAAACACGACAAGCCACTAACTATAAATAAGTGTCGCTGTAGCCATAAACAAAAAAGAAAGTGATGAACATATTGTTTCACAAAAAACGTTTGTTTCACAAGAAAAAGCGAGCATGTTACGCTCTCTGTGACACTTGAAGGCGTACTCCTTTCGCATTGGTATGGCAGACACTCCTACATGTGACTACTGCGGAGATGAAGAGACCATCGAACACGTCCTGTGCAGCTGCGCTTGCTACGACACACAGCGATGCCAGCTACGGATGGTTTTGAATCGACTTGACCCCGGACCATTTTGTGTGCAGAAGATACTAGGACCTTGGGCATCTGCCTCAGTTGCGCAGAAAGCAACTAAAGCACTGCTACTTTACCTTAAGTCAACAAACCTGAGCGACCGCCTGTAAACTGTGTGTGCTCCCCGAGTGTGCTCGTGATTGTGTGTACCTTCTCATCTTTCTGCAACCTCTTTTCTCCCCTTTATCCCCTCCCCAGTGCAGGGTAGCAAACCGGATGTGCGTCTGGTTAACCTCCCTGCCTTTCCTTGCATCTTTATCTCTCTCTCTTGAAGGCGATGAATTAGGACATTCACTCAATATCCAAACTTGAAAGACGTAACAAGCCATGTTACGAGCGACACGCAAAAAATTTTGTTTACTTTCACAGTCGATTGTATTGTTTTCGCTTTTTCCCTTCGCATGCTCTCCAAGGCGTTCCTTAATTCCTCTGTCATTGCTGACGGGATGCCCAATTCCTCTTCGCTAATACTTCTTTGATTATGACCCTGGTTGTGCCAGATAATGTGCTAACTTCTGTAGAGATCCTCAGCTACATTATAGCTATTGTTTCGTGCCAGAAAATAAAACATTAGGTTTGGTGGTATAGCCTATATTTTTAAAGTATATCGGCCACGAGCGAAGCTTCGTCATTAGGCTAACTCATGATTGCTTCATTTTTAAACCAGAGACCATAGCACAGGACTGCCAGCCGAGGGACTACGGCTGGGGCAGTTTTGTTTGTGTCTGCAACGCGCAGCATTGCGATTTCGTCGGTGACATAGGCGATCTGCCGAGTGGAGAAGTGGTTGTGTTCGAGAGCAGCAAAGCCGGCTTGAGATTCGCCAAGACCACCGCAAAATTTAGTGAAACAACAGGTGAGCTGAAGATTGTCACCGAAACACTATGCACTTGCTTATTCAGTTACTTATAATTTTCTTCTTGTGCTTCCGCTTATGTTTCCGCCTTTTTAGAAGCCGTGATTTTCTTTCTTTACGACTTCAGTAGTGACAAATATTATCATGCATTAGCGATTGTGTGCGAGTGCTCTGCTGGTGATTCTTTCCTTCTTTTTCCCACCCCACTCCTCTCGTGTATAGAGAACTGGGTGTTTGTTGTGATTGTCTTCCCGGCCTTTCGATTCATATCTTTTTTTTTCTCTATCTGACTCTCACCTAAGGCAAGACACAGAGTAGCCGAAAAAAATGTTCAACTGCGATAACATTGATACATTAAAGCCCATCACCTTATTACTGAGGAAGCTTAGATAAATCAATGCGCATTAAAGATCAATGACTGAATGGACTTAAGTAGTTAAATGGCACCTCCCCGCTCGCCGAAAGTATGCAGAGCACTATGCTAAATCGACTTGCTTCGGCTGCTTTCTTTTTATTCAAATAACCAGATAACAATAAATGAATGACTTCTGGCTATTTCTTTTGCCATGATCACTGGGAATAAAATAAAACTTAAGAAAAATAGTTCTTCTGCTGCTGCCAAGGCTGTTTTGTTCACGTGTTGTGCGCATGGGCATTAAAAACATCGTGTATACTATGTATAGAGGGTGTCCTGAAGGGTGATTTACAAAAAGAGCAATTGCGTTAGGTGAAGCGAATTAAGTGCATATTGTTCCCAGTATTCCGCAGTAGCCGCTACAAACTTTTACGTTAACTACAATTATTGTTTGTCAGAGTTACAGTAGTAACTCCAAAGGTACTCGCCTACTTATCAAATTGTCAATGTGGCGGATGTCCGCATGTTTGAACTACATCTGTTTGTGGTATACGTGGTTCTTTTTTGTTGAGAAAGAAAGTCCACAAAACAGGAAAAATAACACGCGATTGCGCTTCCACACACAAAAGAAAGCAGCACCTTCTAACAGATGTCTCGAATAAGCTTACTGCAAGCAACTGCTTTGCCTCTTTTCTGTTGCCGTAGACAGTGTTCCACACATCGACAATGGTACATGTCGTGCGCCAACAACATGCGTTGCAGTTTTCGCAGAAATTTCTTCTGCCTAATTGTACGCCCCAATCATTATTTACGTCTCACGGTGAGACGTTTTAATTGATAACGCGAACGGAGCACTCTTCCGATTACAGCCTGACTCAGTATATGATCAAAGCGATTATTTTCTTAATTCGGAAAGTAAATGGCAGATACCATGACTTACATTTTTTTTAATATCGTTTTCGTTGATTCTGGCCACCTTAGTAAGCCTGTTTTCTAGCGCTGCGTCCCGATGCGTGCAGAATCCTAGTCCCGTGTCACATTTCAGATTTCGCAGGCTTTCTTTATTAGCATAAAATAACTTTCCTATTTAGATTTCGACAATTACGTCAGCCCTTTTTGAGTTACATATATAGGTGTGACTAGCTATTTATTTCAATTAACAAAAATATTAGTAGTGCCTACTGCATTACATTGAGAACAATATGCAGCAGGTCTTGCTTCGCGTAACGTTGTTCCATTTTTATTTTCTATCGCACTGCGTGATAATTAGGACACCCCGTATAGACTCATTTAGTGTTGCATTTCACATTCGAGGTCTCCCCCGCATGTAGATACTGTCTTTGCGAGCGTGTTGTAGTTCCTCTTGGTTCCTTTCGTACATATCAGGGGGGTTAACGTGTGGGTGTAACTATTCGCCATTTTGGCTGCACCTGCCGAAAATTGTCAAGCGCGCACGGAATGGGCTTGAGCTTACATTCTACTCGCGCGTAGGGGAAGCGATCAATACCGGCCGCGAATGAGCCAAAAATTAAACACCTCGAAAAATACAAGTGTAGAATTACAAAAAAAAAAAGCTTTTTGAATAATGCTAGCTATTACAGTTCAAAAAGCTGTACTAACAATTTGAAGGCCGACTTGTGGGACAGACAGGGCGTAACGATATCTGTCCTGTTTCTTTAATACCCAAATTTGACAGAAGTTGCTGATGACGACGACACACGAGTCCTTTCGGTCAACTCCTGCGCAACATTCCAGAGGATACTTGGTTTTGGAGGCGCCTTCACTGATTCCGTTGGAATAAATCTGAACTCTCTGCCGAGTGACATGCAAGATGATATCCTCAAGTCCTACTATTCCAAAGAAGGTACGTTGATTGATGAGTGATGTGCCAGCCCAATAGATAGTTTAACTGAGAATGACTTCCACCTGTCTAACTAAGGATGAATTTTATCTGTCGTACACAGGAAGCTTAGCACTACTCGTCAAAACAATGTTACGCGCCTTTTATCGAGGGTGGAACACAAAAAATGCACGCCCACTTCTGCGTGATAGATCAACCAGTGGCAATTTTCCTTAACCGCTAATAAACTTTAGACTCCTTTGCTGAAGTCATGCGGTGTTTGCGCCATCCCGCAGCGGACACAACCACAGTGAATTCAAATAATATTTGTCTATTTACTTATTTAGAAAGAAAGAACTACGCCCGTTGAAGGCCGTTTAGTATAGCGGTGCGAAACACACAACGTGTGTCCTGGGGAATGTGTGAACTGGAGTCTGCCCATATATAAGAACCAAGAGATAGACGGTAAGCACTGGCGTTCAAGAAAATGTCTTGGACAGACTGCAGTGAAAAATGAGCATGCATTTTGACAAATTTCAATGCATTGACGCAACGAGGTATAAAATATTTCCACAGGGAAGCACTTATAGTATATCCCAAGCATAAATAGTAAAAGGTGAAATGAGAATTTGAATAGAGCAAGGCGACATTTCCGTTTTCTCATTTTTTATCTTTTGTGATCATGGCTTGCTGACACAAGTTATCTTCATACACCTATATATCTCTAGTCCGGTGTTTCAATGACAATTTATGAAGAGAAACTTAGGCCTTCGCAGTTTTCAATTGAACTCTAGTTATTTTCAGGCATATTTGATATGTGGCCCCGCCGTGGTGGTCTAGTGGCTAATGTACTCAGCTGGAGACCCGCATGTCTCGGGATCGAATCCCGACTGCGGCGGCTGCATAATGGAGCGAAATTTCCGGAGCCCTCCACTGTGGTGACATGTGGCGGTGTCGAGACCTCAAACCCCACATATCAATCATGATATCAATATTTGATATGTTATTAGCGAGCTTCTTGTGGGAAATAAACATTTTAACGCCCACGAAAGTGCGCGTTAGCGAGAATGTTTAAAAATTTACTTATTGAATTTAGGCAATTAGTGCAATGCAGCGATTTATACTTGGGCCTTCTACGCTTCAAGTGGAGGATCACAGTCACCTAAGGCTACAGCAAGTGTTTTAGTCGAAAAAGGGAAGAATATCTTAGCCGATTTTACAAGATTATTACACGTGGCAAAATGTTTGCAGGGAGTGACCCCAGTTGGTGTAACCTACTTTGAAAAAAAAAACGAAGGTTGACGTGGGAAGACTATGATCCAGATATTTTATACCTCGTCATTCCACATTATCGATGGTAAAGATCATTATATATACGAATATGCTATATTTTCACTTTGATTTATCCTAATACAATTGAACCCTTTGTACTATGTTCTGGAACTATTTATACATACTGCCGTAGCGCCGTATATTTGTCACATTGATCAACAGTGAGCAGGCTTGGGGAGATGAATCAACCAGGTGGTGCCAGCTTATTTCATTACCGGCGCGGCAGCTTACTCGCCACTTATGAAAACTGTTACACTCGCAGCATCTTATGACAAATATAAACAAAATAATGTTTTGGCCTTAATAACTTCATTTTGGCACTTATGCGCCACCTGTAGGAATCGAATACAACATGGGAAGAATCCCGTTGGCCAGCACTGACTTCTCTGAACGCAAATACACGTACGACGATTCGCCCGATGACTTTGAGCTGGAAAACTTCACTCTCGCCTCAGAAGACCTCGACCTCAAGGTAAGCTAAATAATTAGTATAACCAAACTGACGAAACACCTTCGCTAGGATCACCAGTGTCTATAACTAATACAGGTTGGAAAGATTTTATTTTGAACCGCTTAGCAAAAGTGCAGCATATACTTTGAATAAAGATGTATATAGATGAGATGCTAGGAAATGCGTTTTGTTATTTAGAAAGCTCACCCTTGGACATAGCTTTTTGACGACATGGGGACAATAATATAACATCACCAAGATAAAGAGAAGAAGGAAAGCCGGGAGGTTAACCAGACATTGGCATCCACTTTGCAACCCAGCAGTGGTGGTGGGGAAATAGGGGCAATACAGAGGGAGTAGATAGAGAGAGAGAGAGCGAGAGAGAAACGCACGTGTCCTCATGATAAAACGAAAAAAAACTCACAGGAAGGGCATTCTGGCTGCAACCGTTCAGAAAGACCGGTCGATCGCAAAACGTGCAGTAGCGCTTTCAGGGCCTTCTTCTGTGAAGTTGCATCTTGTCGATATTGTAGAATTATTTCCTCCGACAAAGACTGATTATCTAATTCACTGAGTTCCTTGCGAAGGCATAGTCGTTGTCTACTATACTCTAGGCAGTCACAAAGGATATGTTGAATGGTTTCTTCTCTGCCACAGTGGCCGCAGGCTGCGGTGTCGGCCTACCCAATGTGGAAAGCGTAGGCGTTGTTAAACGCAACGCCCAACCACAGCCTACGTAAAAAGGTCTAGTGTGCTCGGCAAAGCCTCGACGGGACTTCAAGACTTAACATAGGGTCAAGCGAGTACATGCTTGAAGTGCGGCTGATTTCAATGTGACGTGGCTTGCTGGAAAGCAAGCCAGCGGAGCTTTCGTGCAGCATCTGTCCTAGAAAGTAGTAGAAGTAGTTCATGATCTTCCGAGTAGGCTGAGCAGGCAGCTTGATTAGCCCGTTCATTGCCGATGATTCCGCAGTGACTGGGTAACCACTGAAATGTAATTTTGTGCCCTTTCCCAGTCAGGTGGTGTATAACCTCCGCTATCTCTAGTACCAGCTGCTCAGGCGCTCCACGGCGTAAGGCTGATAGTAGACTGCAGTGCCACCTTCAAGTCGGAGAAAATAGTCCACTTGCGTTTAGGTTGATCAATGACAAATTGCAACGCGGTACGAAGTACTGCTAATTCTGTTGCCATTGATGTTGTTGCGTGGGATGTCTTAAATGTGATCGTCATGACCAACTTTGGTATTACGACTGCTCCGGTTGAGCGGTTCGGCTGAATCGATCCGTCAGAGTATATATATGTATGGAGCCTTGGTATTTTCCATACAAGAGAAATATTGTGAGCTGCTTAAGAGCCGGTGACGACAAATTGGCCTTTCTCTGGACGTCAGGTATGGTAATAATATAATTGGTTGATCGAGGCACCACGGAGGAGCCACAAATCTAGCGGCTGGAGAGAATGAAGTTGGGATCGACTCGCTATGAGCAGTCACTGTTTTGCAGTAAGATGTGCGTGGTCGGTCCACTGGTAGAGAGGCTAGGTGATGTCGAGAAGTTTGAGCAAGGTGTCATGTATGTGTCCTCAGCATTTCAACATAAATACGGGTCTTGATGAGGAGTTCCCCATTGATGACGATAATTGCCACTATTGATGCGCTTTGGGGCAAGCCTAGGTAGAATCGGAGTGCTTGAGCCTGGACACTTTGAAGCATTCATATGCCTGTTTTACTTGCATTGGTTAACGCAGGCAGGCTGTACCGAAAGAATTCAAGGAAAAGAGTCCTGTATAGCCGCAACATAGTGGCTGTGGACATTCCCCAGTTCTTTCCAGCGAAGAATTTGAACAAATGGCAGATGCCTGTCAGCCGCCTTTTCATGTACGATACATGTGGGCTCCATGAGAAGTCTCTGTCAATTATAACATTTAGGAACTTGTACGATCGGAGGTAAAGTATCCTTTCGTTGTTTATTCGAACGCTGTAGTTATGCATTGGTTCGCGCGTAAATGCCACTTGGCATGTTTCACAGAGGAGATTTCCAGACCTCGTTTATGGAGGTAAATAGCAGCTTGAGTGGCAGCTCTCTGAATTCGCGCTCACAGCTGTAGACGTGTTACTGCAGACGTCCAAACACAGATGTCGTCCGCGTACATTAACAATCTGACAGTACTTAACAGATGCTCATGAAGAGCGATTAGCGTCAGGTTATACAGTACAGGGCTAGGTACGCCACCCTGGGGAACACCACGGTGGATGTAATGTAGCGAAGTGTCACCATCTTCGGTTCTGACGAAAAAGGATCGCTTAGAGAGATAGCTGCGTAGCCACTGAAACATCCGACCACCCACTCTTACCTCTTTGAGAGCAGTGAGAATAGCTTCATGAGTGACGTTATCATACGCCCTTTTGACATCAAAAAATAAAGAAGCGCAGAGACGCTTGCGGCTTTTTTTTGTGTTGCACGTAGCTGACCAGGTCTATGATGCTATCAATTAATGATCGGCCACGGCGAAAACCCGTCATAGCGTCTGGGTAGATGTTGTGATGCTCCAGGAACCATTCTAGCCGTCCTAGTACCATCCTCTCCATCACTTTTCCCATGCAACTAGCCAGTGCAATCGGGCGGTATGATGTGAGCACCAATGGTACGTGACTTGCCAGGCTTCAGTAATGGAACCAAACGGCTGGTCTTCCAGTTAACTGAGAGGGTGCCCTCTCGCTACGTAACATTGTATATCTCGAGGAAGGTACTTCTTGCATACTCACCAAGGGGACCCTGTGCTCTTTAGAATATTCCATCAGGCCCGGGTGCTGATGTCCGTCTACACAAAGCCAGTGCTGCTTTAAGCTCATGAATAGAAAAAAGTTGGCCCATGCAGTGATCGCGTGATGTCGTGCCACCACGTGAGTGCGTGAAGATGTTTAAATCTGCGAACTGACCAGATAATTTGGCACAGAACTCTTCTGCCACGTCGACATTCGATCTCTGTTGAGAGAGGGCTAGAGTCTTGAAAGGAGACCACTGAATGGGAACCGTCCGGAGCCCTCTTACTGTCCTTCACAAGTCTTGACAGCGTCCTTCTATGAGAGATTCAAACTTGGTCCAGTCCACTTTTTGGATAGTGTCGCCTACCTTGCAAGGTGATAATCCTCATATCTTGACATAAGTGGGAATGTGGTCGCTCCCATGTGTTTCTATGTCCGCAAACCATCCGGCACATCTGACGAAACTTCGGGAGACAAAAGCCAAGTCAATGCAGCTGTTGTATCCAGGGCCACGTAAAAATGTGGGACTGTCATCATTTAACAAGCACAGCTCGTTGTCCGAAGCAAACGTTATAAGACTTTTGCCCTTTGCGCTGATCTTTGGGCTCCCTCATAGCGTATGGTGGGCGTTAATATCTCTGATGGTGACCCATGGGCCAGAAGTGGATGATAGGATGTGTCCTAGTCTTCTGTGGTCAAATCTACTTGATGGCGACAGGTGGAAACCAACAACAATGACAGTAAGACCCCTTCAGCCTTACTCTACCTTCAGTCTGTACCACCTGACAATGATAAACAATATGTATGCTTAACAGTAGAGAATTACATCACCAAGACGAGCTGAATTACTGGGCATGCTAATAAGTAAGCATTTATGCCTTTGTGAACACATAAAAAAACGTACATCTTCCAAGTTTCCTGCCTTCGACAGTTCACTATTTGCTATGTGTTTACAGGGAAACAACATTTCCGGTCCACATGCGTAATAAGCTGCCTATAGTAGTGTTTCTTTGACTGTTCCACGACTCATAAATTATGACCACGTTGTCTATCTCTCTCTCTCTCTCTCTCTCTCTCTCTCTCTCTCTTTCTTTTGTGTGAAACAGCCGAGAACTGCGGCGCAAAGTGCTTGTGCCAAGGTTTCTAATTAACGCAAGTAAGAATTATTTCCCACAAACGCATTCATAATTACAGATTTCAAGTTGTTTTGTTTTTCAAAACTGTGATCATATTTGATATACAGTGTGCTTCTTCGAGCTCTCCTGAGTTACCTCGAGAGTTCCTTCACAACGTCCGTCAGCACTCACGTTTACAAAGCCTAAAATATTATCATTTCTTTCACAGATACCCTACATTCAAAAAGCTATGTCTCTTTCAAGCGACGTCGTGTGGTTCTTCGGCAGTTCTTGGACTAGTCCGGCCTGGATGAAGACGAACGGCGAGCTTGAAGGTCTCGGTTTTCTGAAGGGTCTTCCGGGCGGGCCGTATTACAAGACTTGGGCAAAGTATCATATCAGGTACAGCATATACGTGCACCTCTTTTTTTTTTGTTCCCCCGCCCCTTTGTGTCTGCAATAACGCTGATCAAGGCTGGCCGACTCATAGCATTGGCAAAGCACAGTGTGACTGAGACACGGGACGAATAAACGCATACCACACCGGAGCGCTGAATGTGGTCTGTGTTCTGCGCCCCTTGTCCCAGTTGCACTGTGCCTTCACATTGCTTTGTGGTTGGTTGTCCGCAATTTCTTATTCTTACAGCCTAACACTCTTTTTTTTTCATGTGTTTGCAAGAGCTATAATCTATAGACATCAAGATAGAATGAGAGAGGGGGATGTTGTAGACATCAATACCCGAGTCTTGTGTGCATCAAAATGTTTAACCTGTTTCCAACCGAAAATAAATGTAGGTAAGCAAAATGATTTACCATGTTTCAAAAATTACAAATTGAGAACAATGCGACAGACTATTATTTTTCAAATGATAAAAACATATATAAAATACCACCATTGCAAATCATGACTTTCAAGCAACGAGTTTTCTGTCTTCAAATGTTTCGCGGAGTTTAACAACATAACTTTTGTTCACACAACAGTGTATGCCAAAAAGTAATTTTAAACTTCTAGTATCTCCGCATAATCAGTCGCACGCAGCGCGATCTGCCCATTATTATTTTTTTTCTCACCAGCATCTCATACTTCTGCTGCTCACTTTTTGACTATGGGTAAAGGACACACTGGGGTACGAAGGTGCGAGTTTTCAAAGGCACAGGGCAGTTAACGGTTGCGTAGTGAAGAAGTCATGAACATGAACGTGGACTCATGTAACGAAGTGGATATAGAAGGTGACATATATTTAACAAGGAACACCATAAAACTTTTAATCACGTTAAGAATTGTACCACTGCATTCCATCAAAATTTCATATGCAATTGATTCATATATACTAGCGAACGAGTGATGACATTAATGTATCGAGACTGGTTACCATTGACAAGAATAAAGTATAGGACAAAGGTCACTTATGTTTATCATACTATCTTACAACGAAGCCCAGTCCTGTATATAACTGCGCAATGCGCAACGCTAGTATCAGAACAGCCCTTGCACAACTGTGTTCCACAGAGATTGGACAAATCTCAACAACTCTCAGATGCCCACTAAAATGTCGCGGAACGGACAGTGAGGCAACAAAACGCTAGCTGCTCAAATTTCTTCTCAATCTCGGGTACTAAACGAAAAAGGCACGGGGAAAGTCAGACGACACGGCGCTGGTCGCTGCAACAAGACTCAAGCTGCTAAATAAAAAAGCTTGCGCTAAATTGAAAAGAAGACTTTCTGTACAATATTAATATGTCACCTCTTGTGCCATGTACAACACATACTAGTATGCTGGTCGTATACTTTCAGAGAGTAGAATGACTGGTGAATTCTTTTTGTAAACATTGTTTCATCAAATCATTTTGGTTTCAGAACGACCATTGGCAGTGATGCTTAGGTTGAATCTCACTTCCAGGTTCATCCAAGAGTACGAGAAACAGGGAGTTCCCATATGGGGTCTGACGACTCAGAACGAACCAACGTCGGGCTTCGTTCCGTTCTATCCCTGGCAGACACTGGGTTTCACGGCCTGTAGTCAGAGAGACTTCGTCATGCTCGACCTCGGGCCGGCTCTGGAACAGGCCGGTTACGGCGTGGGCAAAGTGAAGGTCATGATCTTTGACGACAATCGCCTCTTCCTTCCGCTCTGGGCAAGCTTGGTGAGTAAAAGAATCTACTATGGCAGCTTCATACTAAAACCTTGAACAGATCTGTTGGCATGTTCAATACGTTTGATGAGGTTTCGCTAATATGTTACCTCAAACATTCCCTTTCTGCATTTCCCATGAGCGTTTCTGCTGATACACAAGTATGGTTTCATGCATGGTACAGTGAAGTCGTAGGCGTGAAGTCGTAGGCATTGTGTTTTGACTATGGGTATTTTGACTTCGGACCTTGTTGTGACTGTTTTCACTGTGTTTTAACTTGTTTGCTTCTGAAAGGGAGTGCAAATGGGGTGCAGGTGAGAACTACGGTGAGTACTATATTGTTCCTTTTTTGAGCCACCTGAAATTGAAAAATGTTCCCGAAGGTTTTCTGTTGAAGTTGCATTCAAAGTGGGATACAATGTCCAATATATAGGGTTCTAATTGTCGTGCCATGGCAAATGTGACACACATATTCCAGCATTGCTTCTCAGAATGTGAACGTGACTAAGTTTGTTCATCAATCTGTTACTTATTGTGTGCTTTTTTAATGTTACCGTTACCATCAACCCAAAGATGTACAGTACTATAAGAGAGCGGCGACTAGTCTTTGGTAGGAAGTAATCTATTCGTACTTGTGGGCAAGATCCTTCAGTGACCATGAGGCGGCAAAGTACGTGCACGGAGTTGGCGTCCACTGGTACCAGAACAAGTTTGTTGGCCCAGCTGTACTAGACCACGTGCGACAGAACTTTCCGGATAAGTTCATCCTTGCTACAGAAGCCTGCTCCGGATATGAGATAACGACAGGTGAACAAAGTCAAGCTTGGCAGCTGGGAGAGGCCGAGGCAGTACGCCAGGTGACATAATCGAGGTGAGTGATCTCTTGCTGAACATAAAAGTATATTTCAGCGAAATACCAACAACAGTGAATTTTACAAGCAACTTCCCACATTGTCTTCTACACCCGGAGTATACACAGATAGGGTAAACACTGTCAAAGGCTATTCCTGCGAAATGGTCGTTTCATTACTATGCAATGAGCCAGTTCATGCTAGCGCCGAACAGCCTGCTCGAAAGCTTTTCGACGTAATCACTTACTGATGTGAATATTAATACAAAGCTGGTTCAGCTGATACTTTTTTCCCAGCAAGGAAACGGATGCCGCACGAAACTATTCTCAAGTATAGTGGAATGCAGTTCTAGTCTATTTACTACTCTTTTACCTGCGTTCATTGCATTTACAGAACCTAAACCACGGTGTCGGTGGTTGGATAGACTGGAACCTTGTTTTAGACACAGAAGGTGGTCCCACGTGGGCCAACAACTACGTTGACTCACCTATTATTGCAAATGCCACTGCTGAGGAGTTTTACAAACAGCCTACATATTACG
This sequence comes from Rhipicephalus annulatus, assembly GCA_013436015.1. Classification (NCBI taxonomy): domain Eukaryota; kingdom Metazoa; phylum Arthropoda; class Arachnida; order Ixodida; family Ixodidae; genus Rhipicephalus; species Rhipicephalus annulatus. Next base: position 143,479 of record WOVY01011058.1, on the reverse strand, counting down.
CTATGGGCCACTTCAGGTACGTATCACTTACGTTTATGACACAGGTAAATGCGTCAGCATATATACTCTCGCTGCTACTAATGGTGGTGTGACTCAGACAGACTAACCTCGTGTTGTCAAGCCAACACACATGTAGCGACGGTGTGGCACACAAATAAATTTGTCCTTGTTTTTGGGAATATTTACAGGTGTGTTTGTTGAAGACTATTTTTATTTAATTAATCTCGCCATAGTTAGAGCTGCTACAATATGCGGCCCCAGAGAACATATGTCATGCCGTATACAGTTTTGAAGACTCCGCATGCATTGTTGCCTTCTTATATTTCCCACAGCAAGTTCATTCCAAGAGGCAGTATCAGGATATTTTCGAGCCTGGAACAATACAGCATTATAGACATTTTTGAGAAAGGACTGGAACATACCGCATTCTTGAGACCGGATTCAGCAGTAGTGGTTATCGTCCTGAACAAGTGAGTAAACAGCAAACGATATAAAAGATGGAAACAGTTTTAGACTAGAAGGATAGCTCACAGCGTTGCTCAAAGTGGGAGAAGTGGCGCACGTGTTTTTTCGTAGCAAGTGAATCGGCGTTACATTCCAACGGCTGGTAGTCACCGCCAAGCGCTATATTAGTTGGTGGTGCGTGGTTCTTGGATGAGATTTATGACCCCCGAAATTGCACATGAACGAATGGTGGACAGTATAAACAGGAGAACTGAGTGAATAACTCCATAGGTTATTAAGTTCGATCCTGCGTAGCCATGACTATTAATATTGATTCATTAACTTATCAGTTTGTATACACTGCAGCTCCACTGTTGCTATTGCCTAAAACAAAGCACCATGACGTACCAAGTGCCGCTAAATAATATTGTTCAATAACACTCGACGATAAATTACACGAAAGTGATTGCAATGTGGTATGGTTGCGTAAATTTTTTGTCAGGACCTTTCGGCTGTAGATTTATGTGTTCGAATGCCTAAGCTCTGATAAATGTGGGTACGTGAAAATTTCTATAACCATGTGCAATTACATAAGAAGCTATAGAACGAGTGAACATATGGGTGTCGGGAACAGTAAGCTTTTAGATGTGGCGACGTGCTAACCAAAGCTCAGGATCAGGCGAGATGAATTACCTTAATTTCCGCGTAGCTATTTAAAAAACCGCTGTCTTAAAATTGCTAAGAAATGTTCGAGGCCAACACTATATACTATACCGCATCAAAGCTCTGTTAATGCGAAGTATAAGAGGCCACCACAACGTTACATTATGTGATAATTTATCGCCAAAATTACTAGGCAGTATTTTCTAACTTTCCTGTTCTAACTTTTTCAGACAGAACCACAAAGTCACGCTGAGGATCGAAGACAAGTCTACCTCTGTCAATATTCAGAAAGTCATCAGCGAACGCTCCATTACAACGTTTATGTGGAAGACAGACAGCCCATGCCCGACATAGTCAATCATCCAACGCCGCTCGTGCAGACTATATTCGAAAAATAATAGGGTGTAGTTTGTGCACCTCTCTGTGTTTTATTAGAGGCGAAGCTCCTTATGGCGTGGCTTGCGCGTCACTCGTAGTACGTAACCACCAGTGGCACATACCCGAAATAGGTATAACATTTGACCTCCAAGGTGGTGCCGGTGAGAGATTTCTTCTGCGCGTTGTTTAACAATAAAAAATAGTGCTCAATGTACATGCCAATGGCTGCTAATGGGGACTGAGAGACAGGAGCATTCAGGCTTTTAGTCAACGCGCACGCTGCGATCCCCATTAGCAGCCATTGGCATGTACATTGAGCACTATCGGACAAGAAAGGGTTGCTACATTATACTCGCTGGGTGTAACCTCCTTAGTTTTAGAAAGGTTTAGCGAGCGTTGAGCCGCAGGGCCATGAATACAATGAACTAGTATATACCATGAATGAATTCGAGGTGTTTAAAGGGGGGAAGCAGATACGAAGCGCAAGCCGTAAGAAATTAAAAGCTGAATCCTCCTGTCTCTCATTTCACATTAGCAGCCACTGGCATGTACATTGACCAATATCTGACAGGAAAAGGTTGCTACGTTATACTCGCTGGGCGTAACCTCCTTGGTTTTAGAAAGATTTAGCGAGCATTGGGCCGCAGTGCCATGAATACAGTGAACTAGTATTTACCATGAACTCAAGGAGGTTGAAGGTGGGAAGTGGACACGAAGCGCCAGCAGTAAGAAAGTGTGCGTGTGCCACCTCTCGTTTAGTCCTTGGAATGTCCGCTGGATGGCGGTGCTTCTATATGTGGAATATATCATGAAAACATGCGAGATGGTGGTACTTGGAGTGTTGACTAGATGGACGAACGGACACACAGACAGATGCATGGATGGACGCATGAACGGACGCAGGGGGGGGGGATGCATGTACGAACGCAGGGACGAGCGCACGAACAGACGCATGGACGGTCACACAGACGAACGCATGGACGGACGAATGCTTCGCCCCACTCTCCATCATTCACTCTGTGGATATGCTGCCATTTTATTTTTTGTGCGTTGGTATTTCTCACGTTTTCACAGAAAACTTGTGCGGCTCACGATTAAGAAAAGATATCGAAATACACACCAGTGAACGAAAACGTCCATTTTTTTCTCTTCAGTATGGTTCTATAAATGAATAAATAATATCCACGGTATGTCATGGTCAAGCTGCTCTTGCGGTGGTTTCACTCACATGATATGTTGCAAAACAGGTATGGTATGACATGATTGCATGGCAAACACAAGCGACCGACCCTAACATGAAAATTGTGACTTGCGTGTCGTGTAACACCATCACTACATGCCACATTCATGATGTGCTCACGGCCGTTTCGCTAGCTTTGCATATACTGAATTTGGTATTACAGGACCTGAATGGATGACGAAGGTATGTGATTGGGGCAAACATGATAATCATGATATGCGTGTCAAGTAAAAACATGACTACATACTACACTCATGATGCGCTCACGGCCGTTTCACTAGCTTCACATGTAGCAAATTTGGTATTACGTGACGCGAACGGACGACATCGGTAAATGACACGTCCAAACATGATAATCATGACATGCGTGTCATGTAACAACATGACTAAGTATCACACTCATAATGCGTTCGCGCCCGTTTCGCTACCCTCACGTATGCCAAAGTTCGGTATTACGGCACGTGAATGAATGACAAAGGTATCAGACTGGTTCAAACGTGATAATCATGGGATGCGTGTCATGTAAGAACATTATTGCACGCATACTCAAGGCGCCAATACACTTCGACGTGAGCCGATGCGCGTGCGCGCCGGCAATAGTTTTATCGCGTCACGCTGGCGATGCCACGCCAGGCGCCGATATCCTCCTAGTAGAGATCAGTGGATCTGCTCTCTGACCTTCATTGTCGATCTGCATGCCAAATACTCGCAGGCGCGTGCCGCGCTGCGTTGCTTTGACGCATGCTCGTTTCAGCGCGTCCAGCGTCCCTCCGTCACGAAAAGAGGCAAACGCAGTGCTGTCTGGGTAATGCATCGGTGCGAAATGCAGCATGTCGCATTTCGCGCTGGCTGCCATCGGGCCGCGCTAAGGCCACGTTCACACCGAGCATTTCGGCCGCCGAAAGTGCTCCGAATCCGGTTCGGCGGCGGCGAGATCCGCCGAAAGGGCCCTCTCCGCGCCGATCGCTCTCGGACCGCCGATCGCTCTCGGACTGCCGCCGAATCGGTCACTGCGGACCAATAGGAGCGCTAGTCAAGGAATTTTGAAAAATGGCGGCCAAGCCCTACTCACTTGTTATGCCGCAGTGCACGTAACTGAATGTTGAAACCAACGGGAGTTTAACCTACTCTGTGCCTACTTCGCATCCATATTTCGTGGAAAAGGTGACCGAGCTTGCTGTTGGCGTGACCGAGCTTGTTGCGGTCTTGCAGAGCAAAATGAACCGACCAACGCCACTGGCGTCGGTGGTTTTTCTGCTCTTCGTGCATTACAAGACAGCCACTTGCCAGCAAAGTAAGCAGTACTGTCTTCTCTTGCGTACGAGAATCGTCCAAGTATACACCAACGGATAGCGTAGTGGCGTTTGCGAGCCGCGACAACAACCGGGTGACAGCGCATCCATCCCGCGTTCGCCCCGTGGTAGATGGCATATTCGGCGGCGCGGGGCGCATCCAGTGCGAACAACGCTGCGTTTCAGTGGCAGGGGAATTTCGGTCGCTGTAGAAAGCGGATGTTTCAGTGTGAACTAGGCATTATGGACGCTGGTCGCTCCGGTCATGCCTGGCGTGAGACTATAGAGTTCTCGCGTTTTGCTAACGTATAGCGTCGCTGTGCCCAGAGTACGCGCGCGTCAACGTCACGTTGGAGTATATTGGGCCCTTCATGATGCACGTGATCGCGGGGGTTTCGCTAGCTCCACATATACCATATTTGGTGTTACGTGACGTCAACGAATGACGAAGGTACACGACTGCTGCAAACATGATAATCATGAAACGGAAGTCATGTACGGCATAATTTACCACCACTTCGTAACGTTATTGTGGTGATTTTAAAGTGTCATATCAACCTTCCTTATTCGTGCTCCGCATATCATTAATTCACACTGTACGTGGGATCTGCCAATTTTTTTAGTGATTGGATCTTACTTCTTTTCACGGACACAATCAACATTGTCGTTATGATAGCTCTTTCTGTACAGAGGTGGTCATCTTGGTGTGAAAGGGTTCAAATTTTTTTTTCATACACGTCTGACGTACACTACCTTTATTTCTGAACGTACGCACTTAGCTTTTCGACGTGCTTCTGCTATACTGCGCACATACATGAGAAATGATTCTCAATTGGATTGTATAATAAATGAATAGTATCATGCACAGTGTTCGTTTATCGCATAAGCCAGGGGACTGTATTTCCGTCACTTAATTAAGCCGCCACTCCAGGTATTGTGCTGATCAGAGAAAATGTTTTGTATCTACAAGTGAGATCAACCAAAAGAACCCTTCTGCATTGTGCAGTCAACCCTCAAATTTTTCACAGTGTGGATGTGAATGCCTTGCGACCAGTCAACGATGATGATAGTTATAGCGCGAGTACAAAACCATGACACAGAGACAAAAAGGACACAAAAGACACGAAAGACACGAAAGTCCTTCTTGTCTCTGTGTCGTCATTTTGTTCTCGCGCTATAACTACCGTCATGCCAAACCAACTAGCCCAAGCTGCCACACCAGTCAACGCTTTCAAACCGTTGTCAAGCCATGTCCCGATTTTGAAAGGCTCTCATGGCTTTCAAATTGGACGTATGTATGTATGTATGTATGTATGTATGTATGTATGTATGTATGTATGTATGTATGTATGTATGTATGTATGTATGTATGTATGTATGTATGTATGTATGTATGTATGTATGTATGTATGTATGTATGTATGTATGTATGTATGTATGTATGTATGTATGTATGTATGTATGTATGTATGTATGTATGTATGTATGTATGTATGTATGTATGTATAAAAAATGAATGGATTGACGGACTCATCACCATTCACCCCATGGATAAGCTGCGACTTTTTTTTTACACAGCGATAGCTGTTATGAGATCACAAGGATCGCATGTGCTGTAGTTGTCCGCCGCCACCAGTATATCCGTAAGCACTTTTGCGCAAAATAAAAAAAACTAAGCACATAAAAAACACCCTGGACAAAATTGAATTCGAACACGAATCTTTTGCGTGCCAGCTCAGAACTGTACCCATGAGCCACAGTGGTGCTTAAACTCCGTGGTTATAGAATCGGCCTTAGGTAGGCTTGACGTCGGAAAAGGAATCGCGTTAATATCAGTAATAAAGCGTTTTAGAACAACAAAGAAACGACCAGGCGTCACACAATGAGCACTGCCTTACGAGTCGATCATCGACTGCTTCAACCCATTATGAAATCCTCAGGCATACTTCTTCATCATGGTCAGCCACAGCATTCAAAAATGCAAAAATTCCTTGCAGGCGTGTAGCGGGTACCACGCTTCTCCTAAAAATGTATAAGGATGTCATAGTGAATGCATGCATCCTTATAGCAGAAAAATTATTATTTACGCGTTAGTGGGTACCCCGCAAGTGTGTCTGTACCAGTTACCCAAAGAAGGTCTAAAAAAACAGCTCTGAAAAGCCACTCTCACAGCTTTCGCTCTGACACAAACAAATGCCACGCAAGCATGGCATTTGTTTTTCTTTTCTTTTCTTTTTGCTCTTTGTGCGGAAAAAAACAACTAACGGGCAGTACGATTATGCAGTACGATTGGTCTGTTCAATATACTTCCTATTATTGCATTGTTATAAGTGTTCACAATGGAAGCTTTACAAGACTCATTTGCACCATGGCAGCAACATCACAATACGAAGTGGCATCTTTGGGTAGCAGCAGCGCTGCGAACAATAACGCAGATGGCTGAAAGTTCGTATAGATACCGCTAGAACACTCTATGTTTTGTTGTAAAATTTTTCACGTTGCTGCTGATGGTTAAACTACAGAGTTCACCTGCACGGTTTTTTTTTCCTGAAAATTGCACACAATACTCTACAAAAGTGCACTGTCGTCCAATTTAATTACCTTTAGAATGTCTAAGCAACAGTTAGCTTCCTTCAGCACTATTCGTCGAAAGCTTCGAAGGTTCAATAGTGCCTGAGCACCCTACTACGCCGGGGTACTTGAAATTGGATTATACTGCTTCTTCAAAACAGGTGAGGTCTTGAATTTTGTCAAAGCTGGAGTTATGTCCATGTGTCCGAGTGCCGGTTTGGCTAAAGCTCCACGCAACCTGAATTCAAAAAACGAAGATTTGGGGACAAAGTTGTTTTTTTTAATCTTCTCTATAAGGGTGTGACAAAGAATTTGCGATAACGCAGGTACAACAAAATAAAAATGAAAATGAAACCTGTATATATTTACGGTTTTTCAAACGAACATACCAATAAACTTCATTACACTTCATTTAAATTAAAGAGAACACAAGACAAATTTGCTGCCAATGTAAAAAAAACTGGCTATTTCTGCAAAACTACTGCGGTGCCTTGAACCTTAATAACTTTCTTGAGTTTTCACAGATATAGTATTGAAACAATGCTTTGAAGTATTCTCTAAACATTGTGACCATTACAATGACTGTTTACAAGGAAGAATGTCACATTTTGCATTGCGTTATGGGACCCCTACTGGGCTTAAAAAAGTTATTCGCATACTTAGAGTTTATTCAAGCGGCGAAGACACAGTATATGTGTTCTAAATGTGGTACATTATTTAGTTCACTCTCAAAGAAGTTACTTCAGCATATTGCTATTTAAAATTTCACACCTAACTTATATGATCAATTCTAAGCATGCTCGCTAAAACGTAAAACGTGTAGTTATGAAAATGGTAAATGAAATACGTGCAACAAGCATCGTTCTATATTCGCGTCATAACCAAAAGTGACAAACAGTCGGATGATTGTCGGCTAACGTGCATTATTAAATGCTATGTCCCACAAGCGTTGCCTGCATTGATCTTCGCGGCGATAATAATTAGAGAACCACATGTAAATAATTTAGATGCATACGTTTGTTGATCGCCAACCTAATAATATTTAGGCACAGTAATAACGAACTGGCCATCTTGACCATTTCTCCGTGTCCATGTGAAATTCGCACACAATTTTAGTTCAACCCTAGGTCTGGTGCGTTGTCGTGAGTACACTGCTATGTCACCCCAATAGGCACATTCATAGGGCAAAGTCATTATTCACTACTCACAATGAATGCTTTCTTCATCTGTTTCGACGCCGAAAAATATAGCTGGATATTTTAGTATGCATTTCTCTTTACGCAACAATCGCTGCATTGCCTTTCGACGCATGTGTGGCGAGTACGAGTCAATATTCCTTTCATGAAGTATTTTTTACTGAATTTTATTTATTCATGTACCCTAAACACCCATGGGCATTAGATGCAGGTAGGAGAGGTTTGAGTAGCATACATGCATAAAATAAAATTTAACCACAAAAAAAACAGAAAAGGTTTGAAAAAATAAATAACATGGTATAACAATTAAAAGAAGCACAGAAAAGCACTTATAAGAACAAGCTGCCCAAAAAAGAAAAGTGTAACGTAAGAACAAACGAGACTGAATTACTGTATGTTGTATGCTGTCGCTAAATAAATTACTATAAGCACATATACATCTGAGAACGTAATAGGATGGCCCCGCCGTGGTGATCTAGGGGCTAAGGTACTCCGTGGCTGACCCATAGGTCGCGTAATCGAGTCCCGGCTGCGGCAACTGCATTTCCGATGGAGACGGAAATGCTGTAGGCCCGTGTGTTCAGATTTGGGCACATGTGTAAGAACCCCAGGTGGTTGAAATTTTCTGAGCCCTCCACTACAACGTTTCTCATAATCATAGGGTGATTTTGGGACGTTAAACCCCACATATCAATCAACGTAATACGAAGTCACGCAGATATCAATATGATGCTTTGGTTTGTACGTTTGTCGTGGTTTGTTATACAGACTATATTGTAAGGCAGTTGATTCGAGTGATTAACAGCGAGCATTAAAGGTTAATAGAAAAATAGGTAAGTTCGAGAAAACAACGGTGACAATTAGAACTCATGGCTGATGGGCCGGTTTAATAAAAGAACAAAGACAGCCACCTGGCAATTGTTATGGTACGTAAATACAATGAAAGAGGGTGAGGAGGGACAGCAGCCTGAGTGGTTTTAAAGAAGGCAACTTTAGTGAAACTTTCATTTCATTCATAGTAGATGTGCAAGAGTAATTCTCTGTTATGAAACGGACACTTTTGCTTTGAAGATATTTATGCTTACGTTTGAGGTAAGTCTTGAGGTGAGGGCTCTGAATTCGCGAAGCCTAATCAAGTTTAAAACAAACCAGTGTATTGCGAGCTAAGAGTTTTGTAGCATAATTACGGAAATATATGTTACGTCTGATGAATCCGAGTGTTCATCAACGCAGCTAGTGATGATGTCAATTTGTAAGTTCCATAATAAATTAACGCCAAGATACATAAAGCCGAATACATTAGGATACATACAAAATGCTAATTATTACGTTAATTATCTTTTTTAGGATTACTTCTAGCGTGACGATACATAGTAAAATACAAAATTATACCTTAAAACAAAGTGCCATGGGAAATGATTTGAGGACAAGTTTATTGACACTTGCAGTTGTTATATCTGGTAAGTGCCTTTCACGCCTCACAACGCCGTCGTGAAAGCGACATTTAAGCTCTCAAAAGAAAAAGACATCTAATTACGCAAGTATCACATCATGCCAATGATAGGCAAGTTGAAACGCGTTTTACGCTTAAAGTTCACCTGATTATTCTTTATCATATATAATAGACCATTTGTTTATCTCATGCAAGCAGTTTTGTTAGAAAATGGATGTTATAAAAGTTCTTTCACGTTTAAGTTTTCTCCCTACTGAAAAATGTAGCAAATCATCACACCTCTGCCAAGATTTAGTTTAGGTTCATAACTTTTCTAAGCCGTTTTGATAGCAATATTTTTTGTCTTCTATATCTATTAAATAAAGTTAGTGCCCACCATCCTCAAATAAATAACCACATAGTGACTATGATGTTCGGCTTGGTGTGGCATTCGAGGGCACAGGTTCGAGTGCCAGCCATGGAGGCAGCTTTGTTATGAGAGGTAAATGCAGAAACAAATAAAAGAACATTGTACTTGTGGTGAATTGCCCCGAGTGAACTCTGAAGATTCCCTATAAAATTGCCCTGGAAATTTTCTTTAGAGACCCGACGTGTTTCATTGATTGAACAGGAGATTGATTACATTGGTTGTTTGAAGATTGGAGATCGATTGAACAGGAGATTAATTACATTGGTTAATTGAAGATTGGAGATCGATTGAACAGGAGATTGATTACATTGATTAAACACTGTTGCACACGCGAAAACGACAGTTTCACTGCCTGGTCAAATGCTGTTTTGGCCGATGAAGACTTTTTGGATCCTCTCTTTTGATTCACACGCTATTTCGACAACCAACGCAGAGAAGGTGTCACATTAATGCCACTCTCAAGATTGCAAGAAAATAATACATATATCAACACCTGAGCATTTTAGTTTCAAAATCACTCCGGGCAGAATGTCCATGAATATATCTTACAGGAAAATTGGCACAATTCATAGGAAATCGTGAATGCAAAGGAATAATTTGATTCTTTATAAGATAATAAGACCTGCAGCTTGCGGCCGCATGCGCCTCGCGAGGCCGTATTATCCGACCCCGGGAACGACGCTGAATCTGGTGCTAGTGTCTACGCGGGCTCCTTCAGCCATAGAGTTTCCTAAAACTAACTAGAGGGAACTCTGTCGCTGCGATCGTTCAGCTACCATGGGAATGATGGGTAGTACACACATTTGCCTAATCTTCGTACTTGTGAGCGGGGAATCGTACTTGCGGCTTCGTTTATTGGTGTGTTTCGGTTTTGTTTTGAAAGGAAGACTCAACCCTTTTGAACTTCGTGACCCGATTTGGAAAGGTAAGCCTAAAAGAATAAGGTGGTGAAGCGCAACCACTGAACATTTGCTGATTTTTGTTTCGTGAGAGAACAGCTACAAGCCACACGAACACACACGGAGCCAAATGCAGGCCAGAAGTACGAAGATTAGACAAATGTGTGTACTACCCATCGCGACGACCGTTGCGATGGTGTTTATTAGGAAACGCTGTGCCTTTAGCGGCGCTTGTACCCCCATGGGAATTACAGGAAGGACAGGCTTCGGATCTGCTTCGGATAAATCACGTTCTTGAGATTCGCGATGCTTAATAGCTCAGTGTAAAACAAAGTGATATTAAGTTATGTCTAATTGAAACTTGCTTCACTTTTTTTGTACGCAAACTTTATTGCAAAAGGTTTTTGTGACTACACGGTAGAAATGAAACCTGGACAATTTTAACCACCAGGGTTTGCATTGCTCTGCCATTGCGTTCTAGATTTGGCATCAAGGATGGATGGAAAGTCTTTTATTGAAAAAAGAAAACAGGGAGGCACAGGACCTCTGTGGGGATAAGCAGGACTTTCTAACTACACTACTAGTTCACAGTGTCGCGGGTTTTACACTTATTGTATTCACCATCACTGGTACTAGCTAAGGCTATCGTGGCCGAACAGGTCACGATAGCTTTAGCACTCGCCGCAGCGCCGTACGTAGAGATTGTGATAAGCGACTGGCAGGCTGCAGTCCGCAGTTTCGCGCGCAGCCGTGTCTTGCGGGAAGCGGCGCGTCCTTCAAATGTGTGGAGATGGCGTCACTGCGTCAAGCTCACAACCCCAAATTCCAACCGTCTTCCTCCTATGGTCCCCAGCACACCTCAGCGTTCCACTCGCAGGGAACGAGGTGGCCCACGCCACGGCTCAAGGTCTCACGTGCCGAGCCGCGGCTCACTACGTGGCCGCCGTCTCCGACGCTGAGAGCGGGGCGATGCGTCTGCTGGATCAAGACACTTTGATGGGCCCGCAGCAACAAGAATCAGAATGGTTATGGGGTGATCGTCTTACAACGTTCCGTGGCATCACACAACACTATAGGCTCGAAAGACGTAAGTTCCCGCCACAGCACGAAAATTAAACAGGTCCTAAGCTTTCGCTTAGTCCAAACCCACTCCTACCATATAGCCCAGTCGTTCTGCGCCACATCTACCCGAAACTATACCCTCCGATTTGTGTAAAGCGTGCAAGCACAGAGCAACGCTGAGCCCAACGCCTCCTGAGCCACATGCTCTGTAAATGTGCCGGCGAAAACAGTCGTGAAAACGGTGCCAATCGCGATGCACCTATAGGAGCCGCCAATGCCAAATCACAGGGAGCCTTGAGCTCACTCGTTCCTGCCGCCGCCCCGGTTGCGGGAGCCGCAAAGGGCCTTCTTCGTCGCGTCTCCGCCACTGGGAGGCGCCCCTCCAACGCTCAGAGCTGAACGACCAGCTGTGGACCATCCGGCAGGCCGAGGATGCCACCTGAGTCCAGGCAATACGAGCCGTCGCTTAAAGCTATCGAGACCAAATTGCCGGCCCATTGTGTTCAATAAAGTTCAACGACGACGAAGTGATTCTCTCACAGAACGCTTGTGCCCGTGTCTCAGTATTTTCAATTTGTTTTCCTGCAAATCCTGGGAGCTGCCGCTCCCTCCTTTGCGGTGATGCTTCAGGACACACCTGAGAATGTTCCAGGCGTGCAACCGTCGCGCCGGACTTCGTCGTTCAGGAAGCGTAGCAACGCGTCGAGCGACACCGACAGTGAGGCAACCGATTTGTACTCGGACGGCTTTGAGTCATCGGATGATGACTTCACGGTAATCATGAATCGATCTACAAAACGAAGACTGCTGTGGACGGCATCGTAGGCAAGTGCTTCCACCGTTAAGACTGCACCACAGCGGTGGCCGCACACCATGCTGTTTATGCCCGAAGACCCTGCATCTAACTTGCGACTCCTGAACAGGCAAGTTCTTTCTGTGCTTCTCGAGGAAACCGCGCCGAATGAGATCAAAGACGTGAGGATCAATGCACGAAAGAATGTCCTTGCTGTAGACGTTATGCACCGTAGCGCACTGCAAAGCTTTCGGCACATAACAGAAATCGGCAACGTGAAAGTTCGGCCAATGGTCGCTACAGGTTGTAATGGAACTGTAGGCGTCATTTATGATGTGGATCTTTCCATCTCAGCTAATGACCTGCCAATACTAATAAAGCCAGCGACTGAAGGCACCCGCATCACGCACATTACCAGACTCGGCAACTCACGCTGCTTGAGGCTTGTGTTCGAGGGAGACAGCCTTCCCTCGTATGTCAAAGTTGGTCATGTTCGCCACTCAGTGCGTCCTTACATACTGAAGCCACTGCAACGCTACAAGTGCTTCAAGATGGGACACGTAAAAAGTGTCTGTGAGAACAAAGTTGTATGTCCGCGGTGCGCTGAGTCTCACTCAAAAGACGCCTGCAGTGCCACCATGCTACGATGTCCAAACTGCCACGGCGCTCATGAGGCCTCATCCAAAGATTGCCCGCGGGTGCGAAACGAGCACGCGGTACTCAGGCGTATGGTGCGGGACAATTCAACGCATAGGGAAGCTGCCGCTACACTACGCCGACGACGGCGTCGTGGGCGAAGACCATCACGAAAAAACGGCTATACCGATAGAGAGATGTCATCCTCTATCAAAGAGGCTGACCCACAAACACCGAGCTCACTGAAGACGGATACTGCCAAACAGAAGAAAGGGACAGCAGTCGCACATTCCGAACAGTGGCCCTCTCTTCCACGAAGTCAACCTACTTCGGAGCTGCATCAAATCCCGCCGCCCTCGACGACCCCTCAAATCAGTGATACGATGAATAAAGATCAAGTGATAAGCTTGCTGCAATCGCTGATGAGTACCATGCGTGTCCTACTGAGTAATATGAAGACTTCGGCTGCGCAGACCACACTGCATGTGCTGGACACCCTGAGTCCGGTGCTTGCAGCTCTAAGGTAAAACCATGGCCAGCGAGGCACCGTCGTTTCGAGCGGAAGTCAAGAATGCATCTGTCTTTCAGTGGAACGCCAGAGGACTGAAGTCGCGCATGTCTGACTTTAGACAATTTGTATTTGTGAACCGCTTCCCCATTATCGTGATTTGTGAACCCAACCTGTGTGCTTCAATCAAGCTGTCAGGATATGAGTGCTTTATGTCCTCCACTCACAGAGACTGCAGCAAAGTTATTGTATTCATGCGCCATGACCTCACTTACGTTCACCACAATGTCTCGCCTGATGAAGAGAATCAGTATGTGTGCCTTACTGTGAAGAAGGATAAGGTTGCTTTCACGATTATCGGAGCTTACTTATCTCCATCAAGCCGCCTTGACTGCGAGCGCTTACGCGGTATTCTGACATCGACTCCAAGGTCATGGGTGATCACTGGCGACTTCAATGCCCACCATTTCCTATGGGGAAGCTCCAGGAACAACTCTAGAGGAAGAAAATTGGTGTCCTTAGCCTCGGAGTACGAACTCTGCGTTTGTAACGATGGAAGCCCTACATATTTACGCGGATCAGCCTATAGCAGCTGCCTGGACCTTACATTGGTTTCTCGCTCACTTACCAGGAAAGTGCACTGGTTTTCGGCTCTGGAAACGCGGGGCAGCGACCATATACCAACTTACCTGTGTATAGAAGGTTTCACCAGCTCCAAGTCCTCAGGAGGCCTCAAGTACACCGATTGGCCGAAATTCAAAATGTTAATGGAAGACTGCTGTACCGACGGCTCATCACATAACCTAGAGGACTCGATAAAGGATGTCCTGCAGAATACCACGCATACACATTTGACTAGTCACAAGCGCACCGATTTCGACATCGAGCTTGAGAAACTTCGCGCAATACGGCGTCGTGCAGAACGAAGGTACCAACGGACAAAGTGCATGGATGATTTGAGGCTGGCTAGACGCATTCAAAAGAAATTGCAGCGGCACATGGATAAACTGGCTAGGCGAAGTTGGACATCCTTTTGCGAGTCGTTGGATCCGCGAAAGCCACTATCACTGATATGGCGAACTGTCCGGGGTCTTAGCACAACCTTGGGTCAGCGACACCCGTTTACATCTCTGGCACTTCACCTTCGATGCAGAGAGATTGACGTCGCAGAATCTTTCTGTAGAAGAATTGCCGGTGATTTCAATTTCACAGTATCAAGAACGGGAACATTTGACAACCCACCACCCTCATGTGATCTCCGTATGGAATGCCAGTTTTCTATGGATGAGCTAGAGGCGGCACTGGCTCTGTGCAGACGTTCTTCAGCACCCGGACCTGACGGCATTACCTATCGTGCCCTTTGTAATCTTGGAGACGAAGCTCGGAAGGCACTCTTACGCCTATACAACGACTCTTGGCAGACTGGTACGGTTCCCCAGGCATGGAAGTCAAGTCGCCTCATTCCACTTCTAAAGGCTGGTAAATCTCTTTTGGATATTGCCTCATACCGTCCTATCGCACTTGCCAGTTGTGTGGGAAAAACGATGGAACGAATGATTCTAACATGAATGGAGTGGTATTTAGAGCACTATGAAATCTATCCAGTATCCATGACTGGATTCAGGCGCGGCCATTCGTCAATCGACAACGTTGTTGATCTGGTGACATATGTTCAACACCAGAAAGCCTGTAAGAGACTGTGCGCCGCCCTGTTTCTAGACGTTAAGGGGGCTTACGACAATATCACCCATGAAGCCATCCTTAGAGCTTTGGAAACAGTAGGTCTTGGTGGCAAGATATATATGTGGGTGTACAGCTACTTACAGCTGAGATCTTTTTACGTGATGACAGCGAATGGCCCAACACCTGATTATTACAGCAGCCGAGGAGTTCCTCAGGGAGGAGTGCTAAGCCCTACCCTTTTCAACCTAACTATCATTGGTCTAGTCGAGCAGCTACCTAGCACTGTATAACTTTCTGTCTATGCTGATGACATCTGCATATGGACATCAGGTGTGACAAGGCCTCAGCTTCGCGCCCGCCTTCAGAAGGCTGCTACAACGACGTCATGCTATCTTCGTAAACAAGGCCTCGAGGTGTCCTGCGGAAAATGTGCAGTGGTAGCGTTCACGCGGAAACCAATGTCTGCTTACAGTATATCGGTTAATGAAGAATACATATCGTTCAGCAGAAGCCACAGGTTCTTGGGAGTCATAATAGATAGAAACCTGTCGTGGACTCCACACGTGAACCATGTGAAGAAGCGGCTGATCGCCACATGACACATGTTCAAATTCCTTGCAGGAAAGAATTAGGGAGTGCCCATACCATCCATGCTACAACTGTACAGAGTGCTGTTTATCGGATTCTTACGGTACAGCTTACCTGCAATATATAACACCGGCAAGACCAACCTGCGCACAATTCAGAGCATTCAAGCCCAAGCACTTAAGATATGCCTTCGATTACCCCTTAGTGCTTCAACGGCTGAAACCATTGCCATCGCTCAAGATCACTCGATAAATACGCATATTATTACCGAGACACTGCGCATGCACCTCAGGCATTATGCCAGGACTCCTTCTCATCACCTGGCGAGCCTAGCTGCTGAAAGGCCCCGCACGACATACGGCACTATTGTCTACAAGCATCGTTCATCGTTTGCTGAGACATACGCACCTGCATCAAAGCCACTGCTTCCTCCTTAGAGCTTGAGCCGGCCGCGAGTTCATTTAATGATTCCAGGACTGAGGAGAAAATCGGACTTACCGACACATGCCCTGAAACAACTGAGTCTATTCCTACTGGAACAAAACTACAGTAACCACGTGCACATTTACACCGATGGCTCTACTACGCCGTCTAGTTCAGGTGGAGCAGTGGTTATACCATCACAATGGGTAACTCGGTGTTTTAAGACTTCACATGTGACAACTTCTACGACGGCAGAACTCGAGGCTCTGCGCAATGCACTGGAACACATCAATTCAGAAGAAAGACCAGGTAAATGTGCTGTGTTTTCTGACTCAAAACCAGCGTTACAGTGGCTGATATCAGTTCTCCGTCGCGGATGCCACGACCAGTTGACCTACCAAACCGTGAAACTTCGCCACCTTTTAATACAAAAAGGCCATGACATCGTCTTTCAGTGGTCACCTGGGCATAGTGGTATAGACGGCAATGATTCTGCAGATCATGCTGCTCGCACGTCACATAAAGAAGCGAACAGCGTTCCGATTCCGCTTCCAAGAGCGGATGCGGCGAGGCAGATTCGTCAACTGGCCCGCAGTCTCACACTGACTGAGTGGAACACACCAAGCATACGACGTACAAGACTGCACGAGCTCGATTCTTCACTACAACTCCGGCCTCCACCCGGCCTACATCGACGTGCAGCTTCGCTTCTCTATCGCCTTTGGCTGGGAGTTGCTTTCACGAAAGCTTATACCGCGTTAATCGGAATTACTGACAGTGCGGCGTGCGATGTTTGCGGCACCGACGAAAATATCGAACACCTGCTGTGCCATTGTCCTCGATTTGCCTCAGATAGACAAGTACTTGCCAACGCAATGCGGCGACTGGATGATCGGCCTCTTTCCGTGCTGGTGCTATTACAGCAACGTCCACATGCCTCGACAGCCCACAAGGCAGTGAAAGCCCTGCTGTGTTTCCTGAGAAAGACAGGCTTGTGTGAACGCCTCTGACATGCGGTAGAGTTCTACACGCTGCAGTGAAATTACTGTCAGTCTCCCTCCCACCCCTTTTTTTTCTTTTCCCTCTCATCTCTCTTTCTTATCTGTCTTGTCCCCTTCCCTAATCCCCCAGTGTAGGGTAGCCAACCGGATGTTTTTCTGGTTAACCTCCCTGCCTTCTCCCTTTTTGTTGCTTCCTCCTCCTCCTTTCTCTCTCTGATGGTACTGCTGTGACTGTGAAGTGTTTGATGCGGTGAACGCTATGCGGCCGCTGAGAAAGGGTACCCCTGCGCACAAGCATTTTAACCCCCTCTGCCTGTGCACACACTTCTCCGGAAACGCCGGCTGCGTGTCACAACGTTCGTGTGCGAGACGGACCGCGTGTCACTGGCACGCTGGTGCACATTCCTAGCAGTGCACTTGGAAGTGTTTCCGCGCTCTTGTGGGACGCAGACAGCGTTCTCGTCGACAAGCACCACTTGAGAGGGCTCAGCTGATGGGCGTCTCTTCCACTGCCAGTCCCCAGTCATGACACTTCTGCACTCAGTGGAATGACAAACAAATGAAAGAAGTTGCCTCTGGTTTGAAAACAACGCCCAACTTAGTAGACCGTCCTTGACGTGATGGAATCCTGGTTCCATCGCAACCGCACTGGTTCCATCGCAACCAATAAAACGCAGCGCGCGAGAGGTGGGTTTGACTTTTTGATACTGTTGGCTCGTTCATAAGGGGGTGTCGCCAGAGCTCGGGAAGATCCAGAGCTTTGCGAAACTCGGCCGATCCTGCATAGCGTCCCAGAACTCCTTTATTCCATTTGTCAATACCTATCATAAGACGGCAAAGCGTTTTCGAACTCAACTGGGGTATGTACTTGTACCCCATCTTTTTAAATCGCAGCTTTGTGAGATGCGTGCAGGAGGAAACCAACCGGAATTTTGTCACCAATACACTGAATTTCTTTTTCTCTCCTCTGTCAACCTCCCCTCACCTACGGTTAGACCATCCGGCCACTAATGAGTCGGCTTCATGGAAAGTGGCCTACCGCCTGAAAAAATTACTAACCTCTGCTCAATAGCAAACAGTTGTGTACATGTACAAGCTATTCCTCAAGTCTCTCGCACAAGTGTTAAGGCTATGCTTGCCACTTTTGTGAACAATCGGATGCAATCATCTAGATTATCGTAATGCATGTGGGAGAGGTTCCACGGTGCTTCAACGAGTTTGACCATATGAGTACGTATAGAGTGAATATAACAGACGCATAGTGGCGATGAAAAGTGTTAACTGTAACAGCATTATTAATATTGTGCGGCTATTCACTGCATATGCAACAGTCGCCGAGTCCAAGTGCTGGCCAAGGAACTACGGCTTTGGCAGCAATGTGTGCGTGTGCAGCACGTCGTACTGCGACTTCATCGGCAACATCGGGCCTCTGCCTCGAGGAGCAGCACTTGCCTTCACGAGTACCAAGTCTGGCCGCCGATTCGAAAGGACAGTAATATTCCAGAAACACACAGGTTTGTTAAAATTCGTACTGTGCACATCCAATATGCATTATGGCGCTGTTCACTGAACGATCTTTTATGTTCTTTTTAAGAATTTCATCTCTCCAAGATATATGAAATTAACGTGCGTTCATGGTACACGTACGAAAAATACTATACATTGCTGAGCATCCACAAGCGCTCAAACCAAGGCAGTACCTCTTAGTGTAGCTTTGTAAAATAAAATTATGATACAGTAGCAAGAAATTGTCATCCCTCGTGTGCATTGTCATTCAACAATAAAGCAATGTGCAGTGTTGCAATGGCCCAAGCTTTTGCTCGATTAAACTGGAAGTTATGTGCATGGGGACTCAACTCGTTAGCTAATACAGTCAGTCAAATTGACAGATCAGGTCACTTTTTAATATTGTGCAAGTCGACTGTCGTTCTAGGAGGCCTGTAAAGACAAAGTACTTCGTTTGAAAATATATAAAATATTCGCTTGTCAGCTGCAAAAATCTCGCTTTTCTGACTCTCTCTCTTTCTTTTTTTTTCTAGAAAAAATGACAAGGCAGAACTGTTGTTGGCAGTGGGTTCACGCTTGTTGTTTATCTTATTTTTTTAACAGACCCACCAGCCAACACTTCGCTTCTTGTGGTAAACCCCGGAATAACGTACCAGAGAATCTTTGGTTTTGGAGGAGCTTTCACTGACGCAGTCGGTTTAAATCTGAGACAGCTCCCAACCCAGCTGCAAGATGCCATTATCGGGTCCTACTACTCATCGGCAGGTATAATTTGTGTTTCGTTGGCTCAGATAATATGTAAAGGGCCTAGGATTGGCTATTATTGTCATAGCGTTGAAGAGTTTGTTTTGCAGAAATATTGGTGTTGGCGTCGGCGTTGGTGTCGTTGATAGTGGTAGAAAAAATCAACTTGTCCGTAAGCGAAAAAATTAAGAAAGATGCAAGTACAATATGTAATAAATAAAGAATCGAAACCATGATGTCAGTGGCGACAAGCAGGTGTTTCACTACAGAGCGACGTTATTGTTTCAACTATTTTGGATAAAAACACTATATGAATGTCACGTAGAGAAAGGAGTTTCTTGGCGCATCACGTATTGCGTAATGGAAGCAAAGAACGGCGCCCGGCGTCAATACATGTGAATCGAGCAATGAGTGGCTGTTTTAAAGGTTACACCCATTACAAAGTACTCAGACATATTTAATCAACACTAATAGCGAAACCATCGACGAAGTGACCAGCTGCGTAGGTTCGCGTGTTGCCCTGCGGGTGAGCTCCTAGCTGACTCGCAATAGGAATAATTATGGCGTAGTGTACACTTAACAACCGTGCTTGCAATAAGCGCTATTTGATACTTTGAGACGGCTAATGTTAAAGCGCAGTTGTTCGCTTTCTTGCGGCACGGTTGGGGTACGCACCGAGAACCGAAGTAGGCTAACATTTCAGGAGGTGACATGCACGAAGCCCGACTACGCTATGACAATGTGCTCTTGAAGGCAAAGCTCAAGCTTTCTGCCTTTTTTAATTTTAATTCTATAGTTGCGGAAGAGAATAATAACTTCCAATAATTTCTGCTATGTAATCAATTATTGGTTATAAACGTGGTCATTATTATAACTGTGATAGTTATTTCTATTGTGATGCTGCAGGCAAAAGCCGATGAGGGGCAGATTTGGTGCATGGACATATTATTAATACGTTTCTTTAACACATGAAAGGTCGCATAAGGAAATAATAATCCAGAGGTGAAGAAAAGTAGTATTAGCTTCATGTTGAGGAAGGCAAGTTTCCTTATTAGAACTTTCACTGGAGAGTGCTACTAGATTGTATATATGTAATTTTTAAATTCATCTGTGAAGCCTCTGTCCTGTTTGAACTGTACGGAACGTATTTGTCTGGAAGGCGAATTAAACAGGGCAGGCACTCTCGTTCTTTTATTACAACTTTTGTCAACTGACAAAAAAAATATTTCGGTAATTTTTATCGTAAATAATTCATTTATTCGTAAATTATATTTCGCCCATAAAATAAAATGCCCGAGCGTTGTATATTTTTGGCTAAGTGGTTAATGAAATTTAAAAAAAACTAGCGTCCGATCCTTGGTTGTTTGTGATTAATTTAGTATTATTAGAATAAAATTTATAGAGTTGACCACAATCTGGGTGTTCACCATTAAGACTTAGCAAACATGATTTCAAATATATGACTTTGCGCCTGTTGATTGTACCTCTGTTTTGTCTACAGGGATAGGGTACAGCATTGCCAGGATTCCAATGGCCAGCACTGATTTCTCGATACGCAAATACACCTACGATGACTACCCAAACGACTTTTCTCTGCTTAACTTCACTCTTGCCCAAGAAGACTTTTACCTCAAGGTACTCGTACATACTTCTCAGGCTTTACTTCTGCACAGTTCAGTAAGGTATCCACAAGCATTGTGATTGTCCGCAATGTGGTTTTAGACTCCCGTTCACTTACTCGCAAAACTGCTTCGAATGCGTCATTATGAAGGAATGACGAGAAGTCCACTTTGTATAAAAGTTTGCCGTTACGAATTCTGGAAAAAGTTATGAATTCTGGAAAAAAAATAGGCAACCATAGTCCAGAGGCGCTAGACGTTCAAATGTAGTGCACGTCTTCACAGCGACTTCTTGTAGCGTAGTTATTCAAGTGCTCATCGTCAGTGGTAGCATGAACAGACACGTGGTCAAAAGGAATTCTGCAAGAGTAAAAATTCTGTCTGGTGGATTCATGAATAGAAGTGGGAAAACAGTGATAGAAATGTAGAGCAAAGAAGGACAAACATCAAGGTGTCATCACACAACTAAATGTGTTTATTCTCCCAGTTAGCGTATATACTACACCACTATGGCAATGAAACGCAATGACGGACGCCCATGACTGATTTCTGAAGTTTACCCCATCCGCAATAGCTGTGAGGCACGAGTAAGCCTCCAGTCGACTTACCTCCTTCATAAAGAAATTGTTTTTCTGTACGATTCATCAATTTACTGCCTCTGCGCAGGTTTCATTTCGCCACTGTTTCATTGCGTAGTGGAGCATGTATACGCAAATCGGAGGAATAAACACATTTGGTTCACAGTGCCGTGGTCTGTCTTTTCTTGTCCCATGCCCTGTTCTTTTTTTGTTTACTTGAAAAAGAATTCATTCCACGTAAGCCCTACATTTCACTATTGTGCCAATGATTGACAATGTAACGGAAGCAATGTATATTCAAGTGAGTCATATATTCTGTAGTAAGTGCCGCTAATAGTCTGACTAAAAGAACTGCTAAAGTCAACAATTTTATCACGTTCATTTTTTAGATACCGTACATCAAAAGAGCAATGTATATGTCGAACATGCCGATATGGTTCTACGGAAGTCCCTGGAGTAGCCCCGCGTGGATGAAGACCAGCGGTAAATTGGAAGGTCGGGGATTCCTCAGAGGAGACCCGGGAGGACCTTTCTACAAGACTTGGGCAGCGTACTTCGTAAGGTATAATAAGACGTTTTTGGTTTTGTTTTTTGTTTTTTGGCTCCGTTTCGGAGCTTGCAATGCATAGAACGTCTTTATGTACTTGTGGTGTACATTTATCCTCAGCGATATGTAACATGTGATAATACGTTCATATGCGTAGGTTCCGTTCCGAACACCTGCCCCACGAACACCCCCTCTCCTCCTCACTCTTTCACTGCCATTGCTACTAAAGGCTCTTAATAACCACCACGAAAATTTCATATCAAGAACTAATAACTTCCACAATCATGCCGATGTGCTATGTCTAACTAATATCGTCAGAGAGGGGTGTTGAACATCTCTATGACTATATTGCATAAGCGACAGGGTGCCTGTCGTAGCGATGAGCATTACTTTGCAAGAGGAATGACGGTCTGGCCCACTATATGGCTCTGCTTACGTGACGAATTGGGAGTGGGGCTCCTAATTCACAGAAACATAGCTGGCAACATAGAGGAATACTATAGCATTAATGGAAGAGTGGTAGGTACAGTAATTAAGCTGAATAAGAGTTACAAGATGAAGGTGGTGCAGCTTACGCGCCTACATCCAGCCATGATGACGCTTCAGTTGAAAGCTTCTATGAAGACATGGAATCGGCAATGAGTAAGGTAAAAACACGGTATACTATACTGATGGGAGACTTTAATGCAAAGGTAGGGAAGAAGCAGGCTGTAGACCATGCAGTAGGAGATTATGCCATCGGTACTAGAAATGCCAGAGGAGAGCTAGTAGTAGAATTTGCAGAACGCAATAATTTACGGATTTCGAATACCTTCTACCGAAAACGAGAAACCCGCAAGTGGACAAGGAGGAGCACTAATGGCAAAAATAAGAACGAAATGGATTTTACAATGAGTGCACACCCAGGCATCGTGCAGGATGTGAAAGTGATTGGCAAGGTACGAAGCAGTGACCATAGAATGGTGCGGTCTCGAATTCACCTAGACTTGAAAAAGGAACGACCGAAAATGATACGCAAGAAGCCAATCAATGAGCTAGCAGTGAGAGGGAAAGTACAGGAATTCAGAGTCTCGCTTCAGAACAGGTACTCGGCTCTTAGTGAGGAAACCAACCTTAGGGTAGATACAATGAATGATAATCTGACGAGTATCATTACGGAGTGTGCAGTGAAAGTTGGAGGCCGGGTAGTTAAACAGGGCACTGGCAAGCTTTCCCAGGAAACGAAGAATCTCATTAAGAAGCGTCAAGTCTTGAGAGTCTCAAGTGCAACAGACAAAATAGAACTGGCAGAGCTTTCGAAGTTGACTAATAGGCGTAAGGTATGCGATATAAGAAGGTATAACACGGAGAGAATTGAACACGCTCTGAAAAACGGAGGAAGCGTCGAAGCAGTGAAGATGAAACTTGGGATAGGCAAAAATCATATGTATGCACTAAGGGATAAAGGAGGCAAAATAACTACCAATATAGATAGGATAGTGAAAATAACGGAGGAGTTTTACAGAGATCTGTACAGTAGCCGGGACAACCATGACCTTAATACTATAAGAATTGGCAGTAACACAGATGACTCCCCACCAGTATTGATAGAAGAAGTAAGAAAAACTTCGGAAAGCATGCAAAGAGGCAAAGCTGCTGGTGAGGATCTGGTAACATCAGATCTGCTGAAAGATGGAGGACAGATTGTGTTAGGAAAACTAGCCACCCTGTTTACGAGGTGTCTCCTGACGGGAAGAGTACCAGAGTCTTGGAAGAACGCCAACATCATCTTAATACATAAGAAAGGAGATGACAAGGGCTTGAAGAATTACAGGCCGATCAGCTTGCTCTCTGTAGTATACAACCTATTTACAGAGGTAATTGCTAACAGAGTAAAGAAAACATCATAATTCAATCAACCAAAGGAACAAGCAGGATTTCGAACAGGCTACTCAACAATCGACCACATTCATACTATCAATCGGGTAATAGAGAAATGCTCAGAATATAACCAACCACTATACATAGCCTTCATAGATCACGAGAAGGCGTTTGATTCAGTAAACATATCAGCCGTCATGCAGACACTGCGGAATTAGGGCGTCGAGGAAGTATATATAAACATCCTGGAAGAAATCTACAGGGGACAAACTGCTACCATAGTGCTTCATAAAGAAAGCAACAGAATACCAATCAAGAAGTGTGTAAGGCAGGGGGACACCATCTCCCCAATGCTATTTACCGCGTGCTTACAGGAGGTTTTCAGAAGTCTTGAATGGGAACAGTTAGGGATAAGAGTTAATGGAGAGTACCTCAGTAACCTGCGCTTCGCCGATGACATTGCATTGCTGAGTAACTCAGGGGACGAATTGCAACTCATGATTACGGAGTTATACAAGGAGAGCAGGAAGATGGGTCTTGAAATTATTCTGCAGAAAACGAAAGTAATGTACAACAAACTCGGAAAAGAGCAGCGCTTCGAGATAGGTAATAGTGCACTTCAAATTGTAAAAGACTATGTCTACTTAGGGCAGGTAATAACCGCGGAGCCAAACCACGAGATTGAACTAACTAGAAGAATAAGAATGAGGTGGAGCGCATTTGGCAAGCACTCTCAAATATGACAGGTAGATTGCCACTATCCCTCAATAGGAAGCTATATAACAGCTGTATCTTGCCAGTACTTAGCTACAGAGCAGAAACCTGCAGACTTACAAAGAGGGTCCAGCTTAAATTGAGGACGGCGCAGCGAGCAATGGAAAGAAAAATGGTAGGTGTAACCTTAAGAGACAAGAAGAGAGCAGAGTGGATTAGGGAACAAACGGGGGTTAAGGATATCATAGCTGAAATCAAGAAGAAGAAATGGACATGGGCAGGGCATGTAGCGCGTAGACAGGATAAGCGCTGGTCATTAAGAGTAACTAACCGGATTCCCAGAGAAATCAAGCGGGTTAGGGGGAGAGAGAAGGTTAGGTGGGCAGATGAGATTAAGAAGTTTGCGGGTATAAATTGGCAGCAGCAAGCACAGGACCAGGTTAACTGGCGGAGCATGGGAGAGTCCTTTGTCCTGCAGTGGACGTAGTCAGACTGATGATGATGATGATGATGATGATGATGATGATGATGATGATGATGATGACGTGACGAACAGGAAACGCACATGTTTATATACATTTACTTCTTTATTTGTAACAATCAAGTGCAAAGAGGTAACATTCCACAAGTAACTTTGACAACTCATTCGTTTATTTTATATTTCAATAAAAAACAAACACACACACACATTCTGTTGTAGCAGATGAAATTTTTGGAAAAGCTGGACAATTCTCACTGTATACTCAAAGTTCGTTTTTAAATTGTTGCTTTGCTAATTTTGACCCTAACGTCTCCAGATTTTTGCAGGCATACGAGAGAGCAGGTATTCCTATATGGGGTCTCACGGTGGAGAACGAGCCGACAGCTGGCCAGATACCTTTTTATCCTTGGCAGACTTTGGGCTTCACACCAGCAACTGAAAGAGACTTCATAAAGCTCGATCTGGGGCCTGCGTTGAATGCGGCTGGCTACGGAAGGCTGAAACTTATGATGCTCGACGACAATCGCATCAACATTCGACACTGGACAAGCGTGGTACGTATGCACACTTCAAGCAAAAACTGTTACCAATGACTCGTGCAGGTCGGTCAGTATGCTATATAAAATGGACACCATTGGCTAAAACACCTGATGCAGGCACTCGATCAAAACAAGACAATAAAAAATAAGTGGAGCTTCATTAATAAACTACGCCTTCTAGAATACAATCCAAGTAACGCCTACATCAAGATAAGGTTTCACTTCCGCATTCTATAAAATTAATTATTTCTGTGAACACGCCATCTTGACTCATTAATATGACGGGCAATGCCACGCTTGCATAGATGTAATCACATAATATTTATTCAAACGCGTAGCCTCTTCGTCAGCGGTTACATAGTGGCTGAAAAGAATTGACTTTTGTCCACAAAATTGAGGACAATAGGACTTCAAAACTAACCCACTGTTTTCCCCGACGGCGTTTTTCATTCCTTGGCCACCATTCTGCTGCTCTTAATGTCTATCGGTTGTCTTTTCATGTAGTGCGTACAACAGCCATTCGGTAGACAGTAAAAGACACAGAATGATTATCAAGGGATAGAAAACGCAGTCGAAAAAATACACAGAGTCAGATGCAGTGACGAAGTTAGGAAGCTCGCACGGATAATTTGAAATAAGCTCGCTCAGGATGCGGTAAACTGGAAGTCTCCGAGGGAGGCCTTCGACTCGCAGCGGACTTACACCAGCTGAGAATGATAATGATAATAAAGACCGCGAGAGACCTATTTATTAGTCGAAACGTAAATAGTGCTGCTGATTTGTGTTCCTTAAAAAAACGGGTACGGAAAAAAAGATATGATCAAGGAGTGTTACACAATGTTGCCTTGTATTTATTATCTTATTTCTAATGTACCTGACACGCGACGTAAATCGGTATCGGGCTTTCGCAATTGTGTCATAAGGTGCAGATGCGGCTTCCGAATAATATATATTATCTAGTAACGTTCAGTGTTTTATAACGTTGTGCATCATCTTTAACCATGAAGCAACGCTAAAGTGAGACTGGTATTTCGTCAGCAATGCACGATCAAAGTCAACAGCTGCCATCAAAGGTTTTATAGGTTTCTTTATCGTACAGGGTAGAACACAAGGCTCTAGAGAAACCCCTATCGTACACGGTGATTGTATATACGCATAGCTCTTTCCTACCCCCCCCCCCCTTCATCTTCCTTATCACTCCTTCATTCGCCTTTCCCTTTCCACCTGTGCAAAGCAGCAGGCTAGAGCGCACTAAATCAGGCCGAACTCTGTGCCTTCAAAACAAATTCTTTCTTTCTATTTCAAGCGTGCAACGACAATGCATTTGAAAATTCACAAACAATAACGATACTGCCTAATGTGAATTCCGAGTGCAGCCCCACGTCGGAGTAATGCCAACTGTGTTTGGAGCTTTGGCTATTCGGAACTCCAGCAATGTAACATTCGTTGCATATTTCCACTGAGACTGCCAGTGCTCGAGTGCTATATGTATATGCACACCTCCATTCTGTACATTGCATGTGTTGGAACACGTGAAGCTCCAACCACTTCGTTACGGTAATAGAAGCCAGCCGCAGTGCATGTGCTAGCCCTGCATGCGCGCTGGCCCCGACCGATGGGGCTAGCGCGCGTGACAGAGGAAAAAAGTGAGGTTACAGGCAAGTGGCTCGCGATATGGACAGAATCTCAGTTCACTCTCTCTCGTTCTCATTCTTGTTCGCTCCATCGGCTACACCACCAACAACAACGACAACGCCACTCAACGCGCATTAGCTGCGCTCTAAATCATAGAGGTAGCGAACAAGGCAAACTAACTTCCGTATCATTTGAAGTTGTGCGAAACAAAGCTTAACTCAGAGCTTTCGAATGAGTTACTTCACTAAAAGAAGCATGAATACTTGTTTTGGTAATCTGTTAATCTTAACACGCAGGTCTTGGGTGATCCGGAAGCGGCAAAGTACGTCCATGGAATCGCTGTTCATTGGTATACGAACCGTATGGTCGGACCACAGGTTTTCGATAAGGTTCACGAGAGTTACCCGGACAAGTTTATACTGCCGTCTGAAGCCTGCACTGGCTACCAGAAGGAACGAGGCGTCAGGTTGGGCAGCTGGGAACGGGCAGAAGAATACGCTTCCGATATACTCCAAGTGAGATGATCTTCCTTATTTTAGAAAGTCTGTATGCTATAGAAGCGAGACAGTGAGGAAGATTCCGCATTCCAATTTTCACGCACCATGTTTATGATTAACTACCTTCGGCGAACAAAGTTTTTAAACTAAATGTAAAAAAAAACTTTGTATATAAGACAGTCCCATTGTATTGTGCTTTCTAAACAGCCACGGGCTTTGCAACAACAGCGAGAGTAGTTACATTCATTCACAAAATCAATATAGTTTCGCGTATTTTGTCTTCGCAACAAACCAGTTAAAAAAAGAGTTCCATTTTACGACACAATTGGCTGAGCTACAACACATTCAAGACATAGCATCAGGTACGTCTGGTCTGCTGTCTGGTCACCTCATTTTTTTTAATGAATTGTGGATCATTCCCCGCCAAACTTACCAGCTATTGTGGTGACAACCTCTAATGTATAAAAGATGGGGGGGGGGGGGGTCTACTGGACTAAAAAACAGTGGGCCCTTAAAATATTAGGAGAGAAAATTTTTTCTGGTCCAATTCTGGTCCAACTTTTGTTGAGCGTTCCCGAGTGGGCCTAGCCAGGGGACGCTGAGTTAGTTCGCGTCTATTGTCGGCCTAATAAAGTTATTTTACTCCCTCACTCCCATGGGAGCCTCCTGAATTTCGATGAATGTTTCCTGAGAATTTCTTTGTTGTTGTTGTTGTTAAAAGGTTGATTCTGAGAGTACCTTTTCTCGTTTCCATAACAGTTTAATTACATAATAAGCAAATACATTTGTGCGAGTTGTTCGAAGTTATACTGCACTATACTGCAATTTTTCTGCCATATACACTTCTAGTAATTTCGCAACTACGCCTTTCGCTTGAATTTATTTTCAGTAGTATGTCCGTATTTTTGTACAGTGGAACAACAGATATTGATTATACGAAAGGTATATATCGCGTTAAAATATTTTAAGGCTACAGAAGTTTCTCAATTTTACGGAGAGAAAACACAAATTTAGGAAAATTATCATATTGGTGCACATTGAGACAAAATTAACACCACGTTGTGCTTCAATTATATCAGTTTAATACTTCAATCGAAAGCAAATAAAAAGTTCGTGGTATATGGTAGGCTCTATCATTACAATTCTCGTTTTATTGAAGAAAATGGTTTTTGTGGTTTCCCATTGACAGCAATGGCAAACTTCAACGAAAAAGCTAACTAGAAATCGCTACTGCTACAACATAGTACTACTACGAGGGAATAACCCACACCCTAAGAAGCTTCGTCCTTAAAATATTTCCCTCCGAAGTATTCTTGCAACGCACTGACTTCAATGCACTATGTAACCACTTTTTTTAGAATAAATTTGAGGTGGTAGCCAGAATAGTTGAAACATTTCGCATCATATGACCCTTATGCAAGCGTAGGGATGAAAAAAACATTTAATTTTAATCCAAGAGTAGGGAATTGCTTAGGGATCGATCCTTGGATAGCACACCGTATGTTATGAAGAGTGCACTTCTGCAGTACTACCCATCAGTTAATGTTTGCTACTTTATTCATACTACTTTACCCCCACTACTTCACGCTCACATATTACATTTCATGTGCAGCACATATAATCACCCTTCATTTTCGAAGCGCAGGACCTCAATCATTGGGCCAGTGGGTGGACGGACTGGAATCTGGCTTTGGATACTGAAGGCGGCCCCAACTGGGCTAGAAACTTCGTCGACTCACCCATCATAGTGAATGCTACTGCTAAGGAGTTCTACAAGCAGCCAATGTACTACGCCCTGGGTCATTTCAGGTAAGCGTTTTTCTTTCCAGAAGAACCAAGAGAAGTTTTCAGCCCTAGCTACATATCTTTCAATATGGGTGCTAAATTGAAAATGTCCTGTGAATATAATGGCTAGCTTGCAAATGATTTCATGCGACCATGCTTTTTTTTTTCACAGCAAGTTTCTTCCGCGGGGCAGCGTCAGAATCGACTCTCGTCTCATGCAAGGTTCAGCTAAGATCGAATACGCAGCTTTCTTGACACCAAAGATGACAGTCGTTGTCATAGTCCTTAATAAGTGAGTATGCCTTGTTTCATTTTATGAAAAGCTAATCTCACATACTTTAAAATGAAAGTATTTGATTGGCGTTGATGGTATGTGAACGATTTATTTTGCTGTCAAACGATGGTTTGTCTTCATCCACTTGACGATGATGACTCACAAGTTCTAGATCATGCTTGACAATACGCATTCGATAATCATACGCTTTAGGAAGCCATTGTTTCTTTTGTTGAGTTTACAAGGGCTTTAGGCTATTTCTTCATTGTGTATCCAGAAAGTTTACTTTAAGCACATTATTCCATGTTTCAATATGGCACAGATATTTTTCAATTCCTGATTGTACTTCAAACGCAGGCCCATATGATGGTGAGGAATAAACACATTTTACACTACTTTAAACATAAATAGAATATTCAAAAATGTTAAGTTGGTATTATTTAGTTCAGAAATAAAATTTACACAATTAGATGGGAAAACAAGGAAGCATGAAAGAATCCATGGACACGAAAAACAAACCCTAACACATTATAAAAGTTGAGACGTGTGCACTCATGATGCGACCATCTAATGCAGAGATCGAACTTCAGCCAACAATGAAAAAAGACGCCACGACCTACTTAGAGGGAAAAAGTGTAAAGAACTTCGTACGAGAACAAAACAAATTGAATACAGAAAGGTGGCACAAATTGATATTTTACGGCTCTGTCATGGCATGATAAAGATGGTTTGCGATGACATACCTTATATTTGTTCATCTCTTTTATTTTCAGAAGCAACGAAAAAATGAAGCTACACGTCATGGACGCGTATAGATCAACCAGCGTCCAGAAAGTAATCGAAGAACGGTCAATAACAACATTTACATGGCGTTTGTAGATTCCTATACAGTTACCGTTCATAACACTTCAGGTAGTGCCACGCGCTTATTTTGTCCTGTCAAAGACACCTACGTTAAGATACCCTAGATATGTCACATCACATCATTTACAAAACTGGCATCTGACTATACTCACGGCCCATGGTGGCAGATTGTTGATTTAGGCGCGGACCCGTGCAACATAAACAGATTCTTTAGGGTGGCTTGTTGGGCAATTTGACACTTAGCTATAGAAATAAATAAGTACTAGCAACCCCAAAAGAAATCAGAAGAAGTCGACAAAAGACAGCCGTAGTACAGGCACAGGATGGATGCCAGCATTCTTTATGTTGCTGTCTTTTTTGTTGTCCCAGTTTCGCCCGCTTTAATTTGCTGCTCCTGGCATTCTCTTATACAGATTATGCAGTTCATATTTGTCACTTTATCAGCTACAAGTTAAGATCATTCTTTCGTTGTTCAGCACCCTTTCGCTATATTCCCTCTGCCGTCACTGCGTTTTCATAACGACGCCATGCTATAATGACGTCATCATAAACCACCGTCACGCTGTCATAGTCGCCTCAATGCCGTAATCATCTGGTTCAGCGAATATTAGAAGAGCCATTGAAAAACTATCAATATAACCACGTTCATTTGGTAACAATGAACGCAACGCCTTTCCTTCAATGATCGCTGTCCTTGCCAATCGCTTGCGTATTTTATTTGCAACAAAAAGATAATATCGCTGCGGTGGACCTCTCTGCACGCAAATTTTGTTGTCGTGCACATTCACTATTTTTTATCTTCTTCGTCATCCTTACCAAGAGCGAAGTCACACGAAGTAATAGCTCTGACCAATTTATCTGTCCTTCTGGAAATAAATTTTTTTATCTTCTCTTCTCTGTCGTCAAGTTTAACTACATACTCATAAATTCTGTAGCTATCTTCCGTCTTTAAAGGGCCTTGTAACACTTTTCTACTGTAGTTCGAAAACTCTGCCACATGGTAGTCGAGGATCCTGAGAACATGTGAGACAAATTTTATAGCGCAGCATGCTGCCGCCTAGAATTCACAATCGGCTCTCAAAGTCCGCTGGAAATCGTTCCCACTTCTCTCGGCAAATTATGTCATAAACATATATGTCAGCGCCTTAAAATCAGAGTCCACTGCCATTGGCTGATTTGAGCACCGTGAGCTGCATATAGTTGCCGTGGCCACCAAGGGGAGCCGGCACACGCCCGAGTGCAAGTGATTATACAAAAGGTTGCGTAATCCGACAAAAACAAAAAAATTACCATTTCCATAAAGTGAATAATGTTAGAGGAGCTTCCTCGGAGGTGTACGGCACGTTCATTTGCGAGGCCATTTCTGTATGAAGGCTTGTTAGCGAGCCGGCGTATGATGTGTACATCGAAGACAGCGTTGTAGGGCACGTTTCGCGGTTGGCACTGCACAGTGTTGGCCACGTCGATCAGCAGGCTCACCACCTCTCCCTTTATGCCACACTGGCGTCTGTCGTGTGTCAAACGCCTAACGCTCAGACGTGGAATTATCATGCGTTTTTCAACGGGATTGAGTGCAGGCAGGTGAGGGAGCTTGGGAGGATGTCGGTACCCCTGCGTAACATTCTACGTGACAAGTTCCTGTGCTGCTGTGCCTACAAAGCAACGAGAACGAAGTGGACGTACTCGTGAGGATCCTCCTCCCCTTGTTGCCTACCTGACGTTTTTTTTTTCTCTCTCTCTCTTCCCGGCTCAAAGGTGGCGCAACCCTTAGCGATAGTACAGTGTCTAGAAATATACTGGCAGTAAATTTCTAGACACTGTAGCGATAGGTAAGCGAGGGCGAGAAAAACGAGAAAATGCGCGAAAGTAAGCGAGAAAACGCGTGAAAATAAAATGCGGATGGTGACACCACCTTGAGATTTTCGCACCAAACTACGTTACGTAGGAATTTTGAAGGTGTATGATGGGTTCTATGTAGCCTGCAGTCGATAAAAATGAAATGCATTGTAATCAGTGGGTGCCATAGAACTGGCATACGAAGTTTCAGAAATTTTCATCCAGCCATTAGCACAAAAGTACTCAAAATACATTTTGAAATTTCCTACGTCACACGTGGAGATTCTGGTGCGAAATTCAAAATTTTAACTTCAACCTTCATTTTATCCTCTATTATTAAACTTATGATAGCGAAGCATATGGTATTACAGTTCTCAGAGTGTAGTTGGTCAATCTAAACCATGTCATTGTTCAGCTTTAGTATCCCTTTAGGCTTCGCCTTTTAGAGATATACGCGACAATATACGCGCGCACACACATACGTACACACGCCACCACAATGTCGGCTTCCCAGGGTGCTATGCAGGATGGCCCGAGCTTCTCGGGCGGCCAAGTTTACTCCGAGCTTGCTTGCGGCGGCCGTGGCAAGAAGACAGTGCGGAGAGCGTTATAGCAGCGTTGATAAAAATGGTTACATGATCGCGCGTGGCGTTGGAAACGCATGTGGCGGTTATCAAGGAAACACTGCTGGATGGATGGATGGATGGATGGATGGATGGATGGATGGATGGATGGATGGACGGACGGACGGACGGACGGACGGACGGACGGACGGACGGACGGACGGACGGACGGACGGATGGACGGACGGATGGATGGATGGATGGATGGATGGATGGATGGATGGATGGATGGGTGGGTGGGTGGGTGGGTGGATGGATGGATGGATGGATGGATGGATGGATGGATGGATGGATGGATGGATGGATGGATGGATGGATGGATGGATGGATGGATGGATGGATGGATGGATGGATGGATGGATGGATATGGCTATACCCTTTAGATCGGGTGGTGGCTAACGAAACCAAGCCGTGATTGCGTGCGAGCACGACAGAGCCGCCACTAACTCAACACTTTAGCAGTGTAGCGACGTAAGCGTGATTGTTGTGCTGCCTTTTTGCCTACTCAACGCGCACCTCCCACAGGCGTATTCGTGAGCGTTTCTCCTTTTCCGCCCAGGTTATGCCGTTCCACCTGTAGCATGGAAATTTCCAGTCTCGGAGGCTGCAAGGGTGCACACGCAGCACTCTCGTGCTGCTCGTTTCGCGTCTATCAAGTATTGCAGATAAATATAAGGACAGGTGGTCATCAGGGGTGCTCGCATCTTATCGGCAACGCGGC
Source organism: Rhipicephalus annulatus (assembly GCA_013436015.1). Classification (NCBI taxonomy): domain Eukaryota; kingdom Metazoa; phylum Arthropoda; class Arachnida; order Ixodida; family Ixodidae; genus Rhipicephalus; species Rhipicephalus annulatus. The sequence goes on along the minus strand of WOVY01011058.1, from coordinate 109,417 downwards.
TATGATTGACTAAGTCATGAGCGCGGTGAAATTGAATGCGAAACATCGTAGCTGAGGGTGATGTCAATTTTACTTCTGCGGGTGTGTGTCCATAGTCTGCGCAATAAAGCTGATAAATTAATCGTGTCACTTGACGCGAGTACTGCTTCTCGGCATGAGCAAACGTGGTGGGCGTACCCGTTCTTCGCCACGGGCGTCTGTCAATCAAACTCATGGACGCTTGAACTCGGATACAAACTCGTTGATTCTGAAAAGGCCCGAGTTCAACTTGGGACTGTGATGACGCCGGTGTTACTGTCAAGCTTTTGATGCGGTGAACGCTAAGCGGCAGCTTCTTTGCATATAAAATAATTTGCTGAGCTTACACTACTTGTGCAAGGCTGAAGACATTGAGGAGTTTGTGATAACCTAACTTCTCTCAGCTTTTCAAGTTGGTTGTCTACTTATGCGCGTGGTCGGCTTCGAAGGGAAGACCACATCAGTTCTGTCCTAATTTTGATGCTCTGCCAATTTTATGCCCCGCCGTGGTGGTCTAGTGGCTAAGGCACTCGGCTGCTGACCCGCAGGTCGCGGGTTCGAATCCCGGCTGCGGCGGCTGCATTTCCGATGGAGGCGGAAATGTTGTAGGCCCGTGTGCTCAGATTTGGGTGCACGTTAAAGAACCCCAGGTGGTCGAAATTTCCGGAGCCCTCCACTACGGCGTCTCTCATAATCATATGGTGGTTTTGGGACGTTAAACCCGACATATCAATCAATCAATAATTTTGATTGTACTAATTGGCTGAGACTTAACGACCATTACACTAAGCTGTCATGTCTTTATTGATAAGGCTTTAATTAAAAGGCTATTATCTCGGGCGTAATTACCAAAATCACGATCAGTGCCGAACTATTAAACGTAATCCTGATTAGCAGGATACTAAAAGTCATTATCTTTGTAAGGGCTAATTAACATGGCTTTACTTAGCGTGCCAATGATTAGCATTGCGTTAATTAGCATAGTTTAGTTAGATCATAAACTAGCATACTTTAGTTATCCCGGTTCTAGCTTTGCGTAACATCAATAGCATTATCTTCTTAAGATGTGACGTAACTACTTCGGCCTTACCATGACTTGACGTAATTAGCTTGGTCATAGCCTGTCCTGGCATAACTGTTTAAATATACCATCCAGCCAAAAAAATCACAGCATATACATGGAAGGAATGATGATGAGTGGGGCGAAGCTTCGGAGAGTTTATCGGTATAAACTGTGAGTCGTCTGTCTGCCTGTTTCTCCGTCCGTCCGTTGTTCTGTCCGTTCGTCCGTTTGTACATCCGTCCACACCTGTTGAGTGAGTCATCAAACTAGGCGGTCATGTACCGCGAGCTAGGAGGGACAGACCCACGGATTTAGGAGTTTCACCCCTAATGTTATAGTTAATTAGCCGGCCACACATGCTCGGGTGCTAGCTGGCGATGACAACAAAAACGACGCGCACCGGCCGGGCAGCGCGCTAGAATGTACAGGCTGACCATAATGATTAACACGTGGCCTCGGGTTCAGCTGTGGTTGCGATGTTGTAAGACGCTCGGCCCATACTGATCTGAGAGGCTACCATGCTGATTATTCTGAAATAGACTTAGTACAGACATTAAACATTTCAAAATTATCTTAAACAGCCCGTGCCTCTAAAAAATACCATCATGAAATGTTTCTGACGCTTTTATTTTATGGGTGCACTTCTGCAAACAAATGAAAAGAAGATGCATCTGATTTGAAAACACCGCCCAACTTAGTCGACCATCCTTGACGCGATGACTGGTTCTATTGTAACCAATATAACGCAGCGCGTAGAGGGGTGTATTTGAATTTTTCGTACTGTTGGCTCCTTCGATAGGGGGGTGTCACCGGAGCTCGGGAGAATCCCGAGTTTTCGCAAAACTCGGCTGATCCTGCATAGCGCCCCCAACCACTATAGTCTTACGCATGGCCAACGATGCTTTTTGGCTCACAACAAAAGATGCTAGCGCCTACACCGAAATATATGCGAAACGATGCTTTTAACGGCGTCATGTTAAACGAAAGTTTTGAAGATCGCGACACCCGCTGATAAACGGACGTTGCTTCTGCATCTTTGCCATCTACACTCACATTTTCCGCGTAGCTCTTTGCGTGCTCACTATTACAAAAGGTGACAGAAAATGTTAAAGCACGCAAAAAATTTCTGAAACTCCACTAGTACTTGACAAATTGTAACCTTCTTTCGTGGCAGTTTATCCTTTAGGCGATAAACTAATTTAATGAAGAAAATATTTACTCGGAAAGTGTTGTAGAGAGCCTTAGGGATGCTCATTCAGGGCGACCCAAGGGAAAGCATTCGTTATTTTGATTGGTTTATTTATAACAATGTTGCAATCTGTGAGAAAATAAGGAAACCAATGACTTATATTGCTGAGAAAAAATAAGAGAGAAGGCTTTCCGATGAATTAATTTAGTATCTTGTGATACTTTGTACGCACGAAATTTAGTGATGCTATACATAAGAAGCAATAAAATATACTTGTAAATAGAACGTACTAGGGAAGTGTGTTGGATCGCCATGCCGTGAAAGAAAGGCGTCTGGGCAAAGAAGGAGAAGAAGTAGATACGTCGACCAGGCATGCCTCCGGTTTGCCACCCTAGCCAAAAGGTATGTGAATAAGGAACCAAAAGAACGGAAGAAGATTCAAGGAAGTGATACCACTACAACACTTGCATGGCTGTCTATCAGGCATACGATCAATCGGAGGGGTCAGCCAATTTTAGGTGCATGTGTATCAATGCTTTTTAGAACTTTGAAAGCTTGTGACGCGTTCGGCTACAGTACCACGATATTATTAGCACGAATAGCATTATCTGGCTAGCAAATCAACTTTTCGTTGAGCACTGAGCTGCCTTCGGCGCATTTCGCTGGATATGTTACGAATACTGCAGCCGCGCTCTACCAAAACGGCTTGGCTGGATACATCCTGAACACTGAACTTCCCGCGCGCGCCGATCACAGGCTAGCCGCGTCAACCAGCCGCGGAGTTCCTTTGAACACCAACAGATGGTTCTGTTCTCCGCGAGTGCACCGAGGTAAAAACGGCGGGAACTTTGAAGCCGCATTAGCTGGATGGCGTACGCCCGAGGTTGGCATGTACCTCCATTTGAACGATCACACAGTTGCATTGATTGCTGACTTAATTCCCCGCGCAACCACGCAATAAGACAAGAAATGAGTATGCAAACAAGTAATGGTACTTGAATAACCTGGGTGCAATTATCATAAAAAGCACCACTTTTTTAATAAAGAAATCCTATATCTACTTTTGTTGCCGGAGTTTATACAGGATTTCGTGTGCCTGCATGCTCAGTTTCACCAGTAATGTCCTATTTGAGTACTTCGGTATCTCGAGCGCAGAGCCAGTGCAGTCGACGCGGCGGTCGTCGATCCCAAAACCAGTTGCACGGCCCAGAAAACGGACCCGAGAGGCAGTATGACATGCTTATTTATTCGATAGCTGTCCAATCTATATTTGTGCGCAAGCTCAGGCATGCGTCTGGCTACTTCTTTACCATACACAAATATAAACTGGTAATAGGAACTTACTTGTCTGTGTGTATACTACTGTTACAGATGCGCTACTGCACCATTCTTTTTTAGCAAGAAGTTGTACAATAAAAAAAATTTGCAAATGTGAACTTAGTATGTTCAGTGAAACGAACATGACACACTGTGTGCATAATTGTTTAAGTACGGCACATAGTTTCTTGAAACTCACGGCTGTTTGCATGTACACTATGGATATTTATAAAGGGAACATGCGAGTGCGTGGCCTGCGCGCTCACGTGTTCCCATTCACAAAAATTAACAGAGTGCCAACCTTCACAGCGGATGCTTCCTGCACTTTATTTGCGTGCAGATTTTTTTTAGCTAATCGCACTTCGTTTCTCGTTTTATGTTCTTACGTTACTCCTAATAGCTGTTAAGGTTGCCCCTGATCTTCTCATTTAATATAAGAAACAGCAGCCTGTTTTTAAAACATTTCCCAGCAGGTACACTGCGAACACCCACGCTAAACGTTCCTTTGGGTCGAGCCAATGGCGCTACCACATACCCTGAGCAGATGTATAGCTTGCGTTAGAAAGGCCACGTCACTCACTCTACAGGCACGCTGCTCATCTTTTGAGTGGAGATATCTTCTGAGTAGTGTTCTACAGTCCCCCCCCCCCGAAAAAAGAATACACAACACCCTTCAGCCTTTTTAATCTACAGTGACTGTTCTGAGTGAGATCGATAAGCCAGCGTTTGTCATTGTTCCTTGGTCCTGCTCCAAGTTCTCCTTTTTTTGTTGTTGTTGAAACGTGGTGAATCACTCAATTTGACAAATTTGTATGTCTTTCGCTTGTCATCGAGGGCGCTGTTCGGTTGAAAATTGGCGATAGGTCCTGCTTACAATGAAAATGACGCTTTAATATCCCACGAAGGCCACACAGCAAGGACACCGAATTCTACAACCAGCGGTGCCAGTACTCCATTGTTGACATCCAAGCTTCAATTTAAAGCTACGAACTGTGACCCCCCTGGTCTCTCCCACTCTTTTGAAGCTCTTTCTCGTGGTGCCTTGCTTATTTCACAAATTGCGCACAGATTCAATATCAACGGTGCGCGAAAGCAGCATCATTAGTCACGACGACCAAATGCAAATATTGTGTCACTTTCATAAAAGTCTACATTAGCACGTATGTTTTCATAGCACATCTTTCCGATGATGTACGGTAAGTATACGAAAGTTCTTTGAAATCTAATCAGTTATTGCTTTTATTTTACATTCATGCACGAATTTTATTGCAGCAAAAATATACTTATAACCATCGTAGGCAAGTTCAGGGTGCAATTCGAAGTGCGCATTCAGTAAAATAACACGCAATAAAACTCCTAAATCCCTAGATCCTACTATCGACCAGAGCAGACGTTTGGGCTATTAGGTTTGCATTTCACCTTCCCGCTGAAACTTCCACTCAAATATGTCCACTTCCCGCACTTACATTCCGTTTTATTACCGTTTGTTCGACAACATTCAGCAAAGAAATTTATGTTTAGAGGGCCGCCTGAAGTGATTAAAACAGGGAGCTAGAGACTCCAAAAACCAGCAGAGTTTAAATAGTCCTGATGCACCAAAGTTCATATTCTAGAACAGAAATTTGCACCTCCCCCCCCCCTTACGCACACACACGAAAAAAATGTGTTTAGACAACCCATTTATTGTATTAAACATTGCAGCGCAAGCACGAAAGTGCTAGAAGAAAAGCGAATGGAGGCCGAGGAACGGTAGGCACAGATAACAACACGAGCGCCATATTTATTATGACTGTTTAATTTGACTTCTTCTTTTAACATCACAGACTCAGCGCATACGAGGAAAATTTCAGTAGGTTTTTGAAGAGGAATGAGGCCGATTTATTCACAATTTGGTACGGGACTTCGCTGATAATTCGAAGCTGATCACCTTTTTATAAAGCTGTATATTGGAAGCTTTATAGCATGAAACTAGGAATAATATATACAATGCGAAAAACAAATGTACAGTTAAGTAAACATTGGTGTTATATTCTTGAACTCATCTATGGTGCACTCATGTGTCATTACATCCCTAATTAAAAGTTATTTTACATTTCACAGTGTTAGCAGTCGTGAATGGAATGAAATAACTTAATGACCAGCAAGTAGCGCATCAGCGTGCCTAAAAGGTTCGCACGTTCAGACTGGAAGGCCTCATCGCGGGCTTCAGTTTCCAAGGTGTTTTTAGTAAACAATTACCTACTATTCGTGTTCGCTCGTTCTCTAAAGTTGACAGAAGCTTTCTTCTCTGCATGCTTAGCCTTCGTTTCAATGTTTTCCTCCATTTTATGTGAATAAAATAAAGATAAAAATAAACAGTGTAACAGAATAAATCAGACAACTCTACAATCTGCAGTTTGACGTTCACAGTCAGGGCACCGAAGCAATAAGGCGAAAAAAGCTAGCTTTACAAAACAACAAAGGACCTGCAAAATAAAAAAAAGAAATCACGACACATAAATGCATCAAAATCAAGAAAGCAGGCACAATTGGTTGAGCTCTCAAAGCTGAGAAACAGTAAGAAAAAAATTGTATTCGAAGCTACGCTCTAAAATCACAGAAAACGAGTGATAAAAGAGACCAAACATGTAATACGCAAGTGAGATGCTTGTCAGAGCAGATGAGGTATAGGGTGTAATATAGCGACAACGAACACATCAATGTCATAGATATTGTAGGGGCAGCTGATAGGTTTCATGTTGAACAGTATAGTACTCACATGAGTCGCGTGGTTGGATGTAGCAACCAAGTGATTACAGAGTCGCTATCTATAAAGAGTGATAAAGCTACGAATGTTTTCCAAAATTCTTATCTGTCGGAGAAAAGTAGAAAAATGGAAGGCGAAAAAACAAAAATCAAGCTAATAAAAGATTTAAATTGTTATTCTTCCAAAACTGTAATCTTTTTGCAAATGTGCCGGTGATCTTCTAGTGTTTCAGGCGATCAGTAATGTCGACTCGACTCTGCTGCACTAAAGATACTAAAAATCCAGTGCATGCATCTAGTAATGCAGGACGTTTTTGTTTCTGCCTTCTGGTAATTGCTTTCAGAAAAAAAATTATACCTAAGCGAGACTGAAGGGATCTTGAGCAAGCACTACAAACCAACACGCAGAGACAAACCTTGAGATTACTCGCGGTGTTCGTGCGTTCTTTTCTTGTCCTTGGCCCAATTACTGGGAGCGCGTCTTGTAATGAAAGCAAACGTAATACACTATGCAGCTTTACTTACCTTTCAGAAAGAACCTCATTCTATCATGGGAATCGTAAAAACGCGCTTCAAAACCAGTTTTAATATAATATTACGTCCGACATTTTCCTTCCTCTTGTAAACTATGTATGTGCAATGCACGACATGATCTCATCTTGTTGATGTCCAAGGCTCATGTTGGAGAAACGGTGCCATGGGAAGCCCATTACTGACCACTTTTGTTAAACTTGCGGCAATAATATCTGGTAAGTGTACGCAAACTAGCCCTATAATACAATGAAGTTGCTAAGTAAGAAAAAGTTCGCGTGATATTGACTATAACAGCAACATGATTGGATAAATTCCCAGCGCTGAAAGAAGAGGAGAGGAAACAAGAATAGTGACGCATAACTTGTCTGCTTCTTTTTCCTGTCACCGTTTTTCAGCGCGTATACATTAACTCTCGGGTATATGCCAATTGTAAACAGCAGCTGTATTCTTTGAGGAAACTGTATGTCGACTGGACACCACTGAAGCAATTCCACACTGCTTTATCGTGTATGGTTAGGTGTGGCATTCACCAGATATTATTCCTTTCGCACTAAGACGGCAGACAACGCTCTCTGCGGTGCCTTTCGTTACGAGGAGACGCTGTCCGGTATATGATGTTCAAGAACATTTACTGGCATTCGTTCTAGGGCACAGTGAGAATAGACAAATATCTGTTGAGTCTTCTTTTAGATGTCTTCCACAGGGGACATCGCAACTTAAGGCGACCAAGAAACTCCCGAAGTTTCTAAGTAAAAACTAATTTGTGCAAGCAGCTGTAACAGCAATGTCTCGTACCACGGGAGCGTGATGGGCATGTAACTGACTGCATATTTGTTTGTGTGCTGTGTTATCTTTGTCTCTTTTTGCACTATTTTCTCTACCTCTTTCAGTCTCCCCGTTCCCGTTCACAGGCTGGTTAGCCTCCCCTTCTTTCTTTCTCTACCATTAATTTTCTTTTTAGCCAGATTAAATAATTCGCAATGTTTAATCGAGGATTGAGTAAATAGATGTCGGCTGCTGCCGTTCCGATAATCACTAGACACTGAATCCAAAGTTGCAGCCGCCCAGTTGGATCTATCTATCTATCTATCTATCTATCTATCTATCTATCTATCTATCTATCTATCTCTCTATATATCTAGTCGCCTAAATCTGGGTGGTCTCGTGATCACCCCCTTAACTTGGAGCAAACCAAAATTGGCATAGGAGCGTAAGATGGCTTTACGAATATGACCCGCAGGTCATGATTCTAATATGTCACAATCCTAAGATTGGCACATACTTCCGGGCAGGTATTGATGATTTGTGGGGTTTAACGTCCCAAAACCACCATATGATTATGAGAGACGCCGTAGTGGAGGGCTCCGGAAATTTAGACCACCTGGGGTTCTTTAACGTGCACCCAAATCTGAGCACACGGGCCTACAACATTTCCGCCTCCATCGGAAATGCAGCCGCCGCAGCCGGGATTCGAACCCGCGACCTGCGGGTCAGCAGCCGAGTACCTTAGCCACTAGACCACCGCGGCGGGGCTCCGGGCAGGTATGTGTCACTGGTATGCGGGCATGGGCCACAGGTGATTGACAGTTTCTATCTACCCAGAAACGGCGAGTACGGACATGGGTAACTTTAACGCGTGAAAAAAGCCGACATTGGCGGTGTTCCCCCGACGAATGCAAAGAATAAATGTCGGGGTGCCAGCAGAAATCGAACCCTAGCATTCTGCTTGGCGATCAAGTATTCTGCCGCAGAGCCACACCAGGTCTCGGAATTGTTTTTCAAGTAGGCCGCAATGTTCGCGAAACATCAGTTGTGGTTGCAGTGGTGGCTATTCAATCTTATAAACACAACAAACATAAGCGTGCGCATGGGGGAGAGAGGGGAATCAGAGGGGGCGGAGGCCCCCGCAGTCACCTTATAAGTGGGGGGGGGGGGCGCAACGTCAGCCCCATACATTGACATAATGTATGGAGGGGGAGAGCTGTGACGAACTTTTGCTCCCCCTGAAGGGAGATCCTACGCACGCATATATGAGTACATAAGTACTCATAGGCGTGCTAAGGATTTAATTGTTCTGGCAGTGAAATATCTGTGATGAGTATAGCAAGCGTAGTAATAAAGAATAAAAGTAAACAGCTCTTTAAAACTAACGGACAATGCGATGTGATGGTATGTAACGTGAATGCAACCACTCAAAATAGCCCGTAAAACAAGGGGCGCTATAGAGAGTGCACATTACATGAAATTCAGATTTGCCACGACCAACCGCATGATTACTTTATGGATGCATGTAAAGCGTGGCCTGGATGACCCGCCATGCAGGCCACACTAGTGAAATTTCAAAGTTCTGGAATTGTTAATCTTCCCGGTAGAAGGCCACGGTATGAACAGAGTGTGCGGAATCCACGGCACGGCAAAAACGACAGTGCCGACGAGAATTAAGCGCGAGTAAGAGACAGGAGAAATGTAGGCATTCGGGAAAACACGTGGCCCTGTGTGTCTACGTGTACCTGCATTTGCACTGCGTTTAACTTGCGCTACCAGGAGACCTAGTGTTGATGGGTTACCAAAAGCCACATAGCGTCGCTCTTCATCAGGAAACCACAACATCAACAGAGCATGCAGCTACGTAGGTGCACGTATTAAAGCGAAAGCCGCAGATGATTCATCCAACGTAAAATTGACCATCAGCGTCGGCATAGGTGGCGTTACCGCGAGGGATGCGAACAATCATCGGCAGTGACTACAGTGATGGGGCCCGTCAGCGCAGTACTATCGCCGCGTTGAGGGAGAGGCCAGTTGCCATAGGTGATACTGTGGTGATTTAGTCAGGGGGCTTGTCTTAACAGCCGGGCCACATCACCATCACAATTGACGGGCCCCATCACCGTAAGGCAGGGACTACTGTAACAGGGCCTGTCAGCGTGTTTCAACGTAAAAATTGGGGGAACCGTCAGCGCAGCAAAATTGTGAAAATGAGGGCGCCTGTCACCGTATAGTGTAATGGAAAAAATGAGACAGCCGTTACCGTAAGTTTGCAGTCATTTTATACTATATTGCCATGTCCGTGCGGCTTCTATAAGCGCCCCAAGCCACTACAAAAAGGGTAGTGCTACAGATCACCAGATCAAGATTTAACTTCTCTCTCTCTTCTTTTTTTTTTGTTGAAGATTCGTCGACATTGACGTTACTGGGAAGTCATAATTTTTATTTTCAGAAGAAAATCGTGTTGCTGCCTGCGGCAGTTGTTATACAGCCATACCGCATAGATTTCGAAGTGCCATGGGCAGTGCGTGACGCGTTATTGCTATGCAACGTCGGTTCTAAACGCGCTGAACAATTAACCGTTTCTGTTGTTTTTTTTCGCTTTTTCATATAGTTTTCAATAATTTTACTTCTTTTAAACAATATTCATCTTCCACACTGCTTCACAGAGGAGCGATGGGAGAAGCCGCTGGCCAGCGAGAACCTGAGGATCAGCTGAGTCGAGCTGACTGACCGCACTCGCAGAATGCCTGCCGCAGCGGAGCCCGGTCTGAGCTGCCCTCCCCGCAAGCTCTGTAGCACTAATACAAATAACTTTCCATCAGTATCATTACAAGCGCTCAGACACTACCGAATCGAGTCAGTAAGCCACAATAATGTCACATTAGCAAGGTATACTCCTTCGTAGCAGCGCTACAATTTCAGCGACAGACTGCGTCATCGTAGAGCCGCGAGCGCTGTCACTGAAGTGGTTGAAGCAGTTTTTATTGTTTTTGTTATTCACTACTTCGCGAGGTGACGGCACTTAACTCGCTACAGCTCCCTTCCCTCAGCGTAGGATAAGCACGCTGCTAGACGAACGTTCATTTTTGCGTATTCGTTTTGTCAACTAGGTCACACTTTGCGGTTTATATTCAATCCCGAACAGCACCAGCCGGCCTTGAGATGCCGCCAGGAAACCGGCCACGTCTTCAGCGTGTTTTCATTTAAATCGTCGAGAATGATACGAAAGACACCTCGATCCCACGTGAAAAGCATCGTCCCATGGATGGGAAAACAGCTACAAAGAGCGCAATCGTAACATGAGTATTTACCACACCATTGATTGACTGGTTGATATGTGGGGTTTAACGTCCCAAAACCACCATATCATTATGAGAGACGCCGTAGTGGAGGGCTCCGGAAATTTCGACCACCTGGGGTTCTTTAACGTGCACCCAAATCTGAGCACACGGGCCCACAACATTTATGCCTCCATCGGAAATGCAACCGCCGCAACCGGGATTCGATCCTGCGACCTGCGGGTCAGCAGGCGAGTACCTTAGCCACTAGACCATCGCGGCGGGGCATTTACCGCACCGTGGAGAGTTCGCATGTCTACCAACGTTTTTACTGAAAAGAACATATTGATGGGACGAAAGCAACGTGCACATGCCTTGTAAAAAAAAGTCAATTTGACATCATGAAGTTTGTGTATTTTTTTCCAGGCGAAGTATTCCCGGATGCGTGCGTATTTCTATATTGGGACTTACTGGGACGTACACCAATTACAGACTACAGTCCTCAATGCTGGAACACACGTTCATCCGCAATGCGTTTTACGTTTAGCATCAGCGCACATGTCCTGCATACGCAGCGACACAGAAATTACGTGATATTAAACTGAGGCACACATTATGTGTAGGATAGATAACAGATGATTATTTGTAGCGGTGGAATGAATGCCTAGGGATGCGAAACGCAGTCGAGGGTAGCTGATGGGGAGGACAATAAATTAAGAAATGTGCAGGCATACATTGGCACATATGATCAGCCAGGGCAGTGTCAATCGGAAATCTATAGGAAAGGTCTTCGTCCCCCATTGAACGGTTGATGGTTGTGACCGAAGAATAATCGCGATTATATTTTTTCAAAACATTCAAGAGAACATTAAACAATGTACTTGGTCAGTGCGACCTGCATCGAGGTCGCGCTCCAACGACGCATCAAGGATCGCCCACTGTGTCTAACAAAAACCGACGCGCACAGCAACTTCACTTTCTTTAAGGAAAAAAAAAAACTTCTTCAGAGCAATATAGCCAATGTTCGAGCATTACCTAGAAAAAAATCAAGAAAAAAGTTGACGAAGCAAGGATTGATCTGATGAACTGCAGCACTACTGCTAGTTCAACAGCATGTCAACCCACACCATCGAAAACGCACGAGGACCACATCTAAAAGTATAGCAGATCACGCGAACGGGCCCCTTCATTTCTATCATTATACTCTACGCTGACGGGCCCCCTCACCATAGTCACCGCTTTATGGTGACCGGACCCGTCAATATAGTTGCATCACTATTATGATGGGGCCCGTCACTATTACTATTTGACTACGTTAACGGGCCCCCTCACTCTTACGATAGTGCTGTGCCGAAGGGCCCTGTCACCGTATAGTCAGTGCCAAAATCATCATCACGCTATCACGTCACCATGACGTCACACGCCGTTAAAATTTGTGATGCCACCATGAAGTCATGGCATGACATCGTCTCTTGGTCGAAGGTTGGCCGATTATGGATGCAGCGCAAAACCAAGTGTACGTTAGTCAGCCTAGTTTTGTTGAAGTGAAGCACCCAATACGACTCGTCGTATTCTCAGAGACCGCAGAATTCCCGTTATCGGAAATAATTGCTAAAATAGACGTGAAAGGTTTCACTGCAGCTTACTTCTTAGAAATGTCACCTACCTATTATGCACATTATAACTGTACCAGCCACTGTCACACCGCGGTAATGTAGTGGCTATTCGGCTGCTGACCCGCCGGTCGCGACATCACATCCCGGCTGCAGCAGATGCATTTTCGATGGAAGCAAAAATGCCGTAGACCTTTGTGCTCAGGTTTCGGTGCACGTTCAAGAACCTCGGGTGATCGAAATTTCCGGAGCCCTCCACTACGGCGTCTCTCATAATCATGCGGTGGTTTTAGGACGTTAAACCCCGCCTATCATCAACTGTACCAGCCACTAAAATATGCATTCAGAGCTAGAAGTAAGTCGAGCTCATATTCACGTCAGCATTTTTCGATATACATGACTGCAATGCAGTCGCTGTATACAATCCGTTCTAAAAGATAACAATGAGGCGTTCAGCACGACTACGTACAGAAAACAGGAAATGTTACATAGCTCAAGAGTCTGTTAACTTCACGATTCTTTTATTCGATAACTTACAAAAGGGTATCTTGAACGGCCAGTTGGTGCATGATACTCACTGGAAACAGCACTGGATTGGGACGAGAAGAATTTGCGGTCTAGTGGCTAAGGTACTCGGCTGCTGACCTGCAGGTCGCGGATTCGAATCCCGGCTGCGGCGGCTGCATTTCTGGGGGAGGCGGAAATGTTGTAGGCCCGTGTGCTCAGATTTGGGTGCACGCTAAAGAACCCCAGGTGGTCGAAATTTCCGAAGTCCTCCACTACGGCTCTCATAATCATATGGCAATTTTGGGACGTTAGACCCCACATATCTATCAATCGAGAATTTGCGCTAGTTGTTCGTAAGCACTCATGTAGTGTGTTACTGCTTCTCTTCTAATTCCGGTGCTGTTTTCACTTAGTACAATGACTTACGACGGCTTGAAATGACGAAATAATAATTCATTGACGTTCACTTGCCTAATCCACAATATTACAATTATTCACACCGTCGCGGGGAGACTGGAATAATTTTAATCAAGTGGGGTTCTTTAATGTGGTATTCTTGCATTTCGCTCCTACCGAAACGCGGTCGCCATGGCTCGGAATCGAACCCGTGTCCTCGAGCTTAGCAACGCGACACGTTACGTTCTAAGCTACCGCGGCGGGCTAAAAAGATATTACGTTAACAAAGTGTCACGCCCAGACAGTAAGGTTGTTTTTCAAATGCATACGCTGGAGATTACAATCAGATGCAACGTCACCACGTTTTTTTTTTTTTTATCTGAGTGGATTCTGGGCACCACCGTCTTCTCAGCATATGCATTAGTGCAGTCGGTCGACTTTCGTTATCTTTGCGCTTACAGCTCATCTGATAACTAACGGGCGCACTTCTTGGGAATCGTGTGGAAAGTAAACGCAGTGTTCGGGTGTTGCAGACAGCATTTGAAAACGAAGCATCATGAAGAGGGTTTTATTCCTTGCCATAGCTTTATTCGTAGTCATTATATCAAGTAAGTTAAATGGTTTACCGCAATTTGTATGTTGATGTTAATAGAAGTTCGCAAAGAATTCCTACTTGAAGTTTCGTAATGGTAGTTGTACTAGTCAATCTCCATCGTTTGCTCTTACAAGGTAGGCCGAAGTCAAGTATAGTCAGCTTTAACCGCAAATATGTTGATTTATATATACGCAGACACCCAAAATTTATATCGTACCTTCTCGGCTGTCAATACAGTGCCACCCACTTCTCTGTAAACAGTCGCTGTACTGATTGCGTGAAAGTGAAAACTATTGTTCATTCCTCCACACAGCTGTAGCTCCAGAATGCCAGCGAAGAGACTATGGCCGAAGTAGCTTCGTGTGTGTATGCAACGTGACGTACTGCGACTACATCGGTGACATCGGACCTTTGCACAACGGATCCGCGGTTGCATTTGAGAGCACCAAGGATGGTTTGAGGTTCGCTAAGACTACGATACCACTGAGCAGGACACCGGTTGATGGTTAGTTTTGCTTGCTTTCGTAATTTTTCCTGCTATTCAAATACACCAACCACACAGTCATTTCCGCGTGTGCTCAGAAAGAAACATTATTTTTATATTTATTTACTTTATTTATTTATTTATTTATTTATTTATTTATTTATTTATTTATTTATTTGATGATTACCAGTCAAACATCGCTAAGTCAAAGTTCTATAATTTAGTGCTATGTTCTTGCTTTGTCACTTAAAATTAACAAGAATGTCTTTATGAATTTCAACAGCACCAATGACATTGCACTTTTATACGTTCCTGCCGAACAAACAGCATTTGCCGCTGGTCATATTGCTTCTATCCAAAGAAGCACCTCATGAACATGCATAAGTGAAAGACATGGGTATTTTTTTTATTCATTATTGCTCCACAGATGGAAACAACGAAACTCTCCTGATTGTGATCGACTCTTCAAAAGAATACCAGAAAATTTTTGGGTTTGGAGGTGCATTCACTGATGCCGCCGGAATAAACGTGAAGTCTCTTCCGACGAACATGCAAGACGATATTCTCAAGTCTTACTACTCAAAAGAAGGTAACGACTGCGAAAACTATGCATTGGTTTCGATGTAAGCAAAGATGCATGAATTGGTTGAATTTGCAATGATATATATGTGAAGTGATGTTAGTTTTGGCGGATCGTGCAATTTTTTCCCTTTGCTAAATCTGTTAAAGTTGGCTCTCCGATGATTCTTTGTGCAGGAATGATGCTGACATAATCCAAAGCGTAACTGAAGGCACAGAGTGGGGCGTCCAGAGTTGAGATTTCACCGAAATCTTCTTTATATTTGACATTTATCATTGTTGTAGCCCATTTTTTTATTATTATGCTTGTGCTGCCACATTCATGCATAATAATTGAAAGCGTACGTTATTCGAAGCGTATGTTTGTTGCCCTGAGTGTTTTCATGAGAAGTTTGTTGTTTTACTTTATGAATATTACGCTTTACTGCTTGTGACAAAACCAGAAGTCATCACAGTGTAATTGAATAATAATACGAGTTTATAATTAGGATGAAAGTATGCCTTCTCAAATATCTCCCTCAACACTACCCGCCTGTCTGAACGTAACAATGGCCGCTTTGAAGGCTATCACGTGCCCTTGCAATAACACCTTTGTGTCGGCAGTGGAAATTCGGCTATAAACGACCCCACAAGGAAAGGCGGAATGAACTAAGAAAGCTGTTCCCTCTTATAAAACATGCCTCTCTATACAGGAATTGGGTACACCATAGGCAGAATTCCCGTGGCCAGCTGTGACTTCTCTGCACGCAAATATACGTATGACGACTCACCAGGTGACTTCGAGATGAGCAACTTCACTCTCGCTCCAGAGGATTTCGACCTCAAGGTACTAAATTATCTTTAAAAAACATTAATGTGAGCATTCGAAGGCCTTATTGATTATAGATTTATAAACATTTAACAAACGAGTTCGACTTTTTCTTTTCAAAATGATCAGGAACGCATGCTCCTTACTTCACGTGGTGGTTCGTACGAATGTATTTTGAAACAAAAGATATTTTGATGTTCCTTTGGATGAGAAGGCATCCAAACAAATCAATAAAAATGCACCACATGTTAGTAAAGAATAATCTCTCAAGAAAGTACGAATGAGGGGGACTGACGAAGAGCTCCGTTCTTTTGTAAAACAAAACCTGATCAAACCAACAGAAAGCGAGTTTAATTAAGGGAGATTCATATGAAATGTTTCTTCTTTAGAAAGACTACAAAGTTCGTTAACAAAGCCCTCGATAACTTGTTTCGCAGATTCCGTACCTTAAAAAAGCCTTGTCTCTGTCAAGCGAACCCGCGTGGTTCTTCGGAAGCTCCTGGAGCAGCCCCGCGTGGATGAAAACCAACAACGCGCTTGAAGGGCGAGGGTTTCTAATCGGTGAACCAGGTGGACCATACTACAAGGCCTGGGCAAAATATTACGTCAGGTATAGCATGTTCGCAATGACTTCGTAACAGCATCGCCCGCACTAACACGAAAAGTGTTTTCATTCTATCCGCTCCATGCTAAGCAGGATTTGTGAATTCGAAGGCCATACTGAGACTAATGAAGTATCTTGCAAAAGAAGAAGATAATAATAATAAAAATAGCGTAAGAGAGTGTACAGGTGTATCTGTTCAAGGGTGTGTTATCTTCCTCCATGACACACGTAGAAAAGTAAGAAGGAAAAACCACGAGATAATAAATGTGCACAAAGTAGTACACGGTAAACAGCTTAACTGTTTATGGAAGACGTATGTGCACTTGTACACAGACGTTGCACATGTGCATATATTTCCTTAGCTTACCCAGTTAAGTCAGAACATTTTTTAACATGAGCAAACTAGTAATCAAACCACTGTATTGAGTTCATCCAACCGCACAAAACAAACTTCAGTGACGTTCACTTAAGATGCGGACACGATAGAGGTCGCACATGAAGTCTAGAAAAAATATATGCTGTAATTGTCAAGTATTATGTTACCATTGATCAGTCCGCATACTGCATGTCTCAGTTTCTGTGCAATCTTCAATGTTACTTTACTCCAGATTCATACAGGAGTACGAGAGGCTCGGAGTTCCCATCTGGGGTTTGACGACACAGAACGAACCAACGACCGGATTTGTGCCGGGGTTCCGATGGCAAACCCTGGGCTTCTCTGCCAACCAGCAAAGAGACTTTGTCAAACTCGACCTGGGACCTGCTCTAGCGGATGCTGGTTATGGCGTCGACAAACTGCAGCTCATGATCCTCGACGATAATCGCATCGTTCTTCCTCACTGGGCAGACGTGGTTTGTAACACACCTTCCTGAAATCCGTTATGAATTTGCTGCCACCTTAGTACTTAGTATGCACGAATCATGTGCTCAGCAGTATTAAAAGGTCAGACGTGCTTCTCTGCTGAACATATTTAAGGGTTTGATTAGACTATACAGATGCATCAACAAACACTACAATAGACCGTCTACCAGCACTGCGGGCGTCGACATGAGTGACTCCGGATATCATCACGACTTGATGTAGCCATATGACGCTACCAGATGATATCGTCACTTGATGATAGGCGGGTCGATGACAGAGGCTGTGCAAAACCAGGTAAAGGGCAAAAATCAATGCAATGCCCCTGTTCCTGGAGGCAATACCAAATCATGTTAGGCACCGAAAACTTGCGGAGATGAAAGGGGTAAAGGGTCAGATAAAGAAGATCGCTTTCGCCATTACGTAGTATTAGCAGAACGCATAAAAGAATGAGCTCTAGATGCGAAGCATCTTAAGGCCGAGTTCAATCTGGTGCGTGGCATGACCACCCTTACTGCGCATGCGCATGTCTCCGCCACTCCTCTCCTACGCTCCCCCTTTCTCACCTGGAAACGCCGACGTCGGCAGTCTCTGCTAGCCTACGCTTGCTCTCCCTCTCTCTTCCCTAGGCGTCCCTCGCCACGGCATTTACACACCCATTGCGCATGCGCGTTCCCTCCCCATCTTTATCATCTCCTACGCTCCCCCATCTATCGCCTCGTAACGCCAACACAGGTTAGCATCCATGAGGCGGGCACCGTCCACTAACGAGTTTTTTTGTTTGTTTATTATTGAAAAATAACCGGCTGCTCGCGCTGCACGGCAGTTCACTGGACACCTCGTAGATATGGGCTGTGGATCTTGACCTCCAAGGTGGTGCCGGTGGGAAATTTCTACTGGCCGTTGTTAAACAATAAAAATTCGCAGCTTGCGCGTAAACTACAATCGGCCGGACTGGGGGAGGGGGGCTCTTTGTGTGCAATCAGTCTTTTCTCATTGCCCATTAGCAGCGATCGGCAAGTTCCAGTAGGAAACACTGATTCATCACGGCGTGCTTTGCGCCTCCCCAGATTTCACTCCTGCGCACCGTCGCGATGAGCGCCAGCGTCGACGCCGCCTCCGGTGTGAGCGTTAGCTACCGCTGCTTCACATCTTCACATGGTTCCCTTCAGCGAAAGACGGTGCACTTTTTTATCGTAGCCATCCGCGTTGCTGTCGTAGGAATGACCAGTAGTTTGGACTGCAGCGATGCTTTGTAAACTTTAGTGTCGTTTTTGCGTGTGTATACCAAAGAATGATTTTGGAAATGTCGACCCTCAAATGTGCGATAAATGCCAAGAATGGGCAAAACTGCCTTTTGCGGTAGAAGTAAGCATTTCATGACCGTTACATTTTAATGATTTACAGGAGGCATATCTTTCAGAAAATTATACTAATTTGTCCAATACAACATTGAGCTTGCGCGGAATTCACAGAATTAGGCAGTCCCTATAGTGGCACCAAAGACATGCTTTTTGTGCGCTGTCATTTACCTACCCAGGTCTTTGAAATGTAACAGTGCTCTGTTATATCAAAATAGAAATCAGCTGCGCATTGCACCATCAGACACTCTGAATCTGAATGTTTAATCACGCACATTCATCTGTGTTGTTCGGACGTATTGCATTGATTTTAAGCTGTTACGGCCACAAATTAAAAGAGCACAAGGCTGGTCTGCGTATACAGTACCACTTGCTCTGAAAATGCTACTCGTCGCTATGTGGTTCGTATTTTTCAGTATATTTAGAGGAATCTCGCGCTGTGATGTCCATGCTGGTTTCATTGAAAAATTAAGCAGAATACCTAAAAAATGTTCAAAAGCAATCAAACTTCAATTATACAAAAGGTTACATGGCGATGATGCATCACCGTTCCCAGGTGATGTACAAATCGGACATTTTCACATTGTGAGGTAACTATGGCAGCTAGCGACTAAATAAACAACGCTACGCAGGTTCTGGGTGATCCTGAAGCGGCCAAGTACGTCAGTGGAGTCGCTGTTCATTGGTACATGGACAGTTTGACCAACCCTCGGGTGCTGGACAAAGTGCACGAGAGCTTCCCAGACAAATTTATTCTTGGTACCGAAGCGTGCACTGGTGCAGCAATAAAACCAGAAGACAAGGTCAAACTTGGAAGCTGGGAACGGGCTGAATTCTATGCCAGTGACATCCTCGAGGTCAGTTATTGTTGCAAAGATTGCATAACAGGGGTTATTCAAAAAAGAAAATAAATTATATAAGAGTTCGCAGCGGGCCGTTAAAATTGATATGGGGAACTTGAGTTTAGGCGCTCATGTGTCACAGCCTTGATAAAATGCGTAAACAAAGGCATGCGAAAAATTTACTAATTAGCTAATGAGAATCAGTTATCGTACGCGAGTTGATTCACAGAGTGAATGAGCGGCTGAAGGTTGTTTCGAAAAATGTTTAATACAAATTTTTTTCTGTGGTGTCACGGGCTAAAACCAAGACATCATTACGAGGAGCGCCATATTCTGCGGTACTAAATAATGCGTGGGACCCTGAATTAACTTCGCATTCACTTGAGAGCCGAATTCAAAGAGTGCTTCACAAGTGGCAGCTGTCTGCAATCGCCACAGCTGTTCACGAAGCTATGTCAGCTTTTCAGTGGCAGTGATAGGAGCTTATTTTTTAAAAAAGAAGCTTGGAATAGACCATTCTGTGGGCTTTCATTTCTCTTAACTTTGTGTTCTCAAACAATCCCTCTCTTTAGCAGCTCCATATTATATGTTCATAAGGATTTCACAGTTTTGGTTCGGGGCAAGCACTGCTGCCCGATTCAGATGAAGTTGAGGTCCACATTTGTCCTAAACTGGATGCTAAAGTAATTCTTCAGAAAGCTCTACTAAAGAGGTAGCGGGGGCAGAGGATGTATACTAAAGGAAAGGCAAGAAAATACACGAGGCTTTGTTCGATTTGCAACCCGAAATGTGGGGAGTGTAATGAAGAGGTAAATAGAGAAAAGGGTGAATAAGTTGTGCTTATTGGCCTATTTATATCTCATTTTGAGCGAATACACCTGACGATGTCTATTCTGTGATCAACCAACAGGATTTTAACCATTGGGTTAGCGGATGGACAGACTGGAATCTTGTTCTTGACACACGAGGTGGTCCCAACTGGGCAGACAACTTCGTTGACTCACCAATCATTGTCAATGCATCCGCTCAAGAGTTTTATAAGCAGCCAATGTACTACGTGTTCGGACATTTTAGGTAAGTCTGTTTGTTTTATTGAAGATTTAAGGAAGCAGGTTCTTGGCCAGTTGTCACTACTTCAATTAATGAATGAAATAGTGACAAGGACATACTTTATCTTGGATTTAAACAGGATTTTCAGTGCTCTACCTGAAACGAATAGCTTCAACTCGCCGTGATAAGGTGTTTGGCGTCAATATATAATGCCACTTTTTTTTTATTTCGCAGCAAAGCACTTCCTAGGGGCAGCGTTAGGATTTACTCTCAACTGGAGCAATCAAGTTTCCAGGCAGCGAAGAACATGACTGCTACGAAGCTGAGTTACGCTGCATTTAAAACACCTGATTCGTCATTGGTTGTGGTGGTCCTGAACAGGTATGACACAACTTACACAAATTACCTCATGCGCCACTTGTGCGTCACTTATTTTTTTAATTGCTGGTATGCATGTATTTACGAGCATGCAGTGTGTGACAGTATATAGAGCGATTTTTGTAGGCACACCTACAACATTAGTCAAAATGCGATATTTTTACCCTGTATAGAGTGTTCTGAACTTCATTATGTTGGCTGAACATGGAAAGTCTTCAACACCTACGTTTATTGCAGTACTGGGTGCTTACGTAAAGATATGCCCTAATCCATATAAAAGTTATCTTTTAAAGTATTTTTCAGCTCTTAATATGTTCATAGGTTCAATAAATATTCCACGTATTCCAAAGAACATAGTTTACCCAGGTTTAATACCCATATTAGCAAAACTTGCGAGCTTTATGCAGCTAACCAATATGTAGCAATATTTTATTGTCTGGTGGACGCATCGTCGCAGCACGCATTTACGAAGCCTGGGTTACGCTGATAATCACCACTTTTTTTATAGCTATTATACATCAACGTTTCTCGCATCGAAAATTCACAATAAAGAGCTCTGGCGTTCAAACAGGTCGGATGTCTTGGGAACGGTGGTGATTCCATTCATCTATCAAACTTTTCAGCTTATGCATTTGGCCATGCTTGTTGCCATAGTTCTGCCACTTATTGACCCTTAATATCCTAACATTTGAAGATACCTACTAATCTAGATCTAGAGAGCAATAACAGTCTTTTTATTCAGAATAAAGGCGAAATCATTGTAAACTGTTACATTAGTTACGTCGTATTGCTCATCGTTCATGTCGCAAATCAGTTCCAAGCCGCAACAACGACAAAGTTTTATACTAATGTATGTGGTAACCATTGCTTCTTTTTTAACCGTAATTTTTCAGTTTTGTTATAAAATGCCTTACCAGTTCTCTCTAGTAATTTTATTCAATACTTTAAAGCCACGTCGGGACGAAGGTATGTGAGTGATTATTGCTATGTTTTTTTCTTATTTCAGAGGCAATGACAAGTTTACTCTGAAGATCAAAGATGCAACCAGTACTGGCAGCATCCAAAAGATTATACAAGAGCGGTCGATCACAACGTTCATATGGCATGCATAAAAATAGATATTTCACTATACAGTCACCTCTGTTGCTTCCCTTTACTTCACTTGCCATAAAGAGCAATAGTCTCGTAGAGTACATGTACCTGAGCTACTATAGCGTGAAGTGTATTCACAACAGGTGGTAAAGTTAGTGCATATTTGATTAATCGCCTCAGTAAATTATCTCTGATACTTATGTGGTGTTTTAAAACAACATGGAAGTTTCTTACGCTAGTGGGCGACAGCAAAGTGAAACCGTTAATTTATTTGGGTCAACGAGGCGATTGTTTATTAGAAAATGTCTTCGTTTTTTCCTTGGTTCAACATTTAGCTATCAGATCCGTCAGGATTGTTGCAGTCAAATTTTATATCAAAATGTCCTGCGGCTACCTATCACCCGACAAAAGTGGTATTCAGACCTAACACGTAGCGTAGGCTTACGAGAACGTCTCAGTCTAGACAGGCCACCCTGGAAACTAATATTCACATTGTTCAACACTCATACCTTTGTGAGAAAGGTATCTTAGCCGGATTCACTCAGGAATTAGCATGCATTACTTATGATATCATTGCCCTTAAAGAGGCTTACATAACTGTTGAGGTGTATTAGGTTCACGTGCTTATTAAGCTTATCAAATTCATGTGTGTTAAGAGCGTGAGCCAGCGCCACTAAAGCGGCTCTCAAGCGCAACAAATAGCTGCTATCCGTACAGCTCAGCGCCTTTTCCGTGATCCTCTCTCTCTTTCTCTCCTGTCTAAAGCGCTGTTGGTTTCTGACCTTGCACAAACACTATGCAAACAAACAACCAGACCTCAGTGGTGAGGCTGTTTTTCCTGCGTTCCCTGCAAGGTACAATCAGATGGAGCATCGTCTTGTTGTTTTCGCTGAACAGATGCTCGACTCAGCCGTCTTTCTCGCTTCTATGCATAAGTAGCCTCTGTCAACACCTTTCGTGCTATCATTGCACGCGTGTCACTTCTACAGTTCATCGGATAAGAAAGAAAACCGTTTAAGACGAGGCTTTGCAATGTGAATCTCGTGTTAGGGTGTTCCAGACTAGTTTTGAAAGTAGAGCGTCATGAAAAGGCATTTTTCGCTTGCCACCACAGCTGCATTTGTGGCCTTTATCTCGGGTGAGTATAAAACTCTTCAAGTTATACTCTGGTTATATTCAAGAGTTGTTTAGAATGGTGAACCAGATATACCTACACTAGTGACTGCTATTGCAGGCAGGAAGGTATATAACATCTGTATCTTGCCGGTACTTACCTACGGAGCAGAAACCTGGAGGCTTACGAAGAGGGTTCAGCCTACATGGAGGACGACGCCGCGAGCAATTGAAAAGAAAGTGATGTCTAACCTTAAGAGACAAGAAGAGAGCAGAGTGGGTCAGAGAGCAAACTGGGGTTAAGGATATCATAGTTCAAAACAAGAACAAAAGGACATAGGACGGCACGTAGCACGTAGGCAGGATAACCACTGGTCATTAAGTGTAACCGACCGGATTCTGCAGAGAAGGCAAATGCATGAAGTGGAAACAGAAAGTTAGGTGAGCAAATGAGATTTCAAAATTAGCAAATATAACGAGGCAGCAGAAAGCACAAGACCGGGCTGATTAGCGGATTATGCGCGAGGCCTTTGCCATGCAGTGAGCGTAGTCCGGCTGATGATGATGATTGCAGTACAGACCTTGGGTCAGCAACTCAACTTAGGCCACGCATCATTCCCTCGGGGTCACCAGTCTTACGTTAAGTACAATCATTCTTTTTCATAAGCAGAACAGTACACTTTGCTGCATTACCCACTTTTCTGGGAACACTGATAGATTGAACGGCGTAAACGCACAGTTATTACACATTCCTCCTTATAGCTGCCGCAGCTCAATGTCAGCCGAGAGACTATGGCCAGGGCAGCTTCGTGTGTGTATGCAACGTGACGTACTGCGACTACATCGGTGATATCGGACCATTGCACAGCAGATCAGCAGTTGCATTTGAAAGCACGAAAACCGGC
Source organism: Rhipicephalus annulatus (assembly GCA_013436015.1). Lineage (NCBI taxonomy): Eukaryota > Metazoa > Arthropoda > Arachnida > Ixodida > Ixodidae > Rhipicephalus > Rhipicephalus annulatus. Next base: position 85,319 of record WOVY01011058.1, on the reverse strand, counting down.
CTAAGGTTCGCCAAGACCACCATACTTCTTGGCAGGGCACCGGACGAAGGTCAGTCTCAACTGATTAAACAATATTTGCTCCTTTAAATTGCATGCTTATGTTCTGGCGCAAAATGTCTCTCACGCGAATTGAAGTACTATCATTTCACGGTCGTATTTATTATGAAGATGTTATTATGGATGTTAAGATAGAAGTGATATCTACTCACTGCCGTACTGAATATGGAGATGCTATTAGGAATGTTAACGTAGTCATTGACATGCAAATTTTATATCTTCTTGATGGGGAAACGAAAAGAGCACTTGCCACTTATCAAGTCAATTCTTTGAGGAGAGACATTTCACATTCTGACGTACTAGACATCGTGATTTATCCGATGCACAATTGCTCCACAGACAACCAGAACAACTCCTCTCTCCTGCTTGTGATCGACTCGTCAAAGGAATACCAGAAAGTTCTTGGGTTTGGAGGAGCGTTTACCGATGCCACGGGGATAAATGTGAAATCTCTTCCGACCAACATGCAAGAAGATATTATGAAGTCCTACTACACAAAAGAAGGTAACATCAACTACAATTATATTTAGTGCACTATGTAAGTGGAATAACAGGAATGGTCTTGCTCGCAAGAGATTTTTTTACACGTAATATTATGCCCTTTTGTTGCCCCACACAATCCCTGCGGTGTTATGAGGCAGTGTAACTATCACGTCATGACGTCGTGGTTTGCCTATTCATGATGTGTGTCATCTATCCAGCGGCTGTAGTTCCAGCGCGTAAGGCGCCTGCAATCCTTATTAATCATTGACACACCCTTCTCATGCATGCGAAAGACACAGAGGCGGGAATATAGCAACACACCGAATTCGTTGAAAGCTATTTAAGCCCTCAGACGCTTCAATGCCTATCTGAAACATTACCGGCCTGAGAGGAAAACACCATCTAGTACTCGGCTACCTACGTGTCATTGGAATCAACACCGCTATAGCAGAAGTTTCGAGAAATGCGTTTAGAATACTAAAAAAACTGTGACATTCGATAAATCTTTGATTATTTTGCGTTTACTTCTGTAGCCACAGGCATCTTAAGATGGCTAACGCATCACTTTAGACGGTAATTAGAAACGGTAGATAAATTAAATGTTTTTCGTAAAATTAGGTGATTATGTTAAGTATGACAACTGAAATTCTTCATGCGCACCATCGCAGCTTCGGGGTGTAGAAAAAGCGGGCGCTTGTAATTGTTAGGAAGTTTTCTAATAAGGGTTCCAAAAGTTCGGGGCCCCAAATGAATAGGGTGGAGGTCGCTGTGCATGGTTTGGGTACTCTACTTCTCTCATTCAGCGCGGGAGCCTCAAGCCTGCCCCAAAAGCTTTGAGTCAGACAAACGTGTTGGCTCTCGGTCGGTATGGAAGGACCGAGAATTGGGCGAGTGTCCAAAGCAACGCGGTCCCTATTCTAAAGCTCTTCACTCCTGCTCGACCCAAGTTATGCATACACAAAGGGCTTTGGGGCCCCAAACGTTTGGGCTCCTATTCGAAAACTCCCTATTGTGACGTAATAAAATTCGAAAAAAGAATAAATGGCGAAACCGAAAGTGAAGCGCGGATGAGCGCAACAAGCAGACCACTACAATGATGCCACTGGTCAATACAACAATTTTAGAGGTGTATTTCTTTGGCGTTCATTCACCTATGTGCGACATCCTTGCTATAGTTGCAAGCGTAGCCTAAGTCTCTCCCCTCCCTTCGGCAATGAAGTCTAATAATTGTAGAAGTTCCACCTCCCAAAACCACGATATAATTATGAAGGCCGACGTAGTAGAAGGCTTCGGAAATTTCGACCACCTGAGGCTATTTAACATGCACCTGAATCTAAGCATGCACAACAAAGTTGGTTGATTGCTGATATAACGACGCTCAATTATTCTGGGCGTCCCTGAAGCATATAGCGGTTGCACTCTTCTATTGGCTGCTTTTTCAAAACATTAAAGCTGCAATGGTTCTTCGCATGAACGACTTAAATTTCATCATTCGACATAATCACCTAACTCCCTTAAATAAGCAGTTAATTTGACATTCTTAATTACAGTACCATATGATGTCTTTAGCCATCCTAATGTGCCTGTGGCTACAGAAGAACTTATTGTGAAGTCATCAAAGAAATATCGCATATCTCTAGTTTTTGAGGATTTTGGACACATTTCTTAACACGTGGTATGCAGGCAGTGTGAGATCAATCCTACAATAATTAATGACATAAGCCACCAGGGACATATTTCCACACGACTAAATACGGTGTCTCCTTGAAGGAATTGACTACAACATCGGAAGGATTCCCATGTCCAGCTGCGACTTCTCTACACGAAAATACACGTATGATGACTCTCCTGGTGACTTCGAGCTCACCAACTTCACACTCTCTCCTGAAGATTTCGGCCTCAAGGTATAGCAGTCCTTCTTAATGAATAATACGATGTCTAGCTGCGTAATCTACGTCTTCCTTTGTTTTAAATACGGAGCATATCTTGGCGAACTTCGGCAACCTTGATCTATCTATCTATCTATCTATCTATCTATCTATCTATCTATCTATCTATCTATCTATCTATCTATCTATCTATCTAGCCATCTACGACTTTTAGCCCTCCTGGCCGCTTGGATAATGGTATCAATACCACATTTGATATGACATAGCAATACTGTATGGCGAACATAACTCACTAGTCATAACGTGAAAATCATGACATGTATGTCATGAATGTCACGATTTACATGTAATGGTCTTGTTGCTCTGGTGGTGGTTTCATTCACATGATATGTTGCAAAACTGGCATGATATGACATCACTGCATGGCGAACACAAGTGACATACCGTAACATCAAAATCATGACATGTGCTTCATGTAACAACATGAGCGCATGTCACGCTCATGATGCGCTCGCGGTCGTTTCGCTAGCTTCACTTATACCAGATTTGGTATTACAGGACGTGAATAGATGACGAAGATATGATACTGGTGCAAACATGATAAACATGAGATGCGTGTTATGTAAAAACATGACTACATGCTACGCTCATGATGAGCTCGCGGCCGTTTCGATAGCTTCACATGCACCAAATTTGGTACTACGGGACGTGAACGGATGACGGAGGTATGTGACTGGTGTAAACATGATAATCATGAGGTGCGTGTCATGTAAAAACATGACTTCATGCTACGCTCATAATGAGCTCGTGGCCGTTTCGATAACTTCACATGCACCAAATTCGGTATTACGTAACACGAACAGACGACATAGGTAAATTACACGTCTAAACATGATGATCATGACATGCGTGTCATGTAACAACATGACTGCGTCCCACATTCATGATGCGCTTGCGGCCGTTTCGCTACCTTCACTAATGCCAAAATTTGGTGTTACGTCACGTGAATGGATTACGAAGGTATGTGACTGGTCGAAACATCATAATCATGACATGAGTGTCATGTAAGAACATTATTACGCGCCACGCCAGGCGCCGATACCCCTCCTAGTAGAGATCAGTGGATCTGCCCACTATCCTTCATTGTAGATCTGCATGCCATATACTCGCAAATGCGCACCACGCTGCGTTGCTTTGACGCATGCACGTTTGAGCGCACACGGTGTGCCTCCGTCACGCAGAGAGGCAGACGCCGTGCTGTCTAAGTAACATCGTCGGCGTAAAATGCAGCACGTCGCAATTCGCGCCGGTTGCCACCGGGACGCGCCGATGGGCGCTGGTAACGCCGGTCACGCCTGGCGTCACACTATAGAGTGCTCGCGTTTTGCTATCACGGTGTCGTTGCGTCCAGCTTGAGCCTGCGTCAACGTTGCGTCCTTCATGACGCGCTCGCCACCATTGCGCTAGCTCCACATGTACCAAATTCGGTGTCACGGGAAGTGGAAAGACGACGAAGGTAAATGAAACGTCCAAACCTGATAATCATATGCGTTACATCTAAAATATGACATGCTACGCTCATAGGGTCCTCACGGGCGTTTCACTAGTTCCACATATACAAAATTTGGTATTATGTGACGTGAATGGAGGATGAATGTAAATGACACGTCCATATATGATAATCATGATATGGATTTCATGTAAAACATGACTACATGATACGCTCATAGCACGATCGCGGCCATTTCGCTAGCTTTATATATACCAAAGTTGGTATCAGAATCGAAAGTTGGGCTAGTTGGATATGGTATCAGGTGACGTTAGTAGATGGCAAAAGTAAATGGAACGTCAAAACATGATAATCATAACATGGAAGTCATGTACGGCCTACGTTACCTCCACCTCTTCACGTTGCGCTGATTTTGAAGTGACCTATCTCCCATTCTCATTTGTGCTTCGCATATCATCGATTATCACTGTACGTGGGGTCTGCCAATTTTTTCTTCTGAAGCAGAAAGAAACTGGTTTCAACACTTTATTTCAATGCTAATGCTCCTCAGTCATGTTCTATTTAGCATGATGTTTCTTATGTTAAGCTTTTGGTGTGAAAAGCATCCTCTCATAATTCAATTTGAAGAAACAAAAACCACTTAATCTTTCCTGAGCGCAATACTTGCCAAATCACAAATTAGCATATCAACATCCCCTGCACCTGAGGGACATTTTTGTAATTGAACCACCAGTAATTTGTTTAATTCGCAGATCCCGTACATAAAGAAGGCAATGTCTCTGTCAAGCGAGCCCACGTGGTTTTTCGGAAGCTCATGGAGCAGCCCCGCTTGGATGAAGACCAGCAACGCACTTGAAGGGCCAGGGTTCCTAATTGGCAAACCAGGTGGACCCTACTATAAGACGTGGGCGAACTGTTACGTCAGGTACACTGCTTTTGCATTGACCTCCTAAAGATATTGCAAATGGTCTTGCAAAAGTGACCAGTATGGTCACTGTCTATCAATCACAGCCTTCTGCGGTCGTGACTTGTGGTCGTAGGCACCAGACATTTGACGGTGTAATTTTTTTATTGACGCCCATGGCAGTCTTTAGAGACACAGTGCTGTTTTACTGGTGGTATAACAGGTGATACCATTCACGGGATGATCAAGACACACAACGAAAGGAGCACGAAAGGACAAACCAATTTTTCTCGCAAGTTGCAAATTGCTCTTCATCATCGTCATTATCAGCCTGACTACGTCCACTGCAGGACAAAGGCCTCCCCCTTTCTGCCAGTTAACTAGGTCCAGTTCTTGCTGCTGCCAATTTATACCCGCCAACTTCTTAATCTCATCTGCCCACCTAACCTTCTGTCTCTCCCTAAACCGCTTGCCTTCTCTGGGAATCCAGTTAGTTACCCTTAATGACCAGCGGTTACCCTGTCTACGCGCTACATACCCAGCCTATGTCCATTTCCTCTTCTTGATTTCAACTATGATATCCTAAACCCCCATTTGTTTCCTAATCCACTCTGCCCTCTTCTTGTCTCTTAAGGTTACACCTACCATTTTTCTTTCCATTGCTCGCTGCGTCGAGCTCAATTTAAGCTGAACCCTCTTTGTAAGTCTCCAGGTTGCTGCTCTGTAGCTTAGTACCGGCAAGGTACAGCTGTTATATACCTTCCTCTTGACGGATAGTGGCAATCTACCTGTCATAATTTGAGAGTGCTTGCCAAATGTGCTCCAAACCATTCTTATTCTTCTAGTTACTTCAATCTCGTAGTTCGGCTCCACGGTTATTACCTGCCCCAAGTAGACAGTCTTTTACAAATTGAAGTGCACTATTACCTATCTCGAAGCACTGCTCTCTTCCGAGGTTGTTGTACATTACTTTCATTTTCTGCAGATTAATTTTAAGACCCACCTTTATGCTCTCCTTGTCTAACTCCGTAATCATGAGTTGCAATTCGCCCCCTGAGTTACTCAGCAATGCAGTGTTATCAGCGGAGTGCAGGTTACTAAGGTACTCTCCATTAACTCTTATCCGCAACTGTTCCCATTCTAGGCTTCTGAAAACCTCCTGTAAGCACGCGGTAAATATAGCATTGGGGAGATTGTATCTCCCTGCCTTACAACCTTCTTGATTGGTATTCTGTTGCTTTCTTTATGAAGCACTATGGTAGCAGTTGATCCCCTGTAGATTTCTTTCAGGATGTTTATATATGCTTCATCGATGCCCTGATTCCACAGTGTCTTCATAACACTGTGAAAATTGCTCTTACAATGTGCCAAAAACGCAGTGCTTGCGACGAGAACATGATTGGCAAGCGAGAAAACAAAAATACTCATGGCGACACCATGAAGTTTCCAGCTGTATTAGCCATGGCGTCACATTTTGACGGCGCACCTAGTTCCTAGTTAGTAAACATAAAGCGAAGTGTCCTCTATACTTCCTCCTTTATTCCTCCTCCTCACCCTTTCATCACTCCTCATTCTCACAGCGGCAACGCAGTTACAATAAATGCTTGTACTCTGTACTATATATGGGGCTTGCCCAAACCACCAATTGGTTGTTCAAGTTGACAGATTGCACCTACGTCCGGCTTTCAGAGCTCCGCTGTTATCCGTACATGCCTCACACTGCCTCCTCGATAAAGTTTGAATGGTACGTAGTATATTTCTAAAGTATTAATCGTGACCCTGAAATTGATCATGTTATACTGCACACCTTAGTCCTTGCGCGATTTCCAAGTTGATCCAATTTCGTACAATTTCGTGTTATTCCAGATTCGTGCAGGAGTACGAGCGGCATGGAGTTCCTATCTGGGGTCTGACGACTCAGAACGAACCGACTACCGGCTTCGTACCGGGCTTCCGCTGGCAGACCCTGGGCTTCAGCGCGAAGAGCCAGCGCGACTTCGTCAAACTCGATCTGGGACCTGCGTTGGCCGAAGCTGGTTATGGCGTGGACAAGCTGCAGCTCATGATTCTCGACAACAGCCGCCTAGTCCTTCCCCTCTGGGCAAACGTGGTTTGTATTATACCGTCCCGAAACCTTTTACATGTTCATTGACGGCCACTGTTTTTACGAACCCCCGCGCGCTGTTCAAGAGTATGAACGAGCTATACTATATTCGCAGACGAAAAGGCGTGTTACGGGAGGGGGGCACGAAATTCGCTTGTAATATTACAGCAACGATGACGACTACTGCAAAAAAATTGCCCGCAGCTTCCCTTGGGGGAACACTGAGGAGGATGCGGAGCATATAATTGGTTAACGGGGTGTTAAAGTGCGACTTACTTGGGTCGATGGCTAAATTGGTTAACGTGGTTGTGAAATGGGGTGTTAAATTTCGACTTACTTGGGTCGATGGCTAAATTGGTTAACGTGGTTGTAGGAGGGGGTGTTAAATGAGTGAACACGTACACACGTATGCGAAAGGGCGGCGCTGGTCGAAGGGACGTCGATCATTGTGTTTGTGGATTCGTTGGCATTCATTTCATGGCGACTTCGGACGTCGACGCGCCGTACAAACCAACGGACGAGCGGCAACTGAGCGAGCGAGCGCCGACCTTGAGTATATATACAGCGCGACGGCGCATGCGCTGTCAGCTGTCGAATGTTCTCGAAGGAGAAGCGCGCGCGGCACAGATGGTGGGCGACGGCGCGACGGCGCATGCGCGCGCATCAGCTGTCGAATGTTTGAGAAGCGGTGCGGACGGCGCGGACGGCGCACTACAAGGCGCGAGTATAAGATGCTTCCGCATCTAAAATAACCTCACTCTAGCGCATGTTTAAACATGTAGCATTTGTGCATGTAGGTTAAGCGATCTTAAGTTAGCTAGTGCTTTCAATTCAGGTAAATATATAAACGTAGCAGCCCGTCATGTACATTTTCGTCCTGTTCACGGAGTACAGCCAGGGATACCACATATTGTTCAGGTTTGCGTAAACTTCATAAAGCTTTATAGCTAAAGTAAGAGTCCTGATAGAAACATGCAGAAGTTGAATTCTAGCATTCAAATAAATTGACTTCAACTAACCATGCCAGAACAAAAAGAAACTCTGCAACGCTAAAATATGTAGGAAGCATGATCAGCTTGACTCAAAGAAGCATGGAACATAAGGGTCACATCAGAGCAACATTTATCAAGAATGATATACTTGCGTGAACTAAACACATATACGCCTGAATTTATACTGGATCCAGACTGGTGGATATAATAATGATACAAGTTTAATTACAATATACTCACCTCTAAAGCAAAGTAAACAACGTATATATAGCTCCCGCCCCACGCTGACACTTTAAGCACGATAATTCAGATTTGACAAAAGCAAACTTAAGATAATTTCTTGACTTTCTAGTTTGTTTCACTCGGGGGGAGGGGAGGGGTGGTGGTGGTGAAACATTTAATAACAATTAAATGGTTACAGAGAGGTGATTGGGTTGGGGCCTCATCGGCCTCCTACCCTCGCAGCACTAGGTGGAAAATCCTATTCCGGAGCTCCATTGGCAAGCAACGCCGCCCGCGCCCGTTGAACCAGGGCCTTTTGGGCCTTCACGTCTTGACAGCCGAGTAGGGCCGCCTCCCAGTCCTCTCTCGTGAGGTTGGGGTTTGGGGGATAGATGAATTAGACTGGCACGCCCAGACGATGTGGAAGGTGTCCCACCTCAACACAGAACTGGCACGTGCCATCAAAGGATGAATTGAAATGTTTTAGCACCGCTGGGCACAGTACAGTATTGGCAAACAGTTTTTGCGCTCGTCAGCGCGATGCAGTCCTTTACAAGGGTCTGGATAGCGCCGGTGCTCCTCCTTGTAATTGGTAATATCTTTGAATGAAAGGGCCGAATTGTCTGATTGGGAGTAGGCTTCCAAAGACAGGGAGATAGCCCGGGAAGAGAGTGCGCGGGCGGCCTGATCGGCCTGTTCGTTACCCCTGAGTCCTTGGTGACCGGGTGCCCAAACCAGATTTCGCGGAGTTGGTTTAACGTATCGGCAGCTAGGCTCCGGTATGCGCTGAGCAAGCGGCGAAGCCCACCCTAGCTGACAGTTCCGACAGGCCCCTTGTGAGTCGGTGATGATATGTTTAGAAGAGGGATAGGTGATAGCCAGAGCGATGGCAATCTCCTCCGCGTGTGTTGCGCTGTAGGCTTTGAAAGTCAGCCCGTTTACGGTGTTTGTGTTGTGTATGACTGCGGCCATATACCACCCCCCATGGTGCGGGCCGGCAACGTCCACGTAGCACACGTGTTCCTCTTGACCAAAGTGTCGCTGCAACGCTTCCGCGTGCGCCTGGCGGCGGCCACAGTGGTTTCCTATGGACATGTTGCGGGGAAGGGTTCGGACCCAGAGGGCGCGTCTCCAAGGTTCTCTCATTAGAAGCAAATCTTGAATAATAGCACATGCAGATATCAGCTACAAATGTTTCAGTCACAAATGTTCCCCACACCTTGCCAGAAACGAGAAGGAAAATTCTAGTAAGGGTTTTTTTCAAGGAAAGACTGTTTTTTTATTTGATTTACCGATGTGTTGTTGGAGTTTCAGACGGCGAAGCAACTGCAGCAACATACATCAACTCTACTGTGCAGGTGCTCGGCGACCCCGACGCGGCCAAGTACGTGAGCGGAGTCGCTGTTCACTGGTACACGGACAATATTACCGACCCTCATGTTCTGGATGAGGTGCACGACAGCTTCCCGAACAAGTTTATTCTTGGCACCGAAGCGTGCACTGGTTCCGAAAAGCTAGAGGAAAAAGTCCTGCTTGGCAGTTGGGAACGAGCAGAGTTGTACGCCGCAGACATTCTCCAGGTGAGTGAGTTGTCGTAGTGGTAGTCAAATATCAATGATTCATCATAAATTCCTCCCACCACCCAAAAAAAAACAATTGCGAAAATTCTAACCGAAGGAAATGGGGACGACCGCTGTGAAATTCTCTCATTTTTCACGAAAGCGAAAGAAAAACGTAGGCGGTAGACGGAATAACGAACAGTTTAACACGTAAAGTCGTGTTATCGGTTATTACATCGTCCATAAGTTGTTTAAAAAGAATTGAAGCTGCAAAATAACGGTCCACAAGTACTTCGAAAATTCGGATTGTATGCTGCATAACGTGTGTTCAGGCTTAAGGTTACCGAGCATAGGCGTGTGCACGGGGGGAGGGGGGCTGCCCCTAATCACCTGAAGGGGGCCAGGGGAGGGCGTAAAGTGAGCTCCATACATTGACATAATAGGGAAGGGTCACAACAACAAACTCCCCCCCCCCCCCCATCCCATATAGGGCATTGCCACTATGGTCGAAGAGGAGGGGAGGAAAGATGAAGCGGAAGGACAGCGAGGTTAGCCAGTTCTTCAACCGGCTGGCTTCCCTGTGCTGGGGAAAAAGGTGAGGGGAATAAAATATAATAGAAAAAAATGTTGCGAAGAGAGAGAGAGAGAGAAAACACAAAAAAATAGCGACAGAGTCTGTCTCTGAAGCGAGTTCTCTGCAAAAAAGCGTAGCAAATCTTTCAAAGCCCTCTGGGCTGAGGATGAGCTCGGCCAATGACCCAGAATCCTTTGTTCCGACAAAGGCCGATCATCTAGTCTATCCAGAGCTGCAGTAAGTTCTTGTCTTTGTCTGTTGAAATGGGTGCACTCACATAGAAGGTGCACGATGGTTTCTTCGCAGCTGCAGTAAGCGCACGTAGAAGAGCTGGCCATTCCAATGAGATAAGAGTATACATACGTCTGTGAAGGGCACTACAAGCCACAGGCGGCAAAGAAGAGTCTCCCCAGCTCGAGATATTCCACTGCGGTAGAAGAAGCTAATTCTGTGCTAACGAACTGATGAATCATTGATTGATATGTGGGGTTTAACGTCCCCAAACCACCATATGATTATGAGAGACGCCGTAGTGGAGGGCTCCGGAAATTACGACCACTCGGGGTTCTTTAACATGCACCCAAATCTAACTGATGAATCAGCTCACTCGGACTCATTCAGACTCAGATCGAGCCGGTAGTCTGAAACTGAGTGAGTCCGAATGAGTAGTGTCTTGGTGAGTTTAAGTCCAAGTGAATTCGAGAACTTCCTTACTTTTGTGTATATGCTTGAAACATCTCCGAGTTTTAGCGAGCAGAGTGATGAACAGCTGAAGAACGGGAAGTGCACTTTTGGATTACTCGTATATCAAGTGAGTGAAAAGGTGGTTGCGATTCATCTATCTACGTGTGACCTCGTAAGTTTCCAATGCTATCGATGACAATGTTTCCATAGACAAAAGACAATTGTCACATACTAGTGTCACTCTCACATATATTAAATGTGCTATGAAGCGCAGGATATTATGATAAAAAGTTGCAGCACAAAGCACTGAAACGTCAGCATTGTCACTTTTCTGAATGAACCCAAATAAATAACCGAGTGCGCGAGTTCAATCGTACATTTACCGCATTAGTCTTTCCCTTCAAGCAGACAAAAAAAATTGGCCCTCCTCACAATGCGCAGTATTTTCCCTTAAGCAAGGTAGAGGTTGATAAACTGCAGTACTGCCTTATTTGATTTTGAGCAGAAATACTTCGACTCCTTTAATCTCTTACTCCTCCGACAGGATTTCAATCATTGGGTCAGTGGATGGACAGACTGAAACCTAGCCCTTGACACAGAGGGTGGTCCCAACTGGGTCAGCAACTTCGTCGACTCGCCTATCATTGTCAATGCATCAGCTCAAGAGTTCTACAAGCAGCCAATGTACTACGCACTTGCCCACTTTAGGTAAGTCTATTTTAACCCGATAGCGTAGAAGAGGTCGCTTCTCAGAAATTCCACTGTCGGCGTCGGCGTGGTTGGTTGTGAGCAGAAAACAGCGTTGTCGGTGAGCAAAAGATTGTGAAAAAATGCAAATGAAAACCATGGCTACAATCCCGAACAGATTCCAAGGCTTCTGTATGGCATCCTATGACAAAACCACGCCTGTGTATAAAACTGTTGAGAGAAAAACACACAATACAGAAGTAACGTAGTGCAATGAGTCGCATAAACACACGTAAATTTGTGTGGCAAAGTACAAGGTCGCATCAGGCGTCACTGCATCTGAGCCGCACAATGAGTGGGTGGTCCAAAGTTTCCCACAAATCATAAAGGGCTTTGCCTTCGTTGTATAGTCAGTGATATCGTCAACAGAGTCGCTATAATGCTTTAGAGACACGCCTTGGAGTCCTTGCTAATTTGCAAAATTGTGAATTATGGTGCAGGGGGCACCTCACAATTGTTGCAGTAGGCATTCTGGGACAGTTAGAAACTGCAAAAGTTCCTTTTCTCGCGACCCGGTTGAAGCGTCCCCCGGGAAGCGAGTACTGGTATAGTGTACTAGAACACTATAGTACTACTGGCTAGTAAATAAAAAGGTGATACGAACGGGGCCCGGTTACGCTATCGCGTTCTACTCTTGAAGATCAAACTCGAGCGTGATCTGTGTTTTCTTTTGCTGATGAGTTGGAAGAAGGTCAGCCTTGAGAGCTAAAATAATTATTTACTGAATAATAGTTAATTGATGACAACGTAATTCACAAAATCAGATCTCAAATACAAATTGAACAGCTGTGTTTACAGGCGGGCTCGAGTATTCGCAGTGACATGTCTAGCAGAAGTCTTCCGAACCATTTCTTCTCTTCGCAGCAAAGCACTTCCGAGGGGCACTGTTAGGATTGACTCGCAACTGCAGCAACCGGGTCCTGAGCCCGTGACCAACACGAATTCTACTAAGTTGGAATATGCTGCATTTAAAACGCCTGACTCATTACTGGTTGTGATCGTCCTTAACCGGTAAGGCACTTATACCACGCTTTTCGTCAAGTCATTTGCAGTCCGTGTGGCCTTTGAGTTGTGATATTTACGAATAGTACTAGTGAACCAACAATGCATCAACACAAAGTCGCTAAACAACAAATGCAGGTAAATCAATAAAATGAAGATAGACATAGTATTTACTACTCAATTGATGGTTGATACTTGATCAAATAAGTATTTTTATCATGAACAAGCTATATTGTACGGAAATTTGTAATTTCAGTAGACAGGTAAAACCGGATACTTGTCTCACTTTAAATCGCACTGCTGTGCAGAGAAGCTACCTGTTAACTTATCGCCCTCATTTATGAAGATCAAATAACTATATAGTGGATACATAAAATCCGACTCCATTTTTTTTGGGGGGGGAGGGGGACTCAGAGCGCTATTGCGATAATTGTAAATTAGCTAATAAAGTTCTCTTTGCTGCAATGACTGATACATATCAAGCCATTACCACCCAAACCGATTTCTGGTCACAGACACAGGTTGCCGATGGAGGCGGAAATGTCGTAGGCCCGTGTGCTCAGATTTGGGTGCACGTTAAAGAACCCTAGGTGGTCGAAATTTACGGAGCCCTCCACGGTGTCTCTCATAATCATATGGTAGTTTTGGGACGTTAAACCCCACAAATAAATCAATCAATCAGCCTCTGGTTATGCTAGAAGTCAGACACGGCTGTTGTTGGACTGACAAGCCAAAGACTGTTCTCTGCGAGAACTTTCTGGAAAAGACTTTAGCTCTGTAATATACAGAATGGTGGTTAACACAATAATTTGTCTCACCTTTCTTGTTTCAGTTACAGCCTCTTTTTTTTCGCTTTCTTCATTATGCTTTGCCTGTCTATATTGGCCCAGGCTTTGAAAAAAATTTCTTACCGTAATGCACAAGTCTAACTGCGCGTATTCTGAAACCTGCACATAATGAATAAGAACTAACAGACAAGTATGCTATTACTAGTAATATCAGTGTAAATGTGAAAAAGAGAAATGGGGACAAAAAATAGCTTGCCCCGGCAGGGACTGAATCAGTGACCTTCGAATAACACGTCCGTCGCTGAGCTAAGCTACACAGCACCGGTTATCCCTTCAACCGCTTTATTGGGTATGTATGTATATACACGCACGATCGGCCCCTGCCAGCGGCAATTCATCTTTTCGTCTACGGTCTTCTCATTTACATAACAATAGCTGCCAATAACGTCCACTATACGTTCCTTGGCATCACTGTCTGTTAGTTCTGATTCATCACTGTCTGTTAGTTAATAAAAAAACGAGCCCTGAAATTTCTACTTTCCCTGAATTAATGTAGCAATATAAATACTGTACCGCGCACATGCCTTATCTTGCGAAACGTTGCATTCACACTCAATGACTTGTCTAAAGGAGTCAATTGGTAAGTTACAAAGCCTTTTGAACCCCAAATTTAGGCAAATCCGTAAACTACGTTACCGTCATTTCTATAGTGGCGGAACAACAACTCTTGCTGTGCCAAGTATAGATAGTACTACAAGAGTACCTTATAAGACCTCCAAGGCCACAGTGATTTCTAAGGCCAGGGAGTTGATACGTTATTATAAATTACTGTTCCTTTCGAATTTTTCAGACATGATGACAAGGTCACACTGAAGATCAAAGAAGTGTCCGGAACCGGCAGCGTTCAGAAGGTTATCAACGAGCGATCGATAACGACGTTCATATGGCAGCCATAAACCAGTGTTTGTTGTTATATTCTCTTTTCTCATTTATTTTTGCCTTTAGGTGTATTTGTCTGTTCGTGCGTGATAAACGTCTGTGCCGTTATGAACCACGATAACCACATAAATACTGGGAATCTGCAATAGCTGCAGCCAACATATCAAGGCGATTCCCAAAAGTTTACAGAAGTCCTGTTGAAGAGGGCGCTCGGTTTTCGCCGCTGCTGTCCTCCCAAGAAGAGCAATACAAATTCGCATTGCAAAATATGAGTGCCTTTTGTAGATGTATTTTTTTTTGCTAAGGATTCTTTCTCTCTATGTTACTATTGGTCAAGCTCCAATGCCATTTCTTTTTTCTTTTTTTAAAAACTATCTCGTACATGAGGCGAATAGGCTGGCTACACACGACAGGACTGGGAGGCCAAGCCTTCTGGCCCAGCTGAGGAAATTTGAAAAAAAAAAACAAATCACGGCATATACATGGAGTGAATAATGATGATGGCGTGAAGCGCCCGTTTGCGTGCGTCCATGTGCGTGCGTGCGTGCGTGCGTGCGTGCGTGTGCGTGTGCGTGTGCGTGTGCGTGTGTGTGTGTGTGTGTGTGTGTGTGTGTGTGTGTGTGTGTGTGTGTGTGTGTGTGTGTGTGTGTGTGTGTGTAGGTGTGTGACATACAGACCGATGAATGGACGGACGCTTCGCCCCACTGATACTCATTCGCGCCGTGAATATGCTGTAAATTTATTATTATAACAGCGCCATCTATCTTCTTTTATAGTCAACTATACGGAAACTACTAACGCCATCTAATGATAATATTTGCAAGGCCATGTACGCACAACGTCATCTAATCAGCAATCTTAAAACTAACTAGAAGTGACTACTGCAACAAACATACTTTTAAAGAGAAGAGAACGACCCACACCCTACAAGGAGCTTTGCCCTTAGAAGAAACATTCACATGTTCTGCATTATTAGTCCATAGGAAAGCTAGCGTCGGTACATCGGCAAGGTATGATGATGTGGGACCCAATTACTGCTCAAGTTTAAGTGTATAGGACATGATGATCATTGCATTTTATAGATCTGGCTGAGAGAAATTAAATACTTCAATTTCGAAACAACAAGTAATAATTTGGGATTAGAACGCAAGACTAACGTATACATAGGTTTGCACATTAGCATGTGGTTCATGCACGTACATTACTTGCGGGTCGAAACAGCGCAATTTAGGGCTAAGTAATTCGCATCCTTTCATTCACCATCTTCAGTTCGAGTAATATCGGCTTAATTTGAACTCGACCTCGTAGATCAAAGCCAAAATTATCTGTAGAGATCATATTCGTTGCTATGGGGTGGTTGTTGTCTCGAGAAATTGCGAACATCGTACGTAATACAAGAAAAATATTATGTCGCGTCAGAATTCGCGATTACGCTACGTTCCTTAAACAGCATGCATCTTTCACTGAAGCACGCGGACAAACTACCACAACGAAAAAAGCACCGTCAAATGGGCACGCGAGTTGTTTTTTCCACTTCATATTTTTGTAAGACTTTGTTAAAACAGAACATACAAAGATTATTGTGCTACAGCAAAACTATATCTCTATAAAGTGCGTGCTTCTTCAGAGCTAGCAAAAAAAATGCAGTTTCATCTAAAGGCTGAAGAACGAAAGCTGTGGCGGGTACTGCATTGTGCGCATTAATTCTTGTATAATGTTTCGTTTGACCCTCGTTATATATATTCGCATATTTACGCGAGTATACCTTTTATGAGGGTAAACTTGAGGCAGTGATACAGGGCTATTCGCATGTGTACGTAGCAGTCGGAGAAATGCATGGGACTTTTATCGTCCTCCTCTTTCTTTTATTTTTTTCTACGATAGGTCTATAGTCATTCATTGTCGTAGACCACTGCAATTTATTTTTTCTTTCAAAAATTTGAGCAGAACACACTTTTCTAGCGACAAATCATGGCGTTCATGATGATAACGAGGGGACACACGACAGATATGGCTACAAATAACTGTGAAGACAGCTGGTTTCGTATGTAGCAGACCCGTTTCCTTGAAGCCCATCAATTTCATTACTTAGCAAAGCTAGTCCTCAGTAGTAGCGATTCACGTACTTGTATATGGTTCTGATCATCACGGTTTTACGCAGTATTCTTGCATGCAATGAATGATGCCCGTGTTCTGTCGGGATATTTCCGAAGTGTTGTGTTTCAAAAGCCTTTATTGTCGCTGTGTGAATGGGCAGCATGAATTCCGCTTTTCGTATCTAACTTATTTGTCTATCACGTAGTACACACTATAGTACCTTCGTGCCTTTCGTGCCCACCTCTGACCAGGAAAATGAAGTGAAGCATAGAAAGCTCTGAGTCATGAATTTTATTCGTAAATTCGGCTTGGTTTCGTTGCTGATTCTCTTATACAAAAGGATGCGTCTATTTACATAACCAATACACAACGTGCCGAGTTTTCAATCACACTTCATTTAATCGCTCCACGTAATACATCCATACAAAATTCGGGACTTCAAGTGTTTAAGATAATGCATGTATATGAAGTTTGCCTCACAAGTTTACGAGCTGGATTCATATACAACAGAATGTTAATTGGGCTGGATAAGTTATTTATTGTCTGATTCACAGTCTAATTCCATTGTATACCGTTGAGCAACAGCTTTATGATAATACGTGAGGTTTATCGTCCCAAACCACCAGATAATTATGAGAGACACTGTAGTGGAGAGCTCCGGAGATTTCGACCACCTGGGGTTCTTTAACGTGCACCCATATCTGAGCACACAGGCCTACAGCATTTTCGCTTCCATCTAAATTGCAGCCACCGCAACCGGGATTCGATCCCGCGACCTGCAGGTCAGCAGCCGAGAACCTCAGCCACTAGGTTACCACGGCGGGGTTTGAACAACAGCTTTAAATGTAAACTACTACATGATCCGATCGAGTGACATTTATACAATTACACTGTCGTAATGCCTAATGTTCTCTACATACACCAGCTATAGAGGCAGCAAACGTTCATCACAAATGGTACCTAGCCCACTCATGTTGCACAAGCACTACCCGCAAGTTGATCGAGCAACGTCAAGCCGTCTCGCGCCTTGATCACCGCACGTTCACAATTCATCGAAAACACCAAAGCCTTTGAAGAAGTCTGTGTGAAACCAGCCAAACAGTTCACAGTGATCGCCTTCGCCACTGTCTTTGAGCACATCTTCAATCGCCACTGGTCCCGCCGTGCACTCTGGTCCGAAGCACCCAGTTCTGCGGCACATGTAGCACATTCTCTCCTGCGTGGGACAGCTTTCATAGCCATGAACAACGTTGCACATGGCACATACTGCTGCCTGATCACGATTTATCTCTGTCAATGCGTGCCTTTTACGAACGCGCCGCTTTCGAAAGTTCGGGTCGTTTTCCTTGTTGTCGCTCAAGACGTGACCGGCGAGCGTTCCTTCATCTGCTGCCCTACACAATTCTTCCACTTTGGCCATGGTAAGATTTCGCTGACCGAGCATCAGCTCGCGAAGATCGGCGTTGTTGGTGCCGAATATCACCTGATCGCGCACCATCACGCTCGAGTACTCGCCGAAATCGCAGTTGTCGGCCTGGTCCTTGAGCACTTGCAGAAATTTGCAGTGAGACTCGCCGTCGCGTTGCGTCCGGATTCGAAACAGGTACCTCTCGTACAGGTCGTTGGGTCGCTTCAGACCATCGTCGTCAAGACTGCTGGCGTCCGAAAGTTCACCCTTCCCGTCCTCTTCGCCTTTGTCACCGGAGCAGGTGGAAGAGGAAGCGCACGACTCGCGATGTGGCACTATTGGCGGTAGCCTTATGCCATCACCAGCTGATTTGGTATCGGCCACTTCCGGAAGCGCTTCCGCAGGAACTTCATTTTCATCGAAGCCTCTCGTTATGTGCTGTAGCATGGAGACGGAAAACGATTCCATGATGATTGAATCAACCCTCTGCAAGCTGCGTTAGGTTATGTGGCCACCATGGAGCGATGACTACCTGGTTTCAGCCAGCACAGTAAAAATTTCTCTTGGGGCAGGGACACTGTTATATAAGCTTCGTCCGAAACGGGCCAAGGTTCTTCTTCTGGCAGCGTGTGGAACTCACAACGCACGTAACTCTCGGCTCGCGTTCGATTGGTCTGAGAGCCGGAAGCGATTGTTGTAAGGGCTCGAGTCCTCCAATCATGGCCATCTGCGTGATCGCTTTTTTCAAGTGCACTATTCCGAGGCCACAAGAGCGACCTCGCTTCACTAGAAACAAATCTCGAAACGTTATGCCATCACCTTGGGCGAGCATTTCATTCTGCGATTTGATCATAAAAACAGCAGAACAAGACGCAGCAGCATTGACCCGATTGAGCTGATTCCAGACGAAGATCATAATCTCTAAGGACAGCGCTGGCGTCCGAGTACACTATCATCAGAGGGGGATATCTCTGGCAATGTCTGCCCAAAACCAGTTATTTGGACATTCATGCCAGATTTTGCGTTCAGGACTTGGTAAGATGCACTTGATTTAATTTCAGTGCGAGAAAGGAAGTTGAGAGCGAAATTTTAGTACACAACATTCGTGCAGTATCCTTGAAAAATATCGAGTAGCTGCGGAGCTCATGTAACGCGCATTCAATCGGGTGTTGATTTCTTTATACGTTAGCATTTCAGTATTCTATCATTGTAAAAGTCGATAATAATGATAATATTAATAACAAAGCAAAATAAATAACTTGTATTACATTTTGTCGTGGTATTCCTCAAGTCATGTATGCTTGATTTAGGCAAACGTAACCATATCTCGCGTTAAGTATTGTTTTTGACCATAAAGATACGTTCGCTTCACATGAATCCTGCTTGATTGCTATGTCAAGGAGTAGAAAGCCGCCATATTCAAATCTCGAAGAGAATATTATTCTCACGATAAACCCATTTCAATATTCAAAAAAGAAGATGCTTTAGTAGCATGGTTGTTATATTGCTACAGAGACAAATCAAAACGACTAGAGTACTCCTTGGAGAGGGAAACCTTTGTAAGTGTAAAAGTATAGTATTCCCAGTACTACAATATCAATATTCTGTTAGACGTTGGAGTAAGACACTGATACTATGTACCGGACTGGTTTAAATTTCTCCGGCCGCTATCCCGTGTGACCATACGACACCATCATCTGGGAACATTTTGCAACTCCTTTACATCCCTTACTCCTCTTCCCCAGCGTAGGATAGCAAACGGGACGCGCGCCTGGTTGACATTCCCACATTTCCTTTCTTTCTTTCTTTCTTTCTTTCTTTCTTTCCTTCTTTCTTTCTCTCTTTCTTTCTTTCTTTCTTTCTTCCTTCCTTCCTTCCTTCTTTTCTTCCTGTAAATCGGCAGAAATTCTGCAAACATATCTTCTTTTATCGATAATTCAAAGCTGTATATTCCTATATTGTATTTTTGTTCAGCAAGAAAGCATTATTTATCGGAGACTATAGATCCGGTTGAAGAACTTCGGCTTGTGAACACTGAAACAAGACTGGGTCACATTATTGATGATAAATATCAAAATGCAACTTGTCTGGACCAAACACATTGACCTTCTCAGCATGCCTATGCGCCCTGCTAAGACAGACAGCCCTGATGAAGAGAAGTCCACTTTTAGAAACGTTGCCGTCAGCAGCACTCCCTATCTCAACAGTTTTTCACCGCTCAAAGCTTCCTGCCGCTTTCCTAATTTTCTGTTAATATAAAATTACTTGCACTCACAGTGAGGAACGTCGGCTTCAGGTTGGTCACACAGGACATCTCGATTGTAATCCGCCAAAAGATGGCAATGGCGAAGAATTCTGTCCTCTCTTGATGCCAGAATTAGTGATGCGAATATGCAACATCGTGGTCCTCAGTCTGAATAAAGCAGACAGTGAGCCTCGGTGATTTAATTGTAGCTCACGTCCAAGTTCGACTGTTTATTTGGCACTTACGCGACAAGCGGCGCAGTCCTGCATCGTAACTACGCTCCCAGAGTAGCACGTTCATTCTGTAAGGTTCAAGGGTGTTCGCGGGCCGAGCACGTCTACGGCGGTGACGTCCGATCGAGAGCGATCGTAATCTTTGTCTGCAGCTGGCACTCCCTTCGTCTTAGCTGAGGGGCAACACTTATCAAGAAGCTGATCGCGAACTACAAGGACGCGGCTACATTTACGAGAACGGTGTATCGCCCGTGAGCGACAACGAGACTTTGGCTTCGATGGCTGATCCGTTCACGCTTCTGCATAGACGGCCTTCCATGTAGCTGGACTACCTGATACCGGCACTGCGCACGTTTTAGGATATCGAGTGACTGTGGACAGCTACACCAGAGGTGGTGTTCAGGTGCCAAAGAAAGGCTGTTTCGCCACTTTTCGTGCTTACTCTGAAAGACCTGACTTGGAACATGCCAGCGTTCGGAGGTGCGACAGATGCTTCAATTAGTGAAAACGAACGGTGAGGAGTGACCTTCAAGAACTTCGATTTTTCGGGCTGATAGCAAGTGAGGTCGAACCAATGTGGAGAAAGAAAATAAATTTCAGGCCTAACTAAGAATCGATTTCAAACCCAAATACCGATGCTTACAACGATGAAACAGCGTGTAATAAATGAGCCAGGACTGCAAAACCAAAGGGCTGTAAGATTTCATTTTACATGGGGGGGGGGGGGCGTGTTGTACAGTGCACGTGTCAAGTTCCTAAAGCTTTTTCGGTGCCGCTTAATAAACACTGACAGCTGAACTGCCGTTTCGTTGCTAAATATTATTGGCAACAGTTTGCTCGTGCACGTATAAGGTGGTCAATGAAGTGGTCAATGAAGCAGATAGATAAATGTAGTCGTAAAGCAAGTTTCTTGTGTATGCCCAATCAAGCACTTTTCATGACGAACGGCACCAACCAAATATGTAGGTCACGCCGAATGACAGCGCGGTTATTATTTCGAATTAAGAGTAACTGTTGTATATTTCTATAACGCTCATCCTCATAGGCTACCGAAAGAAAATTAAGGTTACTTCACAGCCTTCTCATTAAAGAACGATAAACTGCTGTTTAGGGTGCTTGTACTTCTCTGCGTACACGAAGTTCGTGGCCTTAAGTCACTTGTACAGGTACATGATTCTGGCTTGTTTCTTTTCAGGCCAGGAAATGGTGCGTGATGGCTGGATGAGAAGTCACGCGGGCAAGAGGGGGCGCGGAAGGAGGGGTACATATTTCAGATATAAATAACGCACTAACAGGCGTACACACAACTCATCTGCTCAAGCTGAGCTCAAGTGAAACAGTGGGAATGTACAGCAGCCACAACCGTGTGTTGAACGTCGCACCAGAGAAAACACCGCATACGTAAAAGTGCATTCGCTATTGAAACCGCGCTGGAGGGCGTCGAAGCGAATCTTCATTTGTTCAAGTCGCCTGGCCGGGTACAATGAAGTTGTGGTCTTACAGGAAACAGGCACGCGCCTTGTCCAGCTCACGGAAGAATTAAGTAGAGGGAAAACAAAAGTAGCACTTGCGCGTGTACGACACCGAGGTGCGAAAACCGAGGCGGAAAACATTCGTTCAGCCGTACAGACGCGTATTGGTACACACGCACTTACATACAACGCCACAAATCAGGCTATTGCTGCAGCACGAGCGCCGGATAAGGAAGGAAAGAAAAAAAATGAAAGATGCCAAAAACGATAACGTATAACGATGCGTGCAGACCTCAGGAAGAGAAGCGGCCCATTGTCGCTTTCCTTTTTCGGTCGTCGGAATCGCACACTCGCCGCCAGCTCTTCCTCTTCCTACATCGCGAGAAAGAGGGGAAACAATCTCTCCTCTCCACGTGTCGCGGTCGCTCTCAATCCCGCACAGCGAGAACCCCTTCTCATGGCAGAGTACGGTCAGGCGACACCACGCGATCGCAGAAACAAAAGTGACGTCACATGAAGAGGAGGAGAAGTACTGTTGTTTTTACCGGCTTCTTGAGGTGCAGTGCGGCGAAACACGTCAGTTTCTCTCGCTCCGACTTTCTCTCACTGAGAGGAGGAAGAGATGGGCCGTTGAACTGAGAGCCCGTACTTCGCGTTGTCTGTGTCTCCCGATCCGTTCGCTCTTGAGCGTCTCGGAACGGCGTTGGCTGGGCAGTGCGCGAGAGGTGGTTCACGGTCGGTGCGGTGATGCTTCTCCGGTGGGTTGTGTAGCAAAACGCCTGCGCCCGAGGTGCGATACCGGCACGAATTCGACCGTGACGCATCGATCGGATTAAGAGATTGACCCCTTCGCTTGTGGGCAAAGACAGCCATGTACATCAACCCATGGTCACGGTGACGCAGCTGCTGTAAGTACCACGCTTGTCTCTTTAGAGCCGCTATATAGAAATTATTGCTCCAATTTTTGAAAATTTTTGAAGTGTGCCCGCGTGGTCTCTTTTGTCTGAACTTTAAAAAACAAACGCAGTGAGCTGCTTCTGAGTAGTTTGTGCCCGAGAGTAAATATAAATAAACCAACTTCGTAGGAAGTTCAGAATCAAGCTACACACAGAGTGGCATTTTTGGCCGATAATAATGCAATTACGTCTTCTTTTTTACGTGACAGCGCATATTTACGGGACTGTTCATTATGTTGACAATTATGTGACTGTTGACTGTATGCAGTGGGTGCTTTTCAATTTATTAACAACGCCGTATATGTACATATATTTGATTGATGAATACGTTGTTTTGAAATCTCTTGTCCTAACTGTTATGCTAAGCTGTATATTATATTTACTGTGAGCTTGTTGTTGTTATTGACTTGGACCCTTCGTGAACTTTGTTATTAGACACCTCTAAGCGATAAGCAGTAGCCAGCACCCTATTTAAGATCAAAAAAAAAGAAAAGAAAGAAATCTACACATAGACCGCATGAAAGAAGACTTCTTTCTTGCTGTCCATGTGTAGCTTAATTTTTTCGCTTCCTACGAAGATGGACCTGCACCAACTAACCTGATCTACATATTTTGTAAATAATTCACAGGGTAAAATATTGTTATTGTCGCTTGCTTGGTATTCACATTAATAATAATAATAATAATAATAATAATAATAATAATAATAATAATAATAATAATAATATTAACCGGCGCGTACTTTACCCTACTAAATCAGTGAAAATTAATGAGCCCCAGGTGGTCAAAATTTCCGGAGCCCTCCACTACGGTGTCTCTCATAATCATATGGTGATTTTGGGACGTTAAACCCCACAAATCAATAAATAAATCAGTGAGAACGTTAAACAATGCTTGTAAGAAACAGTGAAGGCCTTCAAGCTCCTTCTGTGACATTGTAGCTAAGTATTACTTGTGGAAAGCGACGCATTTAAGTGGGAACGTGTAAAAAAAAATTAAGCACGGGCGTGTTACATAACAGCAATACTTCGAAGATATCTGAAAGCAAGTATGAACCTGAGCCATCCCTAGTGTTTTCACGGCCTGTCAACAGCGCAGAACAGCCACCTATACTGGAGGAAAATGTTGGCAACAAAGTGAAGTATCACAGAGCATCTGCACTCAGCATACCCCAGACAACAGCCTTCATAATTTTGCGTAGAGTGCCGAACCCAGCTTCGCTGACCATCCTGCTATCCGCGTAATAAAAACTAAACGCTCCGTAATGACGGGCCTTCGTGTTTTCGCAATAGCTTAAGACCAGTTATAAATATTGATATCACCTCGTCTTGTCTGCTTGCAACGACCTATAGCGTTTGAGCTAGGAGCTTCCTTACGCAACTACACGGTTCTCCATCTGCGTCACGGTCGGCGTCTTGCGACGACCACAAACGTTCAGTAATATACACGCCGACAGTTCTCTAATCTACTAGTGCGTCATCAGAGTTCCGCTTATACGTCAGCAGTTTTTTTTTTTCCGCTGAAAAGGTGAAACAGTCGTCGTGCCTCGCGGAGGAACATGGCGTAACCTGCTTGTCTTAGATTGAAACAGTAACTTCTTGTCTTTTTGTTTGTATTTAACATTGTCGGCAATTATGCACCTATACAAGATTCTGAGGGTCATCCATGGCACCTTTATGGCTATCTCTGTATGCAGAATAATATCTGAGGTCCTACACGCCAATATCATGGTTTATGATGCACACCGTAGGGGAGGGCACCGCGAATTTTGACCATCCTGCGTTCTTTAACTTTTACCTAGGAGAGTACAGGACGTTGGCGTCCTGTCCTCTCCTAGGTAAAAGTTAAACCACCCCTCATGTTTTTGTATGTAAACATACAAAAAAACATAAGGGGCGGGTTAACATACAATAAATAGTATTCTCACAGTGATCAATGCGAAGTTACATTTGAAATACTATGCATGAAGATTGATGGACAGGTGATTGCGGCTATATTGCGTGAAATACCTTTCCAGTTTTTTGCTGCTCTGGGAAACAAAAAAAGAAGCAGAAAACGTTTTAGTACGGGCACGTAGGCGAAATACTTGAAGCACATGTCTTCTTGGTTGTTTTCTTTGTTTTATGTAACGCGGTTATCTTCTTCAAGTACTATGGTGTATAAAATTGTTCACCTTCTCAGTCCATTTAGAGCCTTTTTGTCCCCCTGGTCTTTGAACCAGGGCCGCTGCAGCGGTGGCGTAAATTTTGTTCTCATCACATGTCGCCGTTTGTTATTCCACTCCCGCAATGCGTACAGATTAAAAAAAGGGGGAAATAATGTCAGTGAGGAAACTCTATTGTGTAATAAAAGCAGCCCCACCGCGGTGGTCTAGTGGCTAAGGTACTCGGCTGTTGACCCGCAGGTCGCGGGATCGAATCCCGGCGGCGGCGGCGGCTGCATTTTCGATGGAGGCGGAAAAAGTTGTAGGCCTGTGTGTTCAGATTTGGGTGCACGTTAAAGAACCCCAGGTGGTCGAAATTTCCGGAGACCTACACTACGGCGTCTGTCATGGTGATATGGTGGTTTTGGGACGTTAAACCCCACATATCAATCAATGTGTAACCAAAGCAGCGGCGCTCCGACGGCAATCGCGTCATTGAAACGGATCGATAACGGCTTCTGACACGAGAATGCGTGCAATGGCGTTACACACGGGGTCACCTTGATCTGGAGCCGGAACTTCGCGTCTAGCATGCAAGGCCGTCTCGGTGTTCCTTGACACGCGGACGGCTTCTTTATCCAAATCTCGTGGATTTCGTTGCACGGATGATCTCGTACGCCTCACGCAAGCTGCGAAAATGAAACGGCGAACGTCAAAGCATTCCGAACGAGTCGTCGCGCAGGATAGATCTGCGAAGGACAACAAGTTTTCAGTGCTGGCGTCTTCTCGAAGCACACCAGTAA
Organism: Rhipicephalus annulatus; assembly: GCA_013436015.1. Lineage (NCBI taxonomy): Eukaryota > Metazoa > Arthropoda > Arachnida > Ixodida > Ixodidae > Rhipicephalus > Rhipicephalus annulatus. Next base: position 59,508 of record WOVY01011058.1, on the reverse strand, counting down.
GATTTCGTTGTTAAAGAACTGTGTGCCACAATAATTCCTGCAACATGAGTTGCTTCCCAAGTTTAAATGTAATATAACAGCGCAAACAAATAGCAACGGAAGCGACATCACAAACACACCAACGCTTTTACGTGTGGTGTGTCTTCTGTGGCCGTTAGTTCACGTTCTCGCCATACAGAAGACTATCCTTTCAAGAGCCCCAATAACGACTGCTTCCTTTTTAAGGAATGAAGAGTAGGTGATTTCAAACAAAATTTTTTGCTGACCGAAATTCCGTTCAGTGGCTTAAAACACGAGGCAAACGTTAATGGTGAATACGGTAGTTACTTAGCGATGTCTTTCTAAACTTAGTAAGTGACGCTTGGAACCCTAGCAAATCAGCGCTGGAAATCAAACCACTAAGTACGAGTTCTGATAATAGCGCTGTAGTTTAAGTTGGTGATTCGCTAAATTAGGTCAGTAACTAATTTCCTTGGTTTCCCGCCCAGCCTTGTCCCACATTTCGCCGAGACAGTTGTGTGGAAAAATCAACAAGAAAAACGTTAGCGCACTTCATGGCCAATTAGAGAACGATCGAGATAAAAAGCCGTGTACTAAAAAGGTTAGGTACTTCTCCTTGACATAGTATCTGGCTTCAGGAAACGCAAGCTTCAGCGTTGCAAATTCGCAGAAAAATGTAGATGTATGTTTTTAATTAGCATGCATGCAAATATCGTACAAGTCATGCTGTCCTCCATTGGTGGAAACCATGACGGATGCGTCATCTTAACGGCTAAGCTGTTTAGTCAATCTTTCCTTGCATCTTTTATTACGAATCACCATCATAAACGGTTATTTACCTCAACTATTCGGTGAATCCCAGTACTCATCACTGGTCCACTCGGAATGAAGAAGGCTAGACTCAGCACAACAAACGGCTGTGAAGCCTCTAATCCAGTAGAGTTTCCTAAAATTAACCGTAGGAGACTATGGCGCTGCGATCGTACAGCGACCATAGGAATTATGGGCATAACATGATTTGCCTAGTCATCGTACTTGCGGGCCTCGGATCGCACTGGTGGCTTCGTATATTTGTGTGTTTTGGTTTTCTTTTAAAGGAAAGAACGAATCGTTTTTCACTTCGTGACACGATTTGAAGTGGTGAGTCTAAAAAGATTAAGGTGGTGAAGCGTAACTGCCAAACATTTGCTGGTTGTTTCGTGACAAAGCAGCTTCAAGCCACGCGAAGCCAAACGAACGTATATAGTACGAAGACTAGGCAAATTGATGTCATACCCATAATTCCCATGCTCGTTGAAGCGCCATGCGTTGCAACTCCCATAGATAGTTGCACCAGAGTTCCCTCTAGTGCATATCGGGGAAATTCGATGTTTCATCCATCGTCATAACATCACAGTGCTTGTCAAAGACGAGCACCGTGGTTGGTTAACCGAGGCCGATAACGCAAAGATGGAGACCAAACTTGCTACAATTTAGCTAGAGCCAAGTTCGAACCTTAACCTCACTACGGTCAAGTTTAGCCTCACTACAGCCAAGTTTTGGCTATGAACATGCGACTGATAAGCTTCGCACTGTTTTGAGCTTTGCGCGGCTTAGCACAAGCTTTTAGACCTTTTTGAATGCGAAGCATTTCTTTGCGTACTGCAAGCACTTTTAGCATGTATCTATCTATCTATCTATCTATCTATCTATCTATCTATCTATCTATCTATCTATCTATCTATCTATCTATCTATCTATCTATCTAGCCGCCTACGTCTCGGTGCTGTCGTGATCACACCATTAACTTCCGGTAAACCAAAATCAGTATGAGAAGGCAAGATGGTTGGACGAATACGGCTCACTGGTGATGACATGAATAATGTCCCAATCCCGTCGCTTACGTCGTCACACACGTTCCGCCAGACAGTGGCACATACCCGCCGGCGGGTATGTGCCACTGGTATGCGGATATATGTCAAGCTAATTGACACTTTATATTTGCCAAGGACCGGCGAGAACACACATGATTTTAACGTGTAAGCGTTTTGAAAAAAAAACTCACATCGGCTGCGTTGACTCGACGAATGTAAAGAAAAAATTTCACGGTCCCAGCAGCAATTGGATTCCAGCATTGTGCGTGGTAATCAAGTATTCTACCACAGAGCCACGCCCTGCAGGTCTCGCAAGTGGTTTCAAAATAGACCATGTTCGTTAGCATCAATTGTGGATGCAATGATTGCTTTCCAATTTTATAAACAATATAGATATACTCCTAGCCGTCGCGTTGGGTTAAGATCAACGGTAGCTAAGTGCAATGCACTCAATGTGACTGGCAGTTTGTACACACCAAGGAATGGTGCGAACAGACATTGGTATTATCATTCGAGAGTGTAAAGAAAAATTATGTGCGACTTGATGAAGTGAATGACTACGAGCACGTGAAGGTAGAGGTTCCAAGGTCCATAATGTCTACGTTGAAGTCCTCTGACTAGTGTAAATGATGGACAGATGAACAGGCCGTACGGACACACGGATGGACGGCGGCACGTATGGACGAACGAACAGATGGGCGGACAAAAAAATGGATGGGCGGAAAGATGGACGCGATGGTGGGCGGATGAACGGACGGATGGGCAGATGCATGGACAAACGCACGACGCGGGTGATCATGTATTGTGCTGTGGTATAGTTGATTACACGTAAAGTTGGTTGTTTACGGAAGGTTTATTTGTTTTTATGGTGCAGCTGTTCAGTTTCGGTTTGGGTTTTGTGGGGTGTGATGGATGCCAACTAGGTCGACCATAAGAAGCTTCGCCTTAAAAGCTAAAAGCTGGCATCGGCCGCGCTAATCCAAAGAACGCGTGACATAAGTGTCAAGCCCCAGCAGTAATTGAACCACAGCATTCCGCTTGGCAATCAAGTGTTTACATCATAGCGTTAAAGAGCTCATTTCGCTGAAATTCCAGCATCGGCGTCAGCAAAAAATCGAGAACGATGCAAATAAAATGAAAAAAAAATACTGGGTCAGAGTGGGGATTGAACCCTGGTCGTTTGGGTCTAAGTAAGGATCCAACCCGTTTTTTTTCGCCTGGCAAGCGGACGCTCTGCCACACAGATATGCGTCTGCTTTCGAATACGGGGAAAATAACTTCCTCTGCTTGGAAATGCAGAGAAACTTTCCTGCTTTACAAAAACAAGCATCCTTTACACAGGCTTCATAATAAAACATCAAATATTGCAGTAATAAACTGTGCTACAATCGAACATGTGCTTATTTTAATGACTCAGTGGCTTAAAGTCGGTCATTCATTACAAAAGGCACACACGTCATTGCGCCTATTCCCCCCTTGAGGCCACGTAATGGGTGCATAGCAAGTTCAAAAAGATTTCATTCAATACGCATTTACGCAATAGAGACAGGATATCGCTATTGCATTCAATTTTTAAAGGCGAAGCTTAAGGGTCCAGCCTTTTGTTTTCTACCACACAGCCGCGCCAGGTCTCGGAATAGTTTTTCGAGTAGACCATAATGTTCGTGAAACGTCAATGGTTGTTGCAGTGCTGACTATCCAATCTTATAAACAGTACATACATACTGCTATCACACAGCCGTCACGTCGGGTTAATGACAAGTGTAGTGGAGGCCCATCCACTGAAGCTTATTCATTTTGCAATGTACAGGGCCACCATGCTTGCTGGCACAAGCGCTGTGCCAATGTGCCAACATACCAATGTTGCTGTTGTCATCGTTACGTAACAGTAAACATGCGACTTTTTAACATATGCCTGTGCGTGCAACATTCGTGCTTATCTTTAGCATAATTTTTCAACGTTTCGCTCCATAAAAAAACTTACAACACATGTAGTCACCTTACCTCCACATGCTTCACATAACATCGATTCCGAAGGAACGTGGGATCAGCCGAATTTTTTTCTCTATCACGCATTCTTTTCCAGAGCACAGGGTGATCCTTGCATTCGAGGAAGTCTGCTTGTTAACAAGGCTTCTTCTAGCGGGAATTCCAGGTTGAATTGGATATGAATTATGCGCAAATCAAATGAAAAGCATTGGTCTTCACAACGCACACCATTGAAATTGAGCTACTTACGGATGGCGGCAATCTTAGAAAACCTTTGTTACGCGGACAAACCTCTTGAGCAAACACGCGCGTGGATCTTGGAGGATCTAGATGAAGGGGGATGTTCCAGGAAAGCGTCAAGTACGCGTTGCTTCACGTTTCCTTTCCAGCTGCGGTTGGCATCTTCCGGAAGAGCGGGAGGTTTCGCATGTGCAGGAAGGAATCTCATCTTCCGCAAGCTCCCGCGTTTCCTCGAACGTTTCCTTGTTGGAAGTCCCCTCACAGGCGCGATGAAAAGAACGTGTTCGACATTTCGTTACCTTTCGACTCAGGACGTAAGCTTGAGAAATTCGTCTACCACTTGAGACGTATAGGCGGGCACATATCTCTAATAGTGATAGCAATGAACAATCTTCTTTTCGTGGTAGTAGTGGTTAGAAGAGAAGAAAGGCACCCAATTTCCGCAGCCCTGTCGGGAGCATGGCGCAGTGCCCAAAACCTTCTTTTGAAGGTCCTCACAACCTCGTAGTGTCAAATGAAACAGAAGACGCGAGGAGGTACGTTTGTTAATCTTTACGTTTTTAGAGTGAATCCGTATGCGACGTGGCGAAAAGGACGTCCGTCGGCATATCGTCTCAATGTGCCACGGAAACTGGACAACTCCATTACCCGCCAGTGCTTCACCAAAGAGTATAAGTGTCCGCGGGCAAGAACGTGTGTACCACGGAAGTCGAGGAAGCCCCATTACTGACTATACTTGTCCACTAACGCATCGCGAAACGGAAAGAAGGAAGAAAAAGCTTTATTGCGCAGGTGAGTTTCGACCCTCTGCGGGTACTGGGCCACCGTACGGCCATCAAATTGCGAGTATGTGTCCAGACCACACAGGGCCAGGGCACTGGCACTCCGGTTCACAAGGCGTGTGTGTTCAGCTCCTGCAGTAAAAGCAGCAGGGTCTGCCATTCACTCCGGCAAAAATAAGCACGCTGCATAAAAGGAAAGCCTTAAAGGGGCACACGCTTAAAAGAGGGACCTCCAGAACTTTTCTTAACCTTTCATGCTAATTCTGTACCTTCCGACCTTTTAGCTTCGCTGGTCCGCTTCCTTCACAGAGTACTTTAGCTCCGCGATGAACCCTGCAATAAACACCGGGACCAGCCATTTCAGCTTCACTGGCTAACCATATCTACAGGGTGCAGGGGTGGTTATCTTTTTCTATTGATTTATGATTTATCACTCTAAAATTTGTGTGGGAAAATCGACTACTCTTACTGAGTTCAAACTACATCGACATAGAATCAGATCAAGGGAAGGCAGAATGCGAATGTTTTTGCTCGTAAATTCACTCACTTGTACCACTGCGACACCATATGAACGATTTCAAGAGCGTGCGCAGAGCAAAACAGAGACTAAAGGCGGAACCTAGTTTTGGTGGGACATGGTTGACAGAACGATGAAGCTGTCTTTCGCTGGAATGCGTACGTGTTCTGAATTGACATTGCTCGATCCCGACGCGAGCAAACCGAGCACTAAACAACTGCAGAAAAACGTTACCGTCAAAGGAAAGCAAACACTCTCAAAGAGAGAACTGAGAGAAAGCATAATCAAAAGACCGCAACGGTCGCTAAGATTGCTACCAATGCGCGATATTCACTTCAAAAGACAAACTTAACTTACATTAATTCATTCTTCGGGATGTACAATGACAAAACGTGATGCTGATGGATTGCGAAGGCAACTAGCATCGCAGATTTTATGCATGCCAGCTCTTTGTTTTCGCGATACGAAAAAGAAGGCTTAGAGCTTTTTCGTTTACTGCAGACATTTTTCATCGTATGCAACAAACATTTTCCGCTAAACTACTATACAAAAAATCTAGTTCCAGTGACAATGGTAGAATCCAGCAGAGGAAATGACAAAGGGTGCATGAATTTATCGATGCTTGGCCCGTTTGGCTTCAAACGTATTTCACTTGGCAAAGCATTCCCATAAAGCGAGATATTACTCTGCGTCAAACGCAACAATTCTCATTCTTCATATTGTGCTGCATGCTTACAATACAGAATTGCTTCAAGATTAATGTCAACAAAGGCAGAATTGTACGTCGCAGTAAAAGCCGCAAGAACGTTCTAAACCTTGAGCACGAATAGTCAGACAAATCCATGTCCTGCCTCCAATGCATAAGGTACCCAGATGATCAGGGCACCATGGTACTCCCTATGAAGTTTATACTACAAAAATATGCTGGGTGGAACTCGTAAAATGAAACTCGGAAGCTTTGCAATCCATGAGGTACGCAATGCATATTCAATAATTCTATATGATGTTGAATGCAAAAAAATATATAGATTTACGAACATAATATTTCTTTTTTGTGAAAGTCATCAGTCAACACTCAACAAAGGTGTGTAAGCATTCTCAAAAATGGAAACAATGCTTTTGAAGTGAACGTACAGTTGTATAGATGAAAATTATGAAAGTAGATATATGGGCATACTTTAGTGGTAGGCCAATTTCGAATATTTTCTACCGCGAGCAAAAATGACATTGGCATAGAAGACCGACAGGACAACACATAACGGTACAACAAATTTGAAATTTATTCTAATAAAACATATTATTTTCCTAAAGCAAATCAGATGCTGCAGGCAAAACCTGTAAAGGAGCTAGAAGAATCTACGGGGCCGGACTATTCCGAAGTTAGACGGACAAACGTAACATTGCGCCACTGGTACGAGGAGTTCGAGGTTCCGCATGCGCGGCATTTTTCAAAGGGCTCACTCGGAAAGCCGAAAGAAACACGTGTGGAAACCCGGATACCTTTATGGCGAGCTCGACTCGCTCCTTCGGGGAACGCGTGCTCAGCGGAGCACGAAGCCCGCACGACGGTTTTCTAATTCTGTCTTTTTTCCGGGACGCGTGCTACGTTATTTTTTGTAGCTGCTTTTCTTTCTTTCTGTGAATATATACGAGTCTGGAAGCGCAAGTCAAGCCATAGAAGACAAGTAGTCAGAGAAAATAATGAGTTTAGGATAAGATAAAGAAAGGGAGTTCGTACACAAAGATACAAACGAAGCCAAAACAAATGGGAGACAGGAAGAAAAAAAAAGATAGAAAGAACAGCATGGAGTGGAAGTGATCCGTGAAGGGACGAAAGCGAAAGCTGCCGTACTCGCGGCGTCCGAGCCGTGGAAGTGGGTCAGCCCCGCTTTCGGAGCCTCACCGGTTATCTGGGAAGTGACTGTCCGCCGGCACCGTCTATTGCCGGTCGCTGCGCGCCGAGGGGGCGCGTAGAAAGGGCCATCGGAGGAGAGAGCCGGTCGGGAAGTGGGTATGGGGAAACCCCGCAGCATCCGCGGTGCCGGATTTGAGTCGGACGCGGAAGCCATGGCTGGAAGCAGGTCACGCACCCTTTCGCCTGACCGCTCGACGATGGACAGGCGAAGTATTCAGACGGTGAAGCGACGTGCGTACGGCGGACAAGAAGGGCCTGTGCGTGGCCGCACAGGCGCGCAACACTGGCACGCTGGCTGGGCATTTTTGATGCTTTTGCAAGGCCTGGTTGTCTTTTCTTTCTCAATTTGTTGTTAGGCTTGGCTTGTAGCAGAGCTAGGAAGTAGTTTCGTTCTGTATGCTCACGAGTCAGGGTAGGGCTCCTGGAAGAACGTCAACATTATGCATAGCCACTCGGAGGCGCAGCAGGCAAGGAAAGCGCTGCTAAAGTACTCAAAGTAAACAGGTCTGTGCGACCGCCCGTAGATTTGTGGTCCTCTAAGTGTGCGCGTGATTTTCTTCATCTATTTTGTTGTTTCTCTCTTTTAGCCTCTTTATTCTTGCTCCAGATACAGAGTGGTGATCGCGACAAAGCTGCCTGCCTTTCTTTGTTTCTCTTTGTTTCTCCTCGCTCTCTAAACCCTGGGAGACCCTTAAGCTTCGCCTTCACGAGTTGAACGCGATATATACCGATATCCTGTCCCTAGTGCGTACTGAGTTCGAAATGGCTTGTGTCAGTGAAGCTATCGCATACGGCCGAATTCTGTATAATGGGTAGCATGCTTTGAACCACGGGCGATTGTCGGCAATCGTCCTCGTGAAATCTTTTCGAGCTTTCTTAGGCACCCACTAGGTGGGTTGAAGAGGAAAGGCGTAGTAACGAGTGTGCCTTTTGTAGTGAGTGGCCCGCTTTAAACCATGAATTCATCATAATCACGTGTTCTAACATCCGAATAATGCGTGTACCACGCATTACTACTGCGATATTACATGTTGTATTGTAAAGCATGCATGCAGGACGCGTGTGGTTATAAAGTATGCGTTACTTTAACTGCATTTACAAGCAGAGGAATTTACTTCCACAGTACCTCCAAGTAGACACGTGACACCCGCTTGTCGCGAAAACGACCCGGTTTCAATTCTCACCAAATATTTTTAATATTTATTTTGATTGACATCGTCTTCGATTTTGTGGTCACGCATAAGATGACGATTTTTCACTCACAACCAACGATGCCACCGCCGACACCAGAACTTCTGCAAAACAAGCTTTTTAACGCTATTGCGTTAATAACTGTATATATATATATATATATATATATATATATATATATATATATATATATATATATATATATATATATATATATATATAACTTAGAAACAGCGAACCACTGTGATGTTTTAGTTTTGTCACGCACAGTAATGGCACGCAAACTCACACCACGAAGATAGTGGTATTTAATAGACATTTAGAAAGGGTGCTACATCTCAGCTCTCGGCCTATCACCATGTTCTTCTTGAGTGTATGATAACCATACCTCGAAGCATGGTTATTGGTGATGGCAAGCTATTTCACGCCTCAAGAACCAAGTTTTTTACGGGACTGGCAATTGTAGATGTTACGGTATAGCAGTGCTCTGTATAATAGGAAACACCCGGCGAAGTTGGTGGAAGTCAAGTAATGTCCTCGCTCAGTTGCTCCGACTGTTGGCCCGAAGCAGTTCCGTTGCTTAACGCTGACCGATTCAGCTGCTGGCGCTTTGAATAGAAGCGCTGTTCTTATGGCAGCTATATAAGTGCATGCACAAAAAGTCAATAAAGGGCACAGCTGCATTAAAGTAAAGAAAAAGTTTGTCGGGATGTAATACACCTGCAATTATCAACGCAACTGTCTAACCAGACCTAGAAAATAGGACTACTCCACGAAGGAGAGGCACACTTATCTTTTAAGAATGCCGCCCGTTCGAGCAAAGTAACTTACTGCGCCAGTTTCCAGTTTTTGATACGCTGGAAACTGCAACACTGTAATGTTTATGAGAATACAGTACATAGACGTAAGGACGTGAATGCAGAACAGGAAAACGTCACGGTCGTAGCACTCGAACAAAAGGCCCTTTGTGCGCGCAAGTTGTCAAGATTTGACAGCTGCCTCAAAAAAAAATCTCATACTGGAATCGCTGTCCATAGCCTACAACGCTCGAGTGAATGCACCTATAACTGTCTTTGCATGGCTATCTTTGTGGTACATGTTCTTTGTGGGCTTCCCACTTTCTTATTTTATATTTGTGGCACCTTTGCGTTTCTCTAAAGGCGAGAAGTACTTGAGTTAGTGCTTATCGCATGATCCTTCGTTATTCATTGTAAAGTTTTGTTCGCTCAAGCAACAGGCTTGGCCTACAATTCGAAGCGAGCACAACAACGCTGAACACAGCAGGGTCACTAACTGCATTGTCACACAGTCAGCGATGCCAAGACAGTGATCTATGCGCTCGAGTTGAGTCCGTGAGTTCCGCTTCGTTTCTCGTGGTATACGGGCCGCGTGCAGTCTCGAAGCATTGTGGATATCGCTGGAGGCGTTGGAGCTGCTTACCGGCGATATAATGAAGCGCTAGGCGAGTTCACGGTCAGTTCAAGGCGAAGACGTCATTCAAGGTGATTCAACGCTCCATGCGCGACCAGCCCACCGCCTTCTATCACGCCGCGCGGGATAAGGCGAGGGTGCTACGGCGTTCATAGGCTACAAAAAAAGCCCGGATGTGCGCGTCAGTAGACGTGAGATAGGCGCCGCACAAAATCCGCCAAAGAGGGGAATCCCCGCCGTTAGTCATTGAATTATTAATTATGTGTAAAGTGAGACTGTTCTTAAGATAGAAAAAACTCGTGCGCGGAAAACTAACTGATCTGTTGAAAGAAACACAAAGGCTTTGTATAGGTTGAAGATTCTTCTTAAGTTCAGTCTCCCAAATTTTGTTGCGAATAATACACAAGAACGATAGGTTTTTCTGGCAACATGACGATTATTATACTGAATGTTATGCACGAATTCTTAAGGTGTCTGCAAAGTTCACGATACAAATTGTCTTGAAGCTGTGTGGAAATTACGCCTAATCCACATATCCTCACAACATTCTCAAATGTAAGGAAAAGTGCAAAGGCTATAGACTTTACCAGACAATTCCGTCATCACTTTTTTTTCTTCATTTGTCCTTACTGTTAGAAAATAAGCCTACTACCACAAATCTGAGCACGCAGTCTAAGCACGCAGCTTATTTGAGTGCGGCCTAGCACTCAAGCACAGTTGGAGGTATGATCTATAGCTTACTTCCTTAGTACAACCTGCTTAAATTTCATCATTATTTTTCCTTAGCATTCTAAACACTGCGTGCGCTTGATGCAGGGATACTTCATTGTGCTGGCCATGATAATCATCCGTACGTACCAGCTTTCTCAGTCATCTTAAAGCAAACCATAAGAAAGTTTAATTGTAACGGAATCACGACACGTGTAATCAAGACAGCGCCTTGTAAATGCGTATATACGGACATTAATATTAATTAAAGCGAGAGTTGCACCCAAAAGGTGTTACGGCATCGTGTTTGGCAGCATGAGTATTGTTGCAGATCCACTACGCTTTCTAATCCATGCGGTATGATAGAGTGCATGCCAGAAGAAATCCATCGTAAGCCCATCGTAGGAACTGCCATTAGAAATGAAAGGATGGCTATCGACACCATCAGCGACCTTCTGTAAGCACAAACAACGTTAATTTGCATGGGATGTCAATGTCTTTGTGGATAATCGATCACCTGCGGGAAACTTTCAAGCACCGGCGGGTATATTTTGCTTTTGATCTAAGTCCTGACTAGAACACATCTTTTCCTACTGCGAAAAATTGTTCATGGAACACTTCACTGCCGAAATTTCAGTCAGTACCCGTATTTCCGCAACAAAAAATCACTATTACACTTTACAGCTAAAATAAACAGGTTCTTCTGCGAATGGGTATTGATGCCTACAGAAAAAAAGAATGGCCAAGCGAAAGCAACACAAAGACAGCCAAGAAACATGGAACTGACGCTAAATATAATGAACAGCGTGCGATATTGATGTCACACAATGTACTGCTAGGGTCCTGCTGTGTGCCGTGCGTAATTACGAGTATTGGTTATCACGTCGTTGATAAAATTAAAGAAAACATTGCGTTACGTAACGCGGCGCCTTGGACATCCAATGTAGCAAGTCCTTCTGCTGAATGACACTCCAGCTTTCCCATGGCGTGTCGCTTTCACTTCTTCATTGAAGAACTTAATTCCATCATATCGCATGCACTAATCTTCAAGCTTAGAGCTGAAGATGGTTATAGGTGGGCTAGTTATAGAATAGAAACCTGAAACATTTTTATTCGTTTATTTTTTCATATACCCTATGGGCCCATGTGGGCATTGAATAGGGTGATGGAAGCGGGAGAGGGTTAGTTACATTATTGTAGGGTTATGTTCACAGAAGTAGTACTCGTCAACGATTGTTTCTTTACCTGTGATATACCATCATCGCAGCATCATGTTGTAGGAACGTCGCACAGTTCGCAAGTTCACTCAATGGTGTAGGTGCGAACTCATCATGCATTTCGACCAAGCAAAACATGCGCCTATCAAAACAAGCACTGTGGCTCTCAAACCAGTGCGTGCGAGTTTTCAGCACCAAGAAAGCAACATCTATATACTACAGCTTAAGCGAAACAAGTGCATTACAGCCGCATTTGTGAAGCGCTAGCTGCTTTTCTTTCCAACATCTTCATTGCTCCGGCCAGTCGCATCTCCAGAACAATGATTCTTTATAATCGTCACGTATCATAAAGAACAAGAACCACGTTAACGCCCACATATCAATCAATCAATCAATCAATCAAGCTGATCCTGTTAACGAAGGTCTCGCATCTTTGGAGATAGTAATACTGTCCACGAGCGACCTACATCGCCCAATCTGAAGCATGGCAATCGCCTGAATGCGGAACAGCACTGACTGTGCGCCCATTATCTTTTTTTTTTTCACATTCGAGACAGCTGACAAGGCCACGTCATTCTGAGTAGCAGCTGGTATACTGCATCGCTCATCTGTCACGGCCTTGGTCTATACGGCCCGTGCCTCTCCCCCATTATAGAAGTGTGCAGCTCGTCCCACGACTCGTCTAGATGTGTGTTCAGTACGCTATACGTAAACTTCGGCAGCGGAGATACACCGTGAAAAGCAAGTATAGCTTTTTTTTTTCTTCCCGGTAGGAACAAAATTCTAGGACGTTGGTACTACGACAAGGTGGTTATGCTTACTGTTGAAATAATAGGAGTAATACGCCGGCTGCAATTGCCAGGCTGACTAAAGGCTACAGAAGTAAGTCGCTGTGGCGTGTCATAATATTTAGTGACCTTAGGGATGCTCTCGTTCACCCTATCCAAGTTTACTCCGTGTAGGGAGCGCCAAAATAGTGACATCGTCAAGCCAAACGACAAATCTGGTGAAATCGTGGAATGGCCTGTGTGCTTCTGACGAAACTCATCGACTAGGTTGTATTTAGAGAGCGTGTTCACTCGAAGGAACTGAGCTTACAAATCTAGATGAATGGCGTTATTCAGCTAGTATTTAAAACATTATCGGAGATATTTAACGCGTCAAAGTATATCATTCGGGCTATAGGATATGTCAACCAGTGGAGTGACTGACCCGAAATAGTTTTTCCTACCCTGGGATTCTCATTGTGCACCGAAATTAATCTATATATAATGCGACAGTTTGCACATTTCATCAAAATAAGACTGTCACAGCAGTGAATCGAATCCATGGTCTTGTGCTCTAGAGCACAAAATCATTTTTATTAAACACCGTGGCATATCTCTTTACTCGACGTTCTTAATTTAAAAAAACTTTGTTTCAATGCGCGTGCAAGGTACTTTTCAACGTTTCATATATGTGTTTCCCTCTCCCCCAACCCATTGTAAGTTATCTGCATTTTCATTCAGTTGGAATGGTATTAATGGTGCTAAAACACACACTCACTATTATAATACGGCATATTTAACACTTTTACGTATATTTCTTAAGCTGTGGAGCTGAGCCTCGGCTCAAGGCATAAGTTACCCATGCCTTGTTAGGAATAAGCATTTCAGGTTATATGCTATAGCAACGCAAGAATTATACGGTAAACCACTTTACTTGTTTTGACAAAACTGACGAACTAATCGCAGTTATTTTTGCGAGGACAAAGACACCATACAATCGAAATATACGATCAAAATAGTGCGTGCACTATTTTAATGTATTATGTTGTCCGCAGTGGGAACTCGGGAGCTGCAATATCAGGCAACCACCAGCAAAGCGGCATTTTCTTCAGACGATTCCTTCAAGCTAATAGTTGTCACGTGGACCTACCGTTCGTATAGTGGGGAGTACCGGTCGCCTGCTGGGCTTACGCAAGTTGCTAAAACAACCGCTAATTCACCGCAATATAACCAAACCGGTGATACCGTCAGAAGCACAGAGAATCATAGCGTGAGGAATATCTGCTAGCAAATATTTTTAGAGTTGCCATAAAAAGGCATATACAGATCAGAATCTCTACTCATGTCCTTACGATAAAAAAAAGAAAATAACGGCATCAATGAGATTCAGCAGACGAATGAAGGTCAAAGCCATTCATTTCAGCATCAGCCTTGAAAACACCCATTCTTGAACTGTTGGACAAAGGAAGGGATATAGAGAGAGAAGAAAGAGAGGAGAGAAAGAAAGAAGAGAAACGAGATGGGGGAGGGGGAAATCTCGCGTGCACGCATTGCGTCGACGGTGACGTATTGCGCCGTGCAATCGGCGTGCTGAATTTTCTCCGCGGCGAGGATGTTGTTTGCGCACTTGTAAAATGCAGATCTATTTGTGGCGCGCTACCGAAGCTCTCCTACGAACGATCAGTGCAGGTCCCTTCAGCAATACCAGAACAGATCGTGCCAAGCAGCGCCAAGCGCGGACACCTCATGCCATTATCCAGAGTTCTGTGTTGTTATGTCGAGCCTCGATTATGGCGCAAGCACATCGAGTCGGCCCAGTGCCAAATATAAGGAATTTCTAAAACTAAGCGACACGCCTTCTGGGTATTTTCTGACGTGTAGCATCTGGACGCCACACGAAAACGAACGCACAGCTCATCCTTGGCGAGGGGCACGCATACCATTCTGTTCATTAGAAGGATGTCGGAAAGTGGCGTGACCTAGTGCGCTCATACGTGCTATACAGGGCGGTGAGAAAAGGAGGGTAATGAAATCGGAATAAAAAGTTATGCCAGCGCAGCTGTACGATACATTGGTTTAGCTGGATGTAGTTCATAGTAATGTGTATAAAACTGCGCAAAAAATTTACCAGAGAAGCAATGGACAACACGTGCGCAGAATGCTAGCCGATGTAAGCCGTTAACGCAGCAGCATGTTTGAGCCACAGTCTTCGTCCTGTATAGCCTTACATTGCTCGTGAATGACGTCAAAGCCCGTACTGTTAGTGCTATGTGTCACCAGTGGAGACAAGCGCCCAAAATGATACCTTTATAGAGAATGGTTTATCGTTGATTGGTGCCGCAGAAAAGGCTAAAATATGTTGTGGTCGTATGTAAGCTGAGTAAATGTAATATGCACAAGCTACTTCCATTATTACATGCACAGGCGTGCGCACACAAGCCGGGGGGGGGGGGGGGGTCAAGGGCGCAAAGCCAGCCCATGGCAGTACGGGGACATAATACAGAGAGAGAGAGAGAGAGAGAGGGGTACTGCGATGAACTTTTGCCCAGTGGAACTCTGTGCCCACTTATGCTTACATGGCGAATGTCGCAGGAGCATCTCTCACAACTGATAATATGTGAATATCAAGCCGTCAAAATGTCGCGGCAAATTGTATACTGTGCACCCAACTTGTTTTGCAATCTTAAAGCATTTCAATGGGATATTTATGAAACCGTCTATTGGTATATAGTGTGTTCGAGAGTATTACCAGGATAATATCGAAAGACTCCGGTATAATGGTGCTGCAGTGCCTTAGTGATCTGGTTGATACATATTTACGTAACACGCCGTACAGATATGTCATCATTCTGCGTTATGTGTCTAGTGCGCTTCTCGTTGTTCAATTCCTTACTAAACGTGAGCGACGCTGCCTCAAGACTGTTTTTAGTGGGCTATTACAACTACTAAAGCGATAACGTTGAAGATTTCATTTCACAGAAATTACGGCGTCGGTATCGGCGTTGGCGTTTGTGTCGATGTCGGCGTCTTTTGCTGTGAGTGAAACATCGCCATCTTGTCCGTAACCGAGAAATCGAAATAATGCTAATAAAAATACAAATAAAATGTTCCATAATTGATTGAGAAGAGGACCCAGGTTGTTCCCATGGCAAGCAGATGTTTTACCACAAAGTGGCGTGTCCAGCTGAAAATACAGCAAAAATAAGTTCCTTTGATTAAAATTCAGTAAAATTAACGTTCATTCTTAACAGACACACGCGCCCTGTATACAGGTTTCACAATACAACGAGTAATATCGCAGTAATACTGCGTAGTACAAGCGTGCATAACCATTGGGTGTCCCGAACATGCGAGTATAACGAGTTGATGGTTTAAAGCCGGCCACCCATTACAAAAAGCCCACACGTTTTTGCCGAATTCCCTTAGGACCATGTAGTGGGAGATAGCAGGTGCGAAAAAAATTCTTGTGCATATTTGCTCGTGGTTTGAAGCATGCTACCGATTACACAGAATGCAGCCATATGCGAAAGCTTTACTGACACAAGCCACTTTCATCTTTATCGATTACGTTGTAGTGATCCCTCATTTAAACTTCTCTGAGAAACATCATACAATAAAAAGTGTGCACTATAAGTGGCTGAAGTGCGCACTAAGAACAGGATATCACTATCACGTTGAACTCTGAAAGGCAAATCTTAAGGGTCCCCCATTCTATTATTACACGGTGGCTACATGGAGGGAATAGCCCTATGCACGTTGTGTATAAACTGGGGCACGTAAAAGCCATGGTGACATAAGTCCGTTAGATTATCAGTGCTCCTGCGGCAAGGTCATATGAGCTTGTCACACAACATACGAAATAAACCTGGCACACATCGTACACTGGAATTTGCTAAGTAAACCGAAAGGTGTGATTATTATGCTGCAAATTCACAGTTCACGTGACACGTCCACGGCGACTGAAAGCGCACCGTATTTAACGAATTAGCTATATCCGCACATAGGATTGAAAAACGGGCAGCATTTGAGTGTAAGCAATCATCCAGAATATGTCATAAAAACCTTTTTGTTTATGTTATATTTGGTGGATATAGCAAATCAGTATTGCAGAAGCCAACGTGGTCTGTAAAGTTCACGAAAAAAAGAACTACCTTTCCTCAATCGGGAGTAGCCCGAAGCTGCAGAATAAATTACACTCATGGTTGACATCTCACGCAAGAACGAATTTTCGTCAACTGAAAAACATTAATTCAGAGCAATTCGTATGCACTTACATTGTAGCTGTGTGTTATATGAGCTTCCTGTATGGCGATGCTGCTCTTGCACTTATCATGTACGTCAACATAAGTTAACAGTGTTTTATGCCGGCGTCCATTATGATTTCAGTGGCGTATTGAGTAGCGGTTGTGACGCTGAAAAATCCATGCGATCAGTCGGCAAAGACAAAAAGTTTTGTCAGCGGGCATCGAAATCCGCAACAACAGGTGCCGGGCCCGCTAATTACTGGACTACGGTCAAACACACTGGAGGCTTAGCAAACGTGTATTTTATATTTGACACTTTCGTCTCCCCGTGCTCTTGGTCGGCAGGTTGATGTAAACCTCTAAGAGCAGTAAAAGTAATGCATTAGGGGCATGGTCTCAGAGATTAGCTGCTACAACACCTCGTTGCTACGCGTTTATCACGTTCAGTGTGTTTCAAACATTAGAAGTGTAATTTTGTCAACATCTTAACACACCCCGAGGTGGTGGCCTTAGCCGAAGCGTCGCCCTTACTCGAGGCCTCCATTCATGCAAGAAACGTGGTTTACCCCCCTTTTTAAAAAATCGGTATAACACGAAAGTGAAACGTCTCCTCGCAGAGGTAGTTGCGATTTCATTGAGCATTATTTTGCCATAAGGGCAAAGGAATGAATGCTCTAGTAACAAATCACAATGTCACGCGAAGAACAGCGAGCAGCTCGAAACTAGCAGCGCACGGCAGAAAGCACGCTCGAAAGGAGCATACACAGGACTAGCGCGCACAAACAACTGTCACAATTCTCACTTCGTGTGTGAGCAGCCTTTCGTAAACGTGGCAGCGAGTGAACTGACATTCGTGCTATTTTAAAGACGATAGTCTTTCTTGGGTACCTTCGACGCCAAAATTTTCGTCTACCTGTCTTTCTGTATGTCTGTATATTTGTCTGTTTGCCCGCGGTAACAATTTTTCTAATAGCACCAAATGATACCTTTAACGGCAAACCCCATCTGCAGCGCCCACCAATATTTCTCAAGTTTCAGTGTTCATACTTGTGCAATTTTCAATTAAACAACAAATATTGCGCATATCTGAGGCACCATAACAACATGTCGATGTTTTGCATGTGTGCCCTTATACTAGAGAAGGCACACACAATCAATTTTAAGGACTGTAGCGTTTATCACGCTGCGCTAACAGTGCAACGCGATGCTCAAAAAGGCAAGTGTTTCTAACACTTTTCTAAGACGACACGGCGGTGGCACCTGCCCGTCGCTTTGCGTTCTACCCCTTACCGCCTCCTAGACAGGAGCGCACGCCTTCCTTTGTTCATTTTCGAAGATAACTGCCAGATGGCGCTCGTGTCTAACGTACCTCGATGCACTCGTTCACCTTCGCTGCACGGATCGAGACTCTCGAACGCAGCGCTTCCAGAATACAATTCACCTATGTTCTCGCGTAGAACATCAAATAAACATTTTGTTCTCTCTCTCCACACGCAACATTTATCGTCTTTTGACGACATTTGCAGTGAAACATGCAGATACGGGGCCATTTTATTTAACTTCTGTACCTTTAAATCAAACTTGCGGGGAAAACACAAGAGGTACAAAGCAGCCAAAGCCCGAGATAAGCGCCAGTGCGAGTGAGCCACCACGCTAGAGAACATCTATACGCACTGTGACCATGCCATATGAAGGAGCGCGCACACAGCGTCGTTTGGAGTTGCGCGGCACGACAGTCTTTAGAGCGCGCGCGCCCGCAGTGCCATTTCACTGATAATTACTAAAACGCGCTGAAGTTTTGGGTTAGTGGTTAGCGTCGCGCGCTGAGGAGCGCGAGGTCGCTGGTTCGACGCAATGGTGCGGAACTTCTAGTTTGTTGTCCTTTGCAATCTGGTAGTAAATATTTTACATCACATCCGTGATGGAATTACGTCACGAAGTCGTGGTGAACCCCGGCATAGAACACTTTCGTGTAGAAATAGGTCTGCGACACGCACCTATCTCGACTGACGGTACCACCGCGTTCCCCACTTTGCCCCCCCCCCCCCAGAAAAATCGCAGCCACGATTGGAGCCATCACGCGCGTTGCGTTTCCTTCGAGTGAGGCCGTAATGTTCAATAACTATTCAACATCCAGTGGGATGGTTACCTTAGCTCAAGTTCTGCTTCCAATCAGCTACGCAGTCTTCGCTGTGGCACCGCTTTCTCTGATAATGCTCTCACAGTTAACTACTACGGCTACCGTAAGGCTTTGTTTAACCGTTGATCGTGTACGCTAGTTGCAGGAATGGCGATGTACCACGATTAATTGGCGTGAGTGATTTCATGTTTAATGATGATATAGCTGCCAAGCATCAACAAACACCATGTAAGCTCTCCGATATCAATGTAAAATAAACATTGTACTACTTCTGTAGGTTGATTGATTGATTGATTGATTGATTGATTGATTGATTGATTGATTGATTGATTCATTCATTGATATGTGTAGTTTAACGTCTTAAATCCATTTTATGATTATGAGAGGCGCCGCAGGGGAGGGCTCCGGGAATTTAGACCACCCGGGGTACATATGTAAGGACATGTTTTGCTTCCATGTGATATCGATTCTTATGACGAAAGGATCAACCATGTTTTTTTTTTCGCCCCCATGAATTGAATTTTCTCTGTCTCACTTCGCAGATTTCATGAGTGTATATCCAGCACAAATACGAGAGAAGTGAAGAAATAACAGTCTAGTACCACCGTACCTTACTAAAGGAAATGTTCTAGGAGAAAGAACGAACTTGGGCGAAATTGCATTCCCACGTCCTTAGAATCCTGATCTTACAAGTGAGTAATGCGTGGAGGGAAAAGCCGAGCGAACAAAAAATCTTATTCACGGACAACGCCACATCGCCATGGATAATGCATTTTCTGCGGTAATTGCATACTTCCGTGTCTTGAGTCCTACAATCTTCGCTTTCTTCGCCATTGTTTACGATGGCTGTGTCACTTTTATGGTCTTTTTTTTTCATGGAGCTCATACGCACGAAGCCAGAAGCCTGAATGTTACTTTGGTGGTGGTTGTTCGTCTTGGTATTTCCTGCTCCTTTGTCGAAACAATATATTACTACATCTATAATGACAGCTCAATGTACCTCCTTCAGTCCAGTCGGAGTCGATGATTAAATTAGCAAGCAATTCAAACCAAACTAGATGTATTGAAGCTACGCATGAAACAGACTTTTCTGGCCAACATTGTCCGCCAGCCAGGCAGTGGCTTCATCATGGTCGCAGCTCTCAGAAAAATAACATAACACACATCAAATGCAAACATCAACAGAAATATTATTGCCTTATCCAAAAAGGGAATTATGTTAGAGCAGCTTGCTTGGAGATGATCGGATACCCCGCGAATCTTCTGTACACCTCTCCTACCATCATACATAGACCTTACAACGTTGCTATATATACATTCCATACACAATATTACAATTTACATTTGGACATACTATAAACATTTTGACTAACTATGTATGTTTTATATACAGAAAAGATGTCATTCTGAAAAGTACACTAAGGGCGTCACTCAATGAGCTCAGGGACTCGTTTCCCTTTAAAAATGATTGCTTAATGATGCATACCCTAATACATTATCTATACATCAAAGGCCATGGCCCTCGCGCCATAAAACCTCACTATTCACCATCACAAAGAACAAGAAGGGCGTTCCTCCATGAGCTCGGTGACTCGCTTCCCTTTAAAGCTTATTACGTAAGGCTGCAAGCTCAAGCTCTAAGGACGTGCTTCAGTCTTCCGAAATGTGCGTCTACAACAGCAACAATTGTCATGGCTGTTATAATCCCAGCAACATCTATTAGAATACAACTAAAAAGGCTTCACGCAACCCCAGCTACAGCAGCTGAAATAGTAGCTCTCCGTGCCACTCTTCACTTTGTTATAGAGCAGACACCTAATTCGGGGGTCTTGTTTTGCAATAGCAAAGCAGTCCTCCAAAGTGCCATCCATCTTACGTCATGGTTCTCGTGAGCAGCTCGTAGCGGATATCAGGCAAGTGCACCATGCAATACTAGAAAAGGAGCGCAAATTGGTATTCCTGTGGCTGCCTATTCAATGCGGCATCCAGGGCAATGACCAAGCGAGCGCAGCTGCCCAATCCGCCCATAATGGTGTCAGGAGTGTCGCCGTTTCTCTTTCCTGATCCGACGCAGCAAAAGAATTTCGTGTGCTAGCCCATTGTCTAACGTTAGACCTATGGCATTCATCGTCTGTCACGACTGCACGGCTACGTACTTTGGACCTTTATCTCCACCTGCGTCTTTCACTAGGCCTATCCCGACGTGACACAACCTTGCTGGTTCGTATGTGGCTTGAAGTGGCAGTCTCAAATGCCTATTCATTTTTATTGGAATGTCCGACAGCCCATTATGTGAAATATGCTGATACAGCGAAACAGTCGTGCACCTTTTCTGTGACTGCAACTGCTTCAACTGCGTAAGGGCGACTCTTTCAGCCGCCCTAGGACAGCTGGACAACTGCCCCCTGACAGAGAACAAAATCCTGGGGCCATGGCCTACCAAGTCTGCATCACGAACTGCTCTGAAGGCGTTGGTTGTTGCAGTCCTGCAAGCTACCCAACTTAGAGACAAACTGTGACTGTTCGCGGACATCGTTGCTTTCTGTAGTGTTCCGATCGTGCTCCAGTCACATCATACTTTTCCCTACTGTCACCAACTCTCCTTCTCTTTCACTCTTTTACACCCCTTTTTTCTCTTTCCAAGCACAAGGTAGCAAACCGGAACCTTCTTCTGGTTAACCTTACTGCCTTTCCTTTATATTTCTCCCTCTCTCTTTTAAAGATTATTACTTTATGAACACCAAAGTATGTTGCTAAGGGATCATCGATGATAGGATGCAATGAAAAGTTTGAGAAGGCAACATCGATACAGGTGCCCCTGATGGTAGTGGGACGTTTATTGGACTATCCAATCGCTTTGCGTGATGTCAACGTTTAGATCCCCAACAATTACGTAGGGACCGAGTTTCACGACTCGGGACGAAGGTCCTGTATCGATGCCTTGCATTCTCGATGTACTTAGTGACGTCTCCTTCTGACAAGTTCGGTGCCGAGTACATGGCCGTAACTGCTATCTCAGATAAGAGCTTCACAACAACATGATCACTGTTATTGTTCTGGCTGGTTATTAGGCAACGCGAGATCTTCGGCCACATCAGGTAGCTTGACGCAGGTAGCTTGACGCAGGACGCTCCGCTTCTTTGCTGCAGACGGCTGGAGCTAATCCATTGATGTGCATGTTTCCAGCGTTTCATGTCTCGGCGAAGCAGAGCGCGTCGGCTGCGGTCAGGACGGAATCATGTTCGATGTCATGAACGTGTGCGTTGATGAACCGCACGCTCAGAAATGCAAGCGTGGACTTTGGACGGCGGCGCACCGTGTAGTGAGCATTGTTGTAATCGTAGGAAATGATGCCGCCAGCAGGAACCAGAGAAGTGTACATTGGCAACACTGCAGGGTGTGCACGCCGGTGCCCGCTGGACAACGCGCGAGCTTGAGAAGCTTGCCGAACAAGCTCAGAAAAGTTTTGTCATGACGTACTAGGTGTTAAGAAACAAGTATCCGTGAAACGAAAACATCTCGTTTCGGGCACTTTAATAACAAGTATTTAACAGTGCTAAAAAGGGGTGGGTGAGGGCAGGACCATCGTCCTATAGTTCTCATAGCAACATTGTACGTGAACAGTCAGTTTGTCGCTTAGTCCCGTGCTTGCAGAAACCGCAACAACGCCCTCAAAGCGGCTCGTTCTGCTTTCGCACCCCATTTTCCTCTTCTGAATTGAAGAGTAGCAAGCTGGAGTCTTGCTCTGGTTAACCGCCCTCCATTCCTTTATCCCTCTCTATCCAAATCCACGCAACACCGCAAAATATTCGACATAAGCTTGCAGCCGCAGTAAATCGCGAGCTAAGAATTGATTAATATCCCAGGATCACGTGTGCCATAACAGCAGTCATACTTTCAGCAGCAGTTACAGAAGGTTAAAGTGTCAATAACGATTGTGCGAGTTTCAGTAGGCGAAGTCACCAAGCAATTCCTCTACTATAATAAACAGCCGAGACACGTTCTTGTCAACAGATACTGTCATATGAGACAGTATATGGTCGAAGACCTAACTGGCATGAACATCAAGTATACGTCCAGCACGAGCCTCCCCTGCGTAGCGCTGACCATCCGGCTGCTGAGCTAGTGAGGGTGCACTTCTTCCTTACAATAACTATGAATTACATCAAAGCAATGTCGCTGTGATCAGCTGAGTCCTCATTTTGCTTTTGGCTGCACATGTAGTGTGAGAAGCCCTTCAAATGTTCCACAGTATTTGCGTTATGAAGGCTAGCCCTGTAATGAGTAGTACAAACATCACGGAAGCATGACTGAGAATTTATTTCGTGATTTCGTTTTTCATTCCAGGATGTCTGGCGGCTAACGAAAGGAAAACAAGCTCCTGTGAAACGAACACCTGAAAAAAGAGTCACCCGCCGGTTAAAACGTGACCGTTACCAAAGCAATGGACGGAGCACCGATTATACTGACTCCCACATCGACTGACGCCACGAGGCATGAGAACCACAAGAGAGCGGATATCACCACAACTACAACACTGACATCGCCGAAGCACGATGAGAAAGAAGTGAAGAAGGACGGCCAGCATGGACTGACCTATCCAGAGGACATCTCGACGGGCCACAACCCCGGCTACGCCAGTTTCGTAGACGAGTCGGACATGGTGGTCTTGAGGCTGCTCGAGCTCTTGCACAGCGTACTATTGTTCGGCATGAAACTGCTCAAGAGCCACGGTCGATACGCTTACTCAGCCTCGTAATCAATTCCACGAACTCCGAGTACAAGGAGCGGCTTATGGATCGACAAACTGTTCGTTACAGAGGCGCTCTTCCTCTCGTACAACAAGTGCCGAGCGTGATTAGTGCACATATCACTATTTCTTGGGGCCAAACACAGTGTATTCGTTCTGCACGTCATCAATGCGCGACACGCGTTGCGTTAACTACGCGTAGCTCAGTTTTTGCACGTGCATGATCAAGCAGGCCGTCCTGTTTTGTTGTTTTCAAGCGAGGTCAAGTACATCACCAAGGTCACTGCAGCGAAACGCGAATAAGCGACCCGTGCCCGCACGTTCCGCTGTATCGAAGTAACCGGAACTGCTGAACGAGCTGGCGGTCGTGGCCGTTGCTCATGCCCCACGCCCTTTCTTCCTTTATTTACAACAGTTACGTGACAGTTCGCATTGCGTTTATATTTTTTTATTCTTCATATGTTGTCTTCCGTTTGTAGTTCTAAGTCTCACAACTTAATTCATTCATGAAATGTTGATTGCAAGAAAAGGCTAGCGGATCTTATATCTATATTTGAAAAACACCTCACATGTATTAAAACAGCCTGACTGAGAAACCAGCTGTTCGAAATGCACGCTATGCGCGTTTAAGGACACTCATCGACCGCCCTCGCAGTATTGATGTCTATACGAAGCTGGCTGATATGTCTTGACAATTTGAAATAACTGCTCGATTATATAAACTCATTCGCGCGAATGATTCGCCGAGTTCATTCAACTAGAACATTCGTGCGATTATCTATGAGTGGATACGAAGTATTATAAGTGATAGCTGATAGCGCTGACAAGTCATGTGAACTATAGGGCATTGAAGACCTAACTGACACCCTAATGCTTAGGTTGAAAATTGCCCTCCCAAATTGAAACGAAATAAAGCGCACACTTCGCGATTTGCCACAGAGACCCTGAAATATGTGCCCTATAGAAAAAAAACGTGCCAATGAAAAAAAAGCGAACAATTTGTCGCATTTACGCCCTTTGACAATGATCTCAAACAACGCGGTTAAGTGTCATATTTGA
This sequence comes from Rhipicephalus annulatus, assembly GCA_013436015.1. Taxonomy (NCBI): domain Eukaryota; kingdom Metazoa; phylum Arthropoda; class Arachnida; order Ixodida; family Ixodidae; genus Rhipicephalus; species Rhipicephalus annulatus. Next base: position 34,705 of record WOVY01011058.1, on the reverse strand, counting down.
ATGGCAATTAGCAATTAAGAAACATTCATGGTGTTTGGAAGTATTGCGCCATTCGAGGGATTCACAATTACAAAATAATTTCACCAGCCCTTTACACCCAGCTTCACTACGACTTACGAAGCAACCACAGAGGCGTAATAAAACGTGGGCAGCATGTAACGGTAAACGCTAAATCATCGAACAAGATATCTGAGCGTTCCAACACCACGCCCTTTGTAATATCATAACGCATATAGTACAATGAAAAATCCTTCAACAAGCGGCATCGCTGTCTCAGTTTTTGCATCCCTGCAAGCTTCCATTTTCTGCTGTGCGTCCATCACACTTATATAGCACAAATTACCGTAATCTGCTGCATCGTCATCTCGAAAGCATTGTCGACAACCGCTGCGCGCATAATGCATCGAAAATATTTCAGCGATTTTTCAAGATTTCTTGTGTTAGCGTTAATGAAGCGTGACCATACGCTTGACAGATTGGCTTTTTGTGCCTGTCATAGGGCACGCCAGAACATGTTGAAGTCTGTATTAATCACGTGCCACGCAAGAGCAATCGGAAGCAGTCCGCATGCTTTACACTAGCGTCCTTGTTTATCTACCAGTTGAAATATCTATAGACACTATCTTACACAATTGAACAATGATACCAACACAAATTCGACAGTTGCACATGGAGAAAGCACCAGACATACGAGGGGTTCAAGATAATGCCGACAAGTCCTTCATCGTGACCGATTTTCAAGTCAACTATATGGTGTCCAATGGCACGCAGTCGTACCGGATGTTTATTTGTTCGAATGTTAACCTAGTTGGATATTTATACTTTTGTAAAGAGATGTTGAATTATTTATAATATTTATATAAAAGTTAACACGTGTTGCTTTTACCAATAAAAAAGATGTACGATTTCTTCTGTGTCTCTTATGTCGGAGCAATCTTGTGTCATTTGCAGCATGTACACAACTCAAATTTATACTGAATTTAGTACCCGGATCCTCAAGACTAGATCAGTGGTTCATGCCCTCAAAATCAAAGATGCATACGCCAATTTTTCACAGCAACTTACAACAAAACTTCAATGTACAACACGCCTTCAATGCACGTATTTTATAGAAAATGTTGGTAGAAAACAGTTTGCATGTTCCTTAGCCTCCCCGTGTAGTGTACTGAAGGAATGTTTAGAAAGACATTGAAGGTGTCGTGCTTGCGTCCACAAACATATTATAACAGTTCCTAATAAATGCCAAGAAAAATTAAGGTCTCACTTACTGTGAAAACTTGTGTCGCACACGTTCTGTAGGACAGAATGAAAGCCAACCCCACATACTGTTAAGGTACAATGCTCTGCAACCAAACTTTGTAACTTGAATGCTTTTTTACACACACACGAGGAAGCAATGCTTGTTACGTGTGCTCTATACTCTCCAGCTGGTGGAATTATTTTGCACATTGCGTGAAGACTGTGCTGTACGTTTAGGTGGTGATTATGTACCTACTATACAGATACAGTACTTTTTTTATCGCCTCATCTGCCACGGCAGAGAGAAACAGCAAGGTTGAAGCACGTGGACAGCCTATGTTTTGTACGTTGCAGGCTTGTTTCTTGGTTGGTTTTTTTTACCTGACTACGTAGTACAATCGCCGCTGGTTCATAAAATAGAAATAACCTGCATAAATAATAGCGAAAAAATAGGCAGCTATACAGAGTGACGGTGCTGGTGGTGTGACAAAAAAAAATTTCAGTATGACAACAAAACTGCAGTGAAAGTCAAAGGTGAGAAGTTTTATTATCGTTACACGGCATCAAGTGTTGAGACCAAAGTAACATCATTAAGAGTGTAAAAATAATTTAAGACAATAATAAGGCAGAAAAAAGTCGGATCTGGAAAAAGTAACAACGTGTTCTGTCGTCGACGAAGGTGACCTTGAGCATGCGGGGAATGCGTCGGTAAACAATTTATCATATTTGTTCGAACTGCTAAGCTGATAACTATATTCAATGCTCAAGGCATAACGTTATATGCTTATAAGGACTTTTAAGGTCGATGTTTATACTACATAGAAGACTTCACAAACAAAACGAGCAAGTGATATACCCGTAAAGAATGGGGATATTAATGTTGCAACCAAGGTCGCTCAAATAAATGAATGATATCCGGGTGCAATGGGGAATTACGCCAGGGGGAAGCAAAGTGTACCAAATTTTCGGCAATGTGCTGCTAAGCATCGCGTCGAAGGACTCTAGTGATTAATGCCAGGAAAGGTCACACAGGAGCTTGGAGTTATTTATGTAGCTTCTTCTGAGCTTCCAGATGGACGCGAACTGGCAGCACGTGAAACGAGTGGTTATAAACAAGCATTCTTATAGAACGGAAGTTTAGCTGTCGCTTTTACGAAGTATCCTAATTATCATTTCTATTGCACAGATGGGCGATAAATCAGTATTTTTATTGTTAAATTAGTATTGGTTTCAAGTTCTTCTGCGTGCAACATCAACGTCAACGCAGCACCTATCTTTCTGGCTCGCTCTCACTAGTGTTCTGACATCATGGACGAAACTGATTTTTAGGTAATGGTAAGTCATAAAGCAAAGGTCAGTCAGAATATTTTTATTTAAAATGTTACCCAATGATGCTGGCCGACTGAAAGTACTTCTATGCAAGAACACCTTGATACATTATGCACGAACTATTATACGGGTCCATCTACTGGCGCGTATTCGCGAAAATGTAATACGCTAAAAGTTTTCTTATGAGAATATTTCAGCCAATCTCAATGCGGGACATATTGTTATCGAAGCCGGCTGACCAAGGGGAAAACACACCTTTAAAAGAGAAGTCCTGCGAAATCGGGAAATCGGGCCCCAGGCGATTTCAAAGAGTAAACATTGAAAATAACAGAGAAGTAAAGAAAAACGAGAAAATATGAAGAAAGAAAAAAACAACATAGTGTACATATTATGGCTGATGAGACTTACCTGCCATATTAATAAATATGAAGCGTGCCATGAGGTACGCACGCAACGCCACCTAAGAGAGTCTCGTAGCTACGTCGAACACGCATCTCGGAACCATGAGGAAATAGTAGTCACTCGCTGAAACAGGTGGCGTTGGCAGCGTTTCGAGGGCTGCAATAAACTGCAGCATCTTTTCTTCCTCCGTGAACTGCAGCCGTTTTCTTTATTTTTTTTCATTGCAGAACTTATGTTAGCGAACTTCGGTGACTGAGTCTATCTATCTATCTATTCATCCATCTATCAAGCCGCCTACGACTTTTAGCTCTCCTGGCCGTTTCGACTTTGGTATCGATTCAAAATTGGTATGGCATAACATGACTGTATGACAAGCAAAAGTGACTAGTCATAACATGAAAATCATGGCATATATGCAATCATGTCATGATTTAAATTTCATGGACCTGCTGCTCTTGCAGTGGTTTCGTTCACATTACATGTTGCAAAACTCGTATGGTATGACATGACTGCATGGCGAACACAAGTGACAGACCCTAACGTGGAAATAATGACATCCATGTCATATAAGTCATGACTACATGACAGACTCATGATGCCCTCACGGTCGTTTCACTAGCTTCGCATATAGCAATTTGGTATTACGTGACGCGAACGAAATGACACGCCCAAACATGATAATCATGAGATCCTTGTCATGTAACAACATGACTACATGCCACACTGATGATGTGCTCGCGGCCGTTTCGCTAGCTTTACATATACAAAATTTGGCATTACGGCACGTGGATGGATGACGTAGGTATGTGACTGGTGCAAACATAACAATCATGACATGCGTGTCATGTAACTACACGACTGCATGCCACGCTCATGATGCGCTCGCAGCCGTTTCGTTAGCTTCACATATATCAAATTTGGTATCACGTGACGCGATTAGATGACGGAGGTATGTTACTGGTGCAAACATGATAATCATGAGATGCGTTACATGTAACAAGTTACTAACAACATGACCACATGCCACACTCATAATGCGCCCGCGGCCGTTTTGCTGGGTTTACATATACAACATTTGGTATTCAGGCATGTGAATGGATGACGAAGGTATGCGACTAGTGCAAACATCATACTCATGAGATGCGTCATAAGATGCGTGTCATGTGACATCATGATTACATTCCACTCTCATGATGCGCTCACATTCGTTTCGATATATAGCTTCGCATATACCAAATTAGGTATTACGTGACGTGAATGGATGACGAAGGTATGTGACGGGTGCAAACATGATAATCATGACATGCGTGTCATATAAGAACACAACATACGACGCTCATGATGAGCTCACAGCCGTTTCACCAGCTTCAAATATACCAAATTCGGTATTATATGTGACGCGAATGAACGACGGAGGTAAATGATGCATCCAAACATTATAATCATGACATGGAAGTCATGAACGGCATAATTTACATCCGCCTCGTAACGTTGGGTTCATATTGAAGTGAAATATCAACCTCCCTCATTCGTGCTTCGCATATCATCGATTCCCACTGTACGTGGCATCTGCCAATTTCTAATTCACGAAATTATATGCGTTATGATGTACCACGGCAAACTTTGCGGACCGGTCTGGACTGTCATGACTTGCATTCATTAAACAAGCAAACCAAATTAATCTCACAAGAAACAACTTCAAACATAGATACGGTAACGCGCTACGCAGTGCTGTGTTCTCACTTAGGCGACTTGTATAACAGCTTAGTCATCCAGCTGTCGTGAGCAAATGCTTTGAGAGGCCCCGGACCTTCTACCGCATATTTTTCTTAACGGATTTGAGCTTGTTTATACATTCCTCGTAACCGTTCATGACAGTGACAGCTATTGCGGCACAACGAAATCACAAAGATGCGCACGTGCACTTGATCCGCGTAGCGTCCTTCGTTCCGGAATCGCAAACCGGTCTGATACACGATGCCGTAGTAAGGTCTCGAGTGGCGACCGGCTGACCTTTCGAGCACCGCCCCCCTAAAGCTTGCCTCACGCCGCGTGGATTCGTACATACATACGTACATACATGGAAGTGGCTGAATAGACGGCGGCAGCCTTCTCTCGCCGGTTTTTTCCTGGTCAACCCTTTCTCTGTTAGTGAAAGTACAGACCCCCGCATGTCCGCTTCCCGCTTTTAGACCATCGTGAAAGCGCATTCCTCTTGCAGACGGCGGTGATGCTTTCGACACGACTCCTTCGCCGTACACACGCCGCAGTGAAGAGGCGAAGATGACTGACGCATCAGAAGACGTCGCGTTCTACGGGTCCGAGCACGTAGGATATCGCAGACGGTGTACCGTGACACCACCGCTACAGTGACCGCCGCGACAGTAAACCGTGGCATCTGCTTGTGCCGTGAGAGTCGGTAGGTAACCTCCGTGTTTCCTGCTAGCAGATCCGTTTTGCGGTTGTATGGTTCACGGCTCTGTTCGGTGCATGCCGCATAATCGGTGACGCATTTATACGGGTACTTTCCAAAGATTAACCGAAAACGAACTTTCCAGAAAGAATAGTACAGTATGTGCTGCCGCATTGCAGGTTTCTGTAGTCACTTGCAGGGTTCGAAAAGTTCTAAACGTCATATCATCGTCAATAAGGGTTCTAGGTTAGAGATTTCACAAAAGGTATTCGCATTCTTCCTTAGAAGAGTAAACAATATCGAGGAGCTGTTCTGCGTTCTCCAGAAATACTTGCAGCAAAGATTAAGATTTTTCACACTTATTATTATTACCTTTTACAAGCTGCATTGATATCTGGCTTAAATACACACCGATAAAACATGTATTAACCGATATTATAGCCCTGCGATCCATATATCTAAAGAACGCATTATACCATTAGCCCATGGAGTCAGTGTGCGCAATTTATGTTACCGTTTAGAAAAGTTAGGTGCAAAATACGATATCTAACTAGTTTGATAACGAACCTGCCTCCAGGCTAAAAATTCCTGTGACGTAATCAGATTCGCATCATTTAATGTAACCTTGCCTATAAAACTGGTACACTCGATTTATTTATTTCGCCTACATATTCGATCGACACACTCGATCCTTTTCCTGCTCTGTATAATGCTGTTTTATTCATGTAACAGGAAAAAAACGCCACGCACGCCTCACAGCCTTTTATATGAAGTTCTAGGCCATATGGTAAGCCTGCAGCTCTCAAAACTCACATTTCGCATATCGTTCATTTTGAGCTCCAAATGGGAGGCGGCATATTTAGCAGAGTGCACCTTACCTTCACACGCACGTACCCATACAGACCTATACACGCATATAATATATATATATATATATATATATATATATATATATATATATATATATATATATATATATATATATATATATATATATATATATATATTAATAAGGAAACAAGTGTATACGTAAAGGCTCGTTTTTTCCGTGTTTTACACAATATTAATGAGATCTAACAGATAATAATGCCATGGAAAGTGTAGGGGAAGATATTAAATCTAATTGTAATATAAATATGAAGAAAAGTGGGTGAAAAGATAATTTGCCGTAGACAGGAACCGAACCTGCGACCTTCGATTAACGCGTTCGATGCTCTACCGCTGAGCTACCACGGCGGCTATCCCCCCAGCCACTTTAATGGGTATATATGTGAATTTAAACGTGGGAGTGTCAGTCAGCGCCATCAGCTGCCAAGGCGGCGAGTATGGCACACTCTTCCACAGCCGGGCTAACTGCACCTGCGCGCTAAGCGCGCGCAGGTGCAGTTTCCATGGTATTATTGTCTGTAAGACCTCAATAAGAGGTCTTAAAGACAATAATACCACGGTAAGTATAGGGGTATTAGTTAGACCAAATTGTAATATAAATGTAAATATGAAGAAAGAAAAGTGGGTGAAAAGTTGAGTTGCAGTGGGCAGGAACCAAACGTATATATCGAAAAAGTATTACGCCTGGCGGGAAATAAACAAAGAACAATGTTTGAACTGGGGACAAATGACGGGGTGAGAGCGAGAATAAAGCAAGAGAATGACAGAGAGGATAACCAGAATTGTAGCGTCTGGCTTTCTACCCTGTACTAAGGGGGTATGAATGGAAAAGAAAGATGAGAAGGAAACCGAAGAAAAAAGAGCGGTGTGATATAGCCCATTCATTAGGCCTCTATACCACGCAAAAAGTTCAATAAGGCCTTGACAAATTTTCTGTGCGAAGACAGATCGTGTTGGTATTCGAGCATTGACTGTTCTGATAAGGGTCTGTCGTCAAGGCGGGCTGGAGCGAAGCCAGTGACAAAGAACGTTCTCTGTCGTTTCACCGCGGTCGCAATGATAGGATACAGCACCGTTTCGTGTCGATTCGGAAGGCAAAAAAACTGGTGAAAGCGACGCCCAAGCCACAGTCGGCGAAGCACTGTTCTCAGGTCGAAAGAGTCCGGATGGAGGCAGAAGTCGATGAGACGAGTCCAGCCTCTGGAGTCTCATGCGCCGTAAATTTCCTGCATTTAGCAGAATATTACATCTTCATTGGCAATCTGCCTTTATACGACGGGGGAAGAAGTAACAGGCCAATAAGCTCATTGATTATTTGTCTGACAATGCGGCTCTCAATTTTAGAGTTCTTTAACAAATCGAGATGATCTAGTATTTCACACCAGATAATTTCTAGTGCGTTATAAGCCACTTTGCACAAAAATGTGGCATTAGAAATTACGGGTATGGTGCGTAGCTGAAGAATGAAGAAAGAAAGAAAGAAAGAAAGAAAGAGAGAGAGAGAGAGAGAAAGAAAGAAAGAAAGAAAGAAAGAAAGAAAGAAAGAAAGTAAGAAAGAAAGAAAGAAGGAAAGAAATTGGACATCCTATTGACGATTGACCTTGGGCATTCATAGGCACATTAATTGGTCGTACAGGCACCCCTTGCTGTCATCTTTCCACGCTCTTTCAACATCGCGCCAGACGAGCGCAGGTCAAGTTTTGTTAGAGCCAGTTGCCTAACGCGTCTACAAAAACAAACGTGGTGTAATCATTTCGCCATTACAGTGCCTACGAATGATTAAACAAAGAATTTGGTCCAACCGACCTTGGTCGCATAGTGTGTGAACACTCTAGAAGTTTATAGACAAACTGTTATCGAGCTCCCGACGTGCTGACAAAAGAAGAGTAAAAAAAATAAAAATAAAGAACGCACGAATAGCTAAACATGTGCACAGTGACATGCTATTTTTTTCGGGTAGTTCATTATACGGAAGGTTTCCACAATTAGTCCATCGCCTAATCTGCTTTTCAACGTACTGAGCGCAACCAGCACGCCGCATTGCTTCACCCGCACGTTTATCTCAGTTTGTATACATCTTACAATCAAGTGACACTAACCACTCTCAGATGTTACTAATATAAAATCCAAATATTATGTTGTTCTAGGTAGTAGAGTTACGTTGTTAGAGAGAGTGTGAGTTTCCATACATTTATTTGGTGTGTACATACGCGACTGTAAATAGCCTTTCGAATAGAGTTAATGTATGTACTGGCAGAATTTTTTCGCATGCGGTTATGCCTATTTTGTCACTACTCGACCTATGTCATAAGTTCATAACGTTCGTTACGATATAAATCTACATGCTTAGTAGATGGTTGCTACTATTAAAGCTTTTATTAGGCTGCCACTATTAGCGAAGTTCAGTACTTCATTCTGGCAAAACAGTTTTTGCGAAACACTGTGAATGGAACATGTATTCACTCTATCACGTCAGTATTTTCTGTTAAGATGGAAGTTACAATTGATATTATTGCTTGTTTGAGACATGGCGATTGTTTATTCATATTTCTGTTCAATGTTTGTTTTGCAGGCAATCATGCGCCAGCCACTCGTAATCCTACTGTGCTCCATGGCGGCTCTCCGTGGCTGGACCCCATCTGATGTGGTCGTCAACGCGGCCAACATGACGATCTTCCGAGGATCGGCCAAAAACAGCAACGACGAACTCGTCCAATCACTGCTTCAATGTAGTTCCCAGACATTTGATACTTCCACGGACAACACACGTCGACTATGTTCAAATGATTCAAGCTGTATTCACTACGGGGACTGCTGCTTCGACGCTGACGTGGCTTCAAACAAGGCGTCCAGGAAGGAGACACGCTGCGTTCCACTACTCGATCATAAAAGTGTTCTTCGCAAAGTAGTGATGGTCACTCGATGCAATGATTCCTGGCCGGAAGACGAGGTCAGGAAGGGCTGTGAAGACGCTGGCGCTAAATACGAAACGTTTCACCGGATCCCAGCAGCGAGCTCGAGTGGTTACACCTATTCGAATGGGTTCTGCGCACTCTGCAATTACGATAGCGAAAGCTGGGTTTTCTGGAGTACCTCATCTGTCGATAGCAAGCAAGCGACCTTTGACTTGCAAGTGGACTCTCTCAAGAAAAGCTTGCGTTACTGCACTGCAACCACGAATTACAGCGATATATGCGGAAAAGTTAATAGCAGTGAATTCATGGAAACTGAGAGCATGTGCAAGCTTTACTTGGAACCTGTTTTACAAAAGCAAACCGGCAAGACATACAAAAACGTGTTCTGCGCACTTTGCGATGAAGTGAACTTAACGTCCCTTGTATGTCATCCTGCTGAAAGAGGAAGTGTCCGCTACCATGCAAAAGCCCGTGTTAGCGCATTCAAACATATCAGCGTCAAGAAACTTACAGACAATGCCACGTCTTGCGCTGCCTGGTTCGACGGCAAGTGTTACATCAACGACACAACTTACAAGTACAAGGGAAGCGCGAATAACACCACAGCCGACGAGTCTTACACCTACACCTACCAACACTACCTCATCATGATCTGCATCGGACTGTCGCTGTTCTTCCTCATCATGAAGGGCATCACGTACGCAATCTTCAGAGCGTCCCGGAACTTCGCGTCACGTTGCAACCTGTGCTTGTCCGCTACGCTATTTTTCACTCAACTCGTCTACATCCTGGCCGGTTATCTCGACGTTTCCCCCGACGTCTGTGTGGCGTCCTCCGTTATCCAGCACTTCGGGTTCGTTGCAACTTTCGCCTGGACAACGGTACTGTCGTTCGACATGTGGAGGAACATTTCGTCCATGCGCGTAGCGGCAAGAAGTGACAAGACATTGATTTTTTATGGAACCGTAGCGTGGGGCATCCCGTTTCTATTCGTGACCACGTGCTGCGCACTGAACTGGGGTGTCCCATGGTCCCCGTACTCACCCGCTTACGGCCAGTACTACTGCTTCTTCGGCAAGTATCGTCCTTACGTCGCCTTCTTCCTAGTTCCCATGGGCGCGCTGTTGGCAGTGGACATGGGACTGTACGCGCACATCGTCATATACGTGAGACAAACCAAGGACTTCCGGAAAGGCAAGGTCTTCAACCACGACCAGCCTTCTGACGTGGCGTTGTTCTTCAAGCTCGCCCTCATCATGGGCGCACCCTGGTTTCTAGGACTGCTGAACTTCATCAACTCCTCTGTAATCCAAGTCCTTACGAGCATTCTGAACGGTCTGCAGGGTGTTTATCTATTTTTTGGCTTCCAGGACCACAAGTACTACGTAGACGCTTTGAAGTCCAGCTACAATAAAGATAAGCGGACGTTGTCGTCGACTGCCTCCAACTGTTCCAATACCACGGATGTGCATAGTGTGAGTGACCTGCCCGCGGCCAGTGACGACGCTAAGAGGCAGAGCGGCGTAAAACTTCCCATGGAAAATATGTCACGGACAAAATAATTACAAAAAATGAACTTGTGCCATAATTTTATGATCTAATACATTTTGTATTCTTCCCTCATCCCTCACTAGCTTACAAACATTGATACTAACGTTTTTTTTTTGTGTGTAGTATGCACTACACTTGTGCGTGTTATATCGGAGATCTTGGCCAGGACAGAAGTATCTCCATCTTGCTGGCTTACTAACACCCGTGGACCAAAACAGCATTATGTCACCTCATGTTTATCAGTTTCTTCGTGTGCAGGTAAGAGTCAGGGTCTCGTGAACTCTTCGACCATTGTTCGGAATCGAAACGTTTACTAGCATGTCAAAACTTCCAGAGAATGTTGAAGCTTGAACAAGATAATCAATCCTTTTCACGCGCGAGTTTTGAAGCTGCCGTCCCGGCCTATAAAATTCATGCGACTCTAATATTCACTCAAAACATTCTCAAATACCATATGAATGACAAAGGAAGAGCATGTTGAAAATACCTCAAGTCTAAATCAACAACTCGGAGTAATTTTGTTTTCCTCAATAGAAATCAAACGAGTGATCGGTAACAAGCCAAGCCTCGGCGCACAAGATTAAAACACGAAAGCAAGCTTTAATTCCCCATTCTTGCTAATTAAATATACGCTAAGAAAAGTGCGAGTCTGTTAATTTAGCCTGTTACCGTCGCTATGACACCCCTACTTTGCATTCACAGCCTCAACAGAGAAAACAAATCTACAAATATACATTATTCCGGGGTAGATGCAACTAAGCGGCATACATACCCACCTGCCATGTGTCGAAGCCCCAAAAAAGCTTTTAATTCCAAAGCGCCCGACGTGCAGTGAATCGCGTTGCAGCCTCCATACGCGCAGCACATGCCACTCGAGCCTCGAGCGGCGATTCACAAACAACAAACTTGCCACTCAGTGCGCTCATTCGCAAGAGGCTGCAGGCTGCGGCACTTTGCCGGGCGGCGCGCGATAGTAGTGATTTGGTTGAGGCCAAATTAAGGCGTGGGCCCTAACGACGTTGTTTATCGTTCTCCGACGGCTGCAATAAGCCGCACGCTATAAAAAGCCGTTTCTTCTCCTTCCTTCAACTTCAGCTCCCGTGTGCGAAGTTGGTGAGCTCGTAATAGCTCTAAAACACACTGTCGAGACGCAATTTCCCACAGAAGGACACCACCTCCTAGTGCAGGTGCACGCAAAAAGAAGATGAAGACAGTGATGAACACACACATCGATTCTTGGCCGATCCCCCTGAGTGGGTACGAGCCATGGCTGTGGAATCATCATCATCATCATCATCATCATCATCATCATCATCATCATCAACACCCAAGTGGAGAGTGACAATCAAAAGCATTGTTCAGCAAGCTCTTATTTATTACACATGTTTACAATTATACTGTTCAGCCCTATAACGAGCCGATATAGCGAGTCACGACCGAAGCACGCGCGTCTCCTTAAAACGTACATTTGCGATTTATATATAGTATGGTAAACAAACCGAGGATTCATTGCGATCTTAAACTAACTCTCCTGCTCGATTCAGATATATGTCAAATCAATATTTGTGGTGGTCGTTAAACGAGGATAATAGACGTCCACGTCCGAGTCAACACCTTACCAATGTAGTCGTAACAATAGCTGTAACATAAAGTGCCCGACCAGTTGCACTTCCCAATTACGGTGTACGGTGTTTTATGACCCGAGGGCCAGTTATGGCCAAAAATAGCTAAGACGTGATGTAATGTAAAAGTTATGGTGTAATCTATGAAAACGTCAGTAAGCATAAAAGGGCTACATATGAGTCCAAAACGATGCACACTGCAGCTGCTTAAGAGTAATACGTACTAAAGCAATGAAGCGAAAGGCACGTAAACACAATAGTATAGATTGTCATTTCTTTAGCACTGAAGCTGCTGTCAGAGAATCCGCAATTGTTTGGGCGCAGTCGTGGAATGCCGTGGTCGGTGCCAAATGTTGATAAAGGAACAAACAGTAGCGATGCAACTCGCGTTTGGAACCCTATAGTTCTCTCCTTGAGAATTATCGATAAATGGTTAAATAAGCTAGTTCATTGCGCGATTACTTGCTGTCCTGTCAATGTCATCATGACTTCTAAGATACCATCGAACGTCATTGACACGCGATTGATCAAAAGCTAGAAATTATTCATCCAACTTATCCCATGTAAAACAAGTAAGGTGATAGAGAAAAGGACTGATCAAGGAACGACCGGGGAGTTAAGCAACTAAAATATCCAGCTGGCTACCCTGTACAAAGGAAAGCCTAGAACATGGGGTATACTGAAAGAATGAAATAGAGGTATTTGTGACGTAACGACAATGTCATGGCAATGAAACCATTGAAGTACGGCACACCAACATAGTGGGAGCCTTCAAAATACGCGCTACGGGCTCAATTGTACCACATAGAAAAATAGTTCATCCTAAATCAATCATATATGTATGCACGCGCCATTGAAGTTAAACCGTATTTCAGATAATTCAATACGTGAATGCAAACAACTTGGATCAGAGCAATGTGACATTTACTTCGAATGTAGGGCGTATTGAGGGCATGAAGCACAAACATAGCATGCGACGGAAACATGCAAGCATACATAGAGGGCTCTTTATTTGTGCGCCAACGTCATATCGTATCACGTAAATAGTAAAAAAGAAATCCTAAGATGATTTCTGCGAGCCTCTATAGCCTAACTTTGGGGACCACATTTCACAATCTCATTAAGAAGAAACATTGTTGATTTTTTCCTCTTATACGCACCGTTTATTGACGATAAAATTTTTCTCGATGAGAAACAGAAGCAGCGGACTAACGCCACCTTGCTAAAACAGATACGTATTTGTAGAAAAGTCATTACTTTGAGACCGATGTAGTAATTATTCTTTAATTCTCGCAACTACTTTCATACAGTCCCCCCTCATCCTTTTCGGCCAAGCGCAGCTATAGCCTTCCAGTTGAAACCTCTTATATTTTGTTCACGGAAGAAACCCAGAAAACATGCGCTTATTAACGCTTGCGTGGAGCATTATTCGGTACAATGAGGAGTTTACTGCAAACAATGCCATCTAGAACTACGTCCTAAATTTCATGTGTACACCAAATGTCACCTCTTCCCACCAAATATCATCAGGACCACCGGCCGTTCCCTGACGTCGGGTGGACAAACGTTTAGCGCACTTTGTCTAACGCGTTTTACATAGGGAGGGGTGAAATATGCGAAGAAATGCACATGCCAGAATCAATCTCCAGCCCAATAAACATTGCACACAACTAAGTCAACGTCATAACACCATAACAACCTATTTTCAAATGATTATTTTTTTCTCTTCTTGCCTCTACGTAGACATCACATCCAGCCTACGAAAACACGCAAAACCAGATTATGCCTGTAAGAACTCCCCAAACAATAACTTACTTATACTGAAGGTAGGCTCCCCATGAATGAGTACTATTTTTTATAAACCTGGGTCCTTTCCGTTGACCTTTCTTTACATTATCCTCATAGACCACCAACGCTGGGGTGCCACCGCAACAGCTTTTTTTACAACGTTGTGTTTGCCTGCATCACCGTATTGAGTCTTCTACTCACGACAACGCTAAACAACTATGGCCCTTGAAAACGCACGCGAACTTGACATTGCACGAATCGAAAATGAATACACAAGAAATAGATTCGTGTACCGCGCTCCAACAGATGTTGAAATGAATGAAAAAACACACTAACACCAAAATGCGCAACCTACAGACATAAGCCTGCTTTTCAAACCAGAGTAAAGCACAATTTCAAAGATTTTGAGCTATGGTGCATCTGTGTGCGAGTGTTTCTTTAGGGCATCGTCCGCGAGATGAGACGAATTCAGATTCGTCGTTCTAATCACGCGCGACGTTCGTATGAATAGCAAGAACGGCACAGCAGATGGATACGCCAAATGTTTATTTCCTAATTATATTAAAAAATGCTCTAGCCTTTGGAAATCATGGCTGGTGGCAACCGCTGTTTCGCTTGATGATCGTAGCATATTGCTAAGACCTCTCATATTCTCTCCGTGGGGTTCATTCGAGAATGTCTTCCAATACATCTGCCTATACTCTGAAACAGGTATGACAAAGAGTAATGGCGGTATATCAACAAACGACCGACTGGATACGTGCCGAGGAACAAATCATGCGCACAAACACACACGCGCGCGCACACGCACGCACGCACGCACACACGCATGCATGCATGTAAAGGTCATCACGGTCAGAAATAAGAAACATACTGTGAAGCCCGGAGCATGAAGTGTCCAGACGCACATTTATCACATTATTGATTACTGCAATACTGAAGAAACAAAATTTTCTATTACAGATGCATTATCAAAATGTCGTACTCTACGGTGTGCTTCTTATTAAGGATGTCCCTTATGTGACCTTTTTCAAATGGAAGTGTACCATGCGTAATCTTGGTAATTACAAAAGACGCCAGTTCAGTGTGCAAAAAAATTTCGACGCACGCGCGTAAGAGATAATGGAAATTGCAGAGTAAGTTAAGAATTTGCAATCATATCCACCGAATTCGGCTTCTCTGTTCCTTAAAAAAATAAAGAAAGAAAAACATCACACGTGCAGCATGCAGGATTGTCAAAGCAGCCACGCCAGTATTAGCTAGACTTCAGAGTCTGCTCCTGCATGTCGTAAACGAACATCTGACGACAGGAATTTATATATATATATACTTTCTATTGGAAAGCGCAGAACCCGAAAAAAAAAATAGCCACTTCGCACCCACCAAAGAATAGCCGCCGGCTGTGCGCAAACACGACCTCCTATACAGCAAACAGGTGCGCTAAGAACTCGAGACTGTATTATTTCCATATTTAGAATGAGCAGCTCACACCATTCTTCCGGACCTCATTATCTAGCAGCCGAGTTTGACAATTTACTGGTTCGTTCAGAGCATGAGATATGTTGCGGGTACCAACGGTCTCATTATATACATAAGGATTGGATGTACGACGTCGAATTGCCGAGCATGACGTCACAAGTTCTACCCTTGCCACGGCGGCTGCAATGCAATGGGAAGGGGAGGGGCACCAATAAGGTCAAATATTTTTTTTTTGGTATCCTCTATGATTGTGATGCCAGTATAGCTAACGGCACCTAAGCTTTGAATAATTCTAGTCTCGCAGCTTTACATTCTATAGTTTTGCAAACACGGTTTGTACTCAACGCCAGTGTTCAAATTTGCCCCAGGGCTCACTCAATGGCTGACGTGTTTTACGATGAAATTCGAGTATTTCGTTTACTGCCGATGTATGGCCGAATCATGACAAGCAGATTTTTTTTTAAGTGCGTGCCCACATATTTAACTAGACGCAAGGTGACCATCATCGTTTGAGAAATCATGTCTAAATGAGCTCTACACGTGCAATGGATCATTTTATGCATGCATATAAGCGCTGAAATCAGTTATACAAAAAAAAACTTTTCGTTACTTTTTCTATTTCTTTTTTTTTCATTTCTCGCGCGCAGTGCAAACGCCTGCACTTATAACCATGTAACACCATCGCGTACTTAAGCTTTACGGCTTTGTGAACTTTCATCTGCATTACAAAGTGCATGGTATGCACCCTTGTTATATTGCAGCGCAACGTTAAATTGATTTGTAGAATTCGCTTTGCCTTACTTAGGACTAGGGAACATTAAAATAAGCGTATGCCCACGCCGACTTCTTCTAGATAAAGAAGGCACGTGCTAGACTAACGGGTGAGTGTTATAAAGTTATCGCCACCTTACATACGGTCACTGTCATTAAGAGTGTCGAGCACCTACCGCCGTCATTTGCAGAAATCAAATGTAAAATTGGCAAAAACATCTAGTTCTGCACAGGCATGATGGACGGTGTAATGGACAAAACTTGCGCTAATGCACAGGCTTGTCAGCGTCGAGACTACATGCTAATTTTTTAAATTAACGTTTGCAACTTCACACTTGCTGCAATTGACTCTCCTGGCGTAAACTGTGAGGTTGCATCCCCCAACCAATGGCATACAAAGAGGCCAACACTGGTTTGCGTATATAGATGAACAAGTCGCCTCACTGACATATCCACCCACGCATCCCTTTCTCTTCCCCAAATCCCTTTGAAGAGTTGCTCCCGGATACGCGACCGAAGCAGCGCGCTTTCATTGGCTCTCACCGCATCCCCCACGCCGTCGCCCGGCGACGCCTACGGCCGACTGAGCGGGACAGCGCATGCGCACGAGCGGATTGAGGAACGCGCACGGGCAGAGGTATAAATATGCGCGACCCGAGGCACACGAGTGTCGAGCCTGGTCGTCTAACGCAAAAGAATCGGCAGAGTGCGAGGTGAGTAGATCGTCACAAGTCGTGAATGTTTGCGAATATGTGCTGGAGGGTTGGCAGTTCTGATGCGTAAAACTTAGCATCAACCGAGTATCGGAGTGTGTCCTCCGAGCGGTACAAGTTAAATGTCCCGCGAAATACATCAGTAAAAACTAGGTAGTTTGCACCGTGTTATTCTTGCTCCGCAATTCATATGTTGCACAGTGTTAATGGTGGTGCCATAAGCGTTGTACGGCAGTTGAAAGTCCTTATATCCGGAAATTTTACGCAGCATTGGCAGTTTTATTTGTAATGTAACAATAACAGTTGTGTTTTACGTCCCAGAACCTCCCTATGGTTATGAGGGACGCCGTAGTGGAGTGCTCCTGAAATTTTGACCGTCTGGTGTACTTTAACATGCCCTGACATCTCACAGTGCATGGTCGCCTAGAGCAATTCAGCGCCATCGAAACGCGACAGTTTTGTTTAAATGCACCTCTGTAATAACAAAACCATTGAGACTATGAATCCTCGACTTCACTTGTATAGAGTACGAAATATCGAATTTTTGTATTCTGAAAGCGGCCGGGCTTGTCCGGTTTCTTGAAACACCAACAAACGTGTCCGTGTTTGGACGTGCTGCCTCTTTTAGAACGAATATACGTACCAACAAAGTCATCTCTCTACTGTTCCAAGAATTTGCGTACGCAATGGTATCGTATTCGCACGACTGCAGTGATTAGTGCACGATTCAATGATTCTGACGATTCAATGCACCTTATGACACTCAATGATCATCCAAACCTTTTAGCGATAATGTTTCATGTTTGCAGACTTAGCATACCATCTCGGTCCAACTGAAAGCATTGCTATATTATACCTCTGAGGTGTTTTGTATCAAAGCTGCTAAAAAAGTTTCGGCGCCTTCGGAGCATAAATATCAGGAGTGAGTATCTTTTCTTGCGAGAGATATGCGGCACGCGCTGCTGTTTGCAATAACTGCAAGAGTTCATTTAGCTTTCTAATTCTCTTGTAGGCTGCGCGTCAAGCTGACAGCTCTCACGTCGGTGCCTACGCAAAATATATCTTATACGCACATATGCACACCTTCTAATAATGATTACACTAGTTTTAACACGTATTTCGTGTTTAATTTAATGGGTATGTGCTACGTATACTCTTGCCCTCAGTAATTCGTACATTCTTAAATCCTGCTTAGCTGTTCTTTATCAGCCTATGTAGAAGCTGGTAAGCGATGGACTATACTGAAGAGTTGCACATATTCTTCGAACGTCATCTCTGCAATCATTTACACACTTCGGCAGAGAGTTAGATCTCGTACGCGCTTATAAAAAGGGACGTTTAAACTACGCCAGAAGGCCACGAGAGAGGCTGCAATGCAATGCAGCTTCGCTGGAACGAACTCGTGTGAGAAATTTCTTTCAATTTCTACAGGAGAAAGTGTAGAAACATGCCCCAACTTTAACCACCACGGCTTTTGCAATACGTCTGCACCCGACTTCCACTAGGCCGCAACTTCTTGCACACGCATGGTCAGTATGAAATGAATAGTTTATATATATATATATATATATATATATATATATATATATATATATATATATATATATATATATATATATATATATATATATATATATATATATATATATATATATACGTTCTATCTATAACAAAACACCCGTTACCAATAAAACAGAGGTCTGAAACGAACCCCCCGAAGTACAACTACGTCCCTTCAAAACCAATAAGAACTGTCACGGCTAAAGTGGGATATTTTACGCAAGTCATAACCGTTGCGAAAGTCGCTGTTTATATTTCTGCAGCTCGATAGTTCACACGTTTATCTCTAGGCACCCCGACCACAACTGCTGTCAATGTTTGTTTCCTCAAGAAAAGCGGATCACCATTTTCGTAGACTATATGACATTTTCCTTTGAAAATTGCACTTAAATAAAGCGTACGCCAATAATAAATTTTCTAATTACTTCATTTCTTCACGGTGTTCCTAATTAAGCTCCAGAGAAAGAAATATTGTTCCACGCAGTTAGATAAGCGATTCTCGAGCGGCTTTGATACTCTCCAAAGTAAATGCGGATATGTAGTACGGTCTATGCATCCTTTCCCTGCACTAATTTTGCTAAGTGTACCAAGCAACAAGCTGGAAGATTTTAATTTAATTCCTTTTTCGCGGGATAATCGTAGTACAATCAGTTCCCGCTTATTGGCTCACTGGCCTCGTTTCAACAGAAAGAGTGAAATATATCGAAACGAATAATACCAAAGCCACAGAAACAAAAACGCGAAAGTTCTGCAGTGTCCACGGAGCCATTTATTCAAATTAATTCCCATCCTTATTCTCCTAACTGAAGCGCGTACGCAATGATCAGCCACTCAGCTCACGATGCGCGATAATCCTTCAGGAGTACAGCTTGCGCAAAGACAGGCAAGCTTGCCTATGCCGCAAGTATTTGTGCAATTAGTAATAGCCAGCGATCCTTTCCATGCGCTGTAACACAGAGGATTTTGCAAAGCGTCTTCTCAGGCCTGTCAGCGATGCTAAAACCATGATATATAGTATTCCCGTTATGGCTTCTTGATTGATTGATTTGTGGGGTTTAACGTCCCGAAACCACCATATGATTATGAGAGACGCCGTAGTGGAGAGGGCTCCGGAAATTTCGACCACCTGGGGTTCTTCAACGTGCACCCAAATCTGAGCACACGGGCCTACAACATTTCCACCTCCATCGGAAATACAGCCGCCGCAGCCGGGATCCTGGAGTGATCATAAGTGAAAAGAAAAGTGAGCCCCATAACTGTCTCTCAGGTTCCGGAGCCCTCCACTACGGCGTCTCTCATAATCATATAGTGGTTTTGGGACGTTAAACCCCACAAATCAATCAATAACTGTCTCTCAGGGGGAGCACAGCTCAACAGTAGCTCCCTAGGAGTAGGGCAGAGAAGGTATTAAAAGGATAAGATTAAAAGGTAAAGAGATAGGGAGAGAGGAAGGAGAGAGTGAGGCGCAGAGACAGCGAACCACGGAAGTAAGGAGAAGACAGGAAAGATGGACACGGTTGCAGGAGTCCGAAGAGGGCGCACCACTGGCGAGAGCTCTTGTCGGCGTCAGGAGATGGCATAGGGCAAGTTCAGTAGGTCACAGCTACGCTGTCGTTGAAGATCGGTGTCAGGAGATGACGTAGGGCCAGCCCATAGTCGGCCAGAGCTACGCTAACGTCGGAGATTGCGAGGGCACAACCGGTCGGCACGAAATCCCGCGAGCGAACGCGTGCCATGGCTGTAGGCATAGAACTTGTTTCATTTACCAAGCTCCCCCCACCCCCGACGTACTAGAGTGTACTAGCCAAACTCTGAAAAACTGAAAGCCGACTTCCGGTACAGGTAGCGCTGCTGCAGCAACAGGCTCTATGTATAGTAGACGGCGAAGCGCGAGTGAAGGCGGCAGACAGCTGCGATTTTGCGTGCAGATATTGTATTGCTTATCAATACAATGGCGAATATGACTTAGTTTATCGTTTAGCTAATCTTGTTAAATAGGAAGATGGTCAACAACAATATATGAGACCTGGTCTGCACGTGTGTGCAGACCAGGTCTGTGATACGCGAAATACCGAAGGCACCGCGTGAGCACGGCTGTCACCATGGGGCTCGCGTCGTGCTCATTGGTCAAGACATCTACTCAATGGCTGAGTGCAATATTGAAGGGTACTACGGAAGAGCTGATTTCCCAAACTATTTTTTGCCGGATTACCAGAAGAGTCTGTAAAGGTTCTCGTAAGTATTTGGAAACAAATACTTCATCGCGTAATTTTGTCGTAGGCCCGCAAGGGAATTGTTAAATTGACTGTTTTTTTTTTCTTGATGCAGTCACTTTTCTGGTAGCCTTCTTGCCCAAGTACAGGTGTTGTGACAATTTGGATTATTGCTTATGTTAAACGCCCAGGAAACGGCTAGAATACCGTTATACACTGCTGTAAATCAATTGTCGTAATTCATAACAAAATAAATCAATGTTTTAACAGTAACCGAGGTTTGACGTCCAAAAAAGGCCTCTGGAAATGTTGGCCTGCACTGACATCGCCCAGCAAACGGGCCTCAACCGTTTCGCCTCCCCCGAAATGCCACCGGCACAGCCGGGATCGACCCCACGACCTTCGTGTCAGCGTCACAAAACCGTAGCACCACTGATACATCATGGAGGATAAGTAAAGCATTGTAGAATCCACCGTAATTGTAGGACGCACTTGTAGAATTTCAGTCTCGCAAGCACGTCATACGGAAAGTTATTCGTGCGACACTCGAGTAAATGTGAAAGGCGCGCTCAGGATCAAATCTTTCGGTCATGACTGACTCACTCGTACAGGTTGCGGAAAAGAACCACCGGTGCTCGATGACCAACGTTCAAACAGGCGCCACCTATCTGAGATCGGAAATAACATTGACATGCATGTAGTACGATTCTGCTCTCAGCTCACGAGATCACACTTAGTGTCGAATGTTGCACATGGTTTAATCGATCCTCAAAATCATTTTCAAGTTTTGAATCACTTGCTGTTTCCCCTATTAAAATTTAGGTCTTTTTAAAACTTTAAACAAAATTGCGATAATATGTTTCAGCTTATCTTTTTACTGTTTTGAAACGACGCCATTTTAAACAACTCTCTGATTTTTTTTCCCCTTTTCATATTATGCTTAACTGCATCGTAAAGCAAATTCTTCGTTATGACCCAAGGTTTTTCACCTTTCTCTTCGGTGAAGTCTCTGCGATAGCAGTGATTGACAATGGCACAGCCACCCCGCCGCGGTGGTCTAGTGGCTAAGGTACTCGGCTACTGACCCGCAGGTTGCGGGATCGAATACCCGCTGCGGCGGCTGCATTTCCGATGGAGGCGGAAATGTTGTAGGCCCATGTGCTCAGCTTTCGGTGCACGTTAAAGAACCCCAGGTGGTCGAAATTTCTGAAGCCCTCCACTACGGGGTCTCTCATGATTATACGGTAATTTTGGGACGTTAAACCCCACATATCAATCAATCAATGACACAGCCATTAAAAAAAAAGGGGGGGGGGGGGGTCAGATGCTTGAAATTTTTTTTCAGTTTTGCATGTGCATATATACACGCACCAATACAAACACACGCTTGGTCGTACATAAGTTATGATTAACGCTCTCTCCCTCTTCCGTAAAAAATGCTGACTATGCTTCTGGCGGATAAAACTGTTCGGCTGATGACCGAAAAGACAAGTTCGATTCTGGTCGCGGCCTTGGGTTTTGATATAAAACAAAATGCTGAGTGCCCGCATACTTTCGCGATTCAGCTGCACGTTAAGCCACCCCAGGTTATGGGACTAAATTGTCCCTAGCCCTCCACTACGGCGTCTCTCATAGCCTGAGTGGCCTTGGGACGTTAAACCCCATTGACCAATAAGTAACCATTCCCCGCAACAACTCCATAACAGGTACCTTGACTACACGTCCGTGGCCATAGCAGCAAATGATTCGTTATTTGCTCACCCCACTCCCCCGGCAATCAAACTTATGTCCAAGCCCCTATACTGTCAATAAATCAGCCTTCCTTAACTCGGTGCTTCGGAATCAGTGGAAAATAGTTTAATTAAAATTAAAGTGGCATTTATTGAGCACAAAGGTGCATGACAGAAAATGCGCACAAGTCTCGTATTTAATAGACTGAACGTTTGCGGGTTACTTAAGCATGTATGCACATGCAACAATCAAGACTTTCGGGGAAAACAAGCCATTTCGATTCTGGCTATCGTTACTTGCAGATTAATGATACACGACGGAAGAAATCGCAACATGACACTTGACGAACAACTGGCGCATGTACTTGAAAATCACATTGACCTCAAACGACCAAAACAACCAACACGTTGCTCTCAGCAAAGCACAAAAAAAAGATGAAACATCAAGTTTGCCCTAACGTAATGTTCGCACCACTATTCACGGGTTTCTCAAGTTCAGTATAAAGAACTGGTCTTGCAAGCAGCACATCTGCAGTTTATTCGTTTATTAACTCGCGATCCGTTTGGCAGCATCCTATCCCGCCTGATCATGCTAATCCCAAGAGTGCTGCTCTCATTCGTTGCAGCCCGCACAAAATATGTCGGCAAGTGTAATCTCCTATGCTGCGCATTACATAATGCGGACTCTATTCGTCAAACAACGTATATAGTGACTCGTCTGATCCGGTACTCCAATATATACCAGCCGCATGAGCGACCGTATCGTTATAGTGGCTAGTGGTAAAGCTCGGTGAAGCCTGACGCGACTACGGCGCCACTGGCCGCCTCCCCTTGGGGCGGAGCCATACAACAGAGCCGAGTTTTCAAACTGTCGTTTTATAAACGTTGGTAGATATGGCACGCAGCTGACGTCGGATGGAAATGCTGAACCACAGCGTGTCAGAGTGATATCCGCAACAAAATGAAGCAAAAGGCTTTTCATATTCCATCATATTTTGGTACTTGAAGCTGGACTGGTATATTTGTAACTTCGAAGCAATTTCATTTTAAGATTTCAAGAAAATATAGCCTCAACGTACATGTTCTTGCTGAGTTGCTGGCTGGATATTCATTTTGCAAGAACTCTATTGTGGACTAACTGTATGCAGGCGCACTCAAATTATAAACCACTACTTCATTTGCAGCTTACCAGTGTCTTAGCGAAGGCGCAAATGGGAAAAGAATATTGTATTTGTTATACTCCATATTTGACTAAAACCATATTTACTGTTGAATGGGAATACTCTATAACGTATAATCACTTTTTTTCTAGAAACTTTAGCATTAATTGACAATGGCAAAGCCTAATTAAATGACATGGCTACATGTGGCTTGTTTTAGCTTGATTTTTTTTGCTAATTTACAGATTTACCCTGCGGCAACCCTGGTACACGTATACCACCGTTGTTCGGAATATAGATGAGGCTTAGACCTACTCCGATGACCATGCAGTAGCGCATGCAGTGGTGTTCATGCAACAGAACCAGAAATGCCATACATGACCACAGCAGCAGCGCGTCGCTAGAGTGCATGAAGTGCGTCTGTATTGCTTGTATACTGCAAGCTCAAATGCAGAGCACGCTAAATACTATATACGAAAGAATGGCTGTATAATTAGGAAATCCAAAAAAACGGTAGGAAGGTCTTCGACGAAAAAATTTGTAAACAGGCATAGTGCGCTTGAGGACACAGCCCTTGTTTACTGATTTTTTCATGTATATAGGAACCTCACGCACTTGGTTTTCATTTATACCATTGATCTTCTGAAGGAGCCGAACGGATTAGATTCAAGGCTAACACTCTGCTAGAGTGGTACGTATCCTGATCGCGATCTGCCGTGGAATGGGGCGCCCTGACATGTTTGTAAAATGCGAAATCCCACGTCGTTTTCCTCGACTGCTTCACCCAATCGGCGTTCAGTAGCAGGTTTGATGTTTGTAAACCACAGTCATCAGCGAAAAAACTGACACCTATTCCAGTGCAGCTATAGATATCTGAACTGCTCGAACGCAGTGCACGGTCAAACGTTCTTTTTGTGAAATCACGTCACCTGGCATGCCTATGAGACGAAGAATATATATATTTTTATGGCACCACTCATTTTAAAAATGTTACTCAAGAGCGAAAATATGAAATCCAAGAGAAAAAGATGTAAATATCCACTACAGCGGTATCACATATACTCAAGTAGTCCAAAGTTGTCACTCTGGCAAAGATTCGTCATTCTTCGTTACTCCTTTTTGAGTGCGTGCTTCTATCTTCACAAACAATAACTACGGCAGACCTCCCTCTTCATTTCGTCAATAAAGGTCGAGGTTACGTTTCCATCACATTACAGCACTGAACCACCCAATATACATGTATATAGCCTTTCTCATTCACTTCAGGTCGATAGATGACAGTGCGCAACTTCGTTTAAGTCCCAGAGCTCGTTCGAGTGGTTACGCACGTACAGAAACTATAGTAGAATGCGTGCGCTGCACCCAAGATGTTTTTCCAGGCTCGCTGGTTGCGCTAATACTGCAAAATACTGCAGAATAGATGTGTTATGCTCTGACCAGCCAATTGTCTCAGTTCCGGTTAACCTCTCTTTCTTTCCCTCTCATACCTCTCTCTAAGCCGCTCTCTCCACACAACTCTAATTTATTAGTTGATTGTAACTTTATTAGGTTGTCCTGCAGTGTTCTAAGTGACCCAGGCTCAGATCCTTCTCCCCGATGGGACGTCAAGGTCTTGTCTTAGTGCTCTATTGCGGGCCTGCTGTACGGCCCAGAGTTGGTTGCAGAGGTCGTATCTGTGCAGGTGGTCGTCGTGAAAGACATTTATTATATTTACAGTAATAATTATGAATCACGCGAGTCTGGAGGGCCCAGTGGTGGCTTACCTCAGTCCCAGGTTCGCCAGATCTCGGAGTTCAACTGTTAGTGTGTTGAGCATAGTATTCTTATAGTGTGTGCACACGTTTGAGTGTAGCAGTTTCCTCATTGCATATCTTACATGCATCTTCTTTGTATACGTCGGGAAATATTCTTTTCAGATGAAATAGATTCAGGAATGTGTTTGTAGTTGCCCTAGAGCCACTGCTTGTATCACGGGAACATTCCAGTATAGGAACCAATCAGGTCAGTCGCCAGTGAAACGCTGAATGGAACAATCTTACGTATGAAGGAAGCCAGAAAAATAAAACGCGTTCGGCTGCGCCGCTCTGATCTGTAGCCATTCACACGCCTTAAGTATTGTAATAAATTACACACTTGACGCAGAGACCTTAAATAGTCCGTAAGTGACTTATAGCACTTACTTTACCGGCTAAATGCGTTTATATAAAATTGTCCAAACCATTAAAGGCTTCCTCAAGGTTCGCCGTTTCCTTTTGTTGTGTCCCTTCGAACTTCAACTTAGACAAGTAGTCAATTACGTTCAATCAGTTTCTCAACATAAATATTAGCGGCATGTCCAATTTTCTTACCACCAGGCAAAGTTCACTGTTCACTTTTGCGAACTTCTGCTTTCACAAGCAACCAGTTACACAGTAATAGGTTTCTCAAAATGAGTTATCTTGCCTCTCGCAGACAATCGCGGACCATCGTCGCCCTATCAGTCCCTCCAGTGTCGAGCACCATGCAATTCTCCGCCCGCTTCCTCCTGTTCGTTCTGGTGGCCATCATTGCAGCAGCGAGTTCAGTGCTGGGCTACTCGGCGTCCAATCAGGTCTCCTCGCAACAGCAGCAACAGCAGCAGCAGCGCCACCGGATCAACGTGGGCCGCTGGCTGAAGAGCATGCTGCCGGCGGCCGCAGCAGCCGCCGCGTCAGCGGGCGACACGGACAGTCGCAACACAGCCGACCTGGACACCGCCGACATGATCGACCCCGTCCTGCTCGCCTCTGGGTTCGCCAAGCGGCAGGAGGACGACTACGGTCATATGAGGTTCGGACGATCCGACGACTACGGACACATGCGCTTCGGCAGAAAGTGATTCTCCTCGGACTGCTGCCACCAGGTCAAACACAGCCGTTCCAACATCTGCTGCGCAGCCAAACGGTGCGTATACATTATGCCCTCTATTACTGTATATCCGCGCCGACTGGGCCAGTTGACAAACAACGATGTAAGATGTTAAACGCATGCATAAACACTTAGATTATAAAGCGCATGCGAGTGGTTCGCCAAATAAGCGGAGTAAAAGGACGAGCGACGTCCTTCTTTTTGTACTCATGAAACGGCTTACATACATATTCGCATCCCCGCAGGCATTCTAAGAGCGAGAACAAGATGGAAGGTTATTGTTAAGTAACGCATAATCTTTCAGCTTTTTCTACGGAGCGCTGTGTCGAACGTATAGAATGGAGCACAGGGTCTAGTGTCGCAACGCGGAAAGAACAGGACGCAGGACCACGGTTTGACAAGAGAAGACAAGCTCCGCATTCAAACACCACAAGAGCAGAAGCTCTGACATCGTTTTCCTCAGAGGAACGGTGGATACTACTCATGTTTCTTACATCCGTGCATTCTGTTATTTTATTCGTTGCATTATGTGAAAAGTAGTTAACATTCCATGTTAGCCGTGCACGAGTATGTCAAAGGATCGCATTATAAGGTTACCGAGTAGATAGCCCTCAAATAAAACATTTTGCCAGATAGCGAACTAAATTTTTGCTTGCACAAAGAATTACGTTCTACAACAAATACACACGAAACTTCTCAGATATTTGATATTCTCGCTTTGAATGCACACTGCACAAAACATTCTCTTTTCGTTGTGTTAGAAAAGGACTGCTGCACTGTTCGAAGGACCAGAAAGTACATAATTTATTTATCGGTTGTTTAATAGGCACTATAGTGCAGCATGTTTCATAAAATATTCATGATGCTATACAGAGAACTCACGCCATCCATGTTATTCGGTTACAGGTACGCCGGTACAACCAACCCCATTGTTGTGCCATCGGGTAAGACCTCGGGGCGAATCGCACACCGCTTGTAAAACACTCAAGGAAGATCTCCACGCTCAACAACAACAACATCTGCAACAGCTCCTACACCAGCGGCAGCTCCGCTTGCTCAAACGCAATAAAAAGGCGGAGCTATCGAAACCTTGTCATGTTTTTTTTTTTCTATAAAACACAGCATACTCACGAAGTTAATAATGATGAGTGGGCGAAGATGTGGGACCATTCGGTTCTACCGTAAATCCCTTTGCGAGATTGACAACTCATGCATGTAAATGATTGTCAAGTGGTGTGAAGTTATATGTAGTGTTTATTTGTCACAACTGGTACGTTCGTTAAGTTGTGAATTGCGTTTTGCTTTCATTAATACTGCTTCGTTTTATTGGATTCGGATCTATCCTGAAGTTGGCAATGACAAGGTCTGGGCACGTTCCCCTGGTGGTTGGCTGTTTCCAGTCATGTCAAATGCATCGTAGAGCATATTGTGACATCAATATAGAGATGTCATCTACTGCACAAGCCAGTCGCTGTCTGATAATCATCATCAGCGTCGTCGTCATGGCGTGTAGTCGGTACTTTGCATGCGCTGTGCCGTTGTAGCAGAAAGAGAATGTGTGGTCTGGAACGCACTTGTTTTTCATCATCATCAGCATCACCGTCATCGACGTAGTGAGCGGCTGCTACGGCGCACGCCAACGGACGATCTCGACCTTAAGGAGATTCGCCCCTGAAAAAGGCGTGGGCAATGGCATGCATCCTGGTGCACAAGGCTTCGCATAACCTGCCGTAAGTAGCGCAGACAGCGTGGTGGTGCGAATGTTTGGAGCACCAGCACCGTGCCACTGCAAGTGGTGAAAGGTTTCTCAAGAGCTTCTACCTACCCCCCTTCTTCTCTCCATCACTCCCCGGAAGATCCTGCAACAATTATTGTAGCGTAAGCTACATTGGCCGAGATTGAATAGCTTCGCGAGGCTTTCGGTGAGCAGTTCTGCGCAAGCGCGAGGACCAGTGACGTCGCACGGCGCATTGCTGGTGCGCCGGAGCAGCCCTGGAAGTTCTTGGAGTGACGTGTCACTGGTGGGCTGGCGCTTGACTCGCGTGGGCTCTCTCACAAGCCCGCCCGTCCATCCGTACGTCTGTAGCTTACACTATGTATACCCTGGCATAGCCGAGCTAAGCCATTGCAAAGTCTTTAGATGTTAAGCACTCACATGTGTAACGCCATGCGTACGTGCGTCCGTACGAACGCACCACGTTCCCTTCACCGCAGGTGTTGGAGCGATGCCGAGTATAGGTCACGTCACACTCTTCTCACAGGCTTCTTTCGCAGGTGCGCGCTGACGTCACTTCCTCCCTCACCCACAGCAGGCTCCCCCAACACCACTTAGAATAGCGTCCAGCGTCCCTCCGTCACGAAATGATGGAGACGCAGCGCTGTCCGGGTAACGTAGTGGGTGTGAAATGCAGCATGTCGCATTGCGCGCCAGTTGGCGTCGGGCTCCGCCGACGGACGCTGGTCGCGTTTGGCGTCAGTCTATTCACCTTTTCATCAACGCCTCCCTGGGCGCCGCCATAGCCCTCCTTGGCTGTGCAATTCGGCGCGTCCCCTTGAAAATGCACTGGCAACGCTGCGCCCTTAGCCTTTGTACTCCCGCGCGCAGCTCATCATGTCGGTGTTTTTTTTTTTCCTTCCTGTGAAAAGGTGTATAGAGTTCTCACGTTTTGCTAACGTATAGCGTCGCTGTGTTCAGCGTACGCGTGCGTCAACGTTACGTTGGAGTATATTGGACCCTTCATGATGCACTCGCGGCCATTTGGCTAGGTCCAAATATACCGAATTCGGTGTTACGTGACGTCAATTGATGACGAAGGTATATGACTGGTGCAAACGTGATAATCATGACACGCGTGTCATTGAAGAACATGGCAACATATCACGTTCATAGAGTGCTCGTGGGCGTTTCGCTAGGTTCACATATCCTAAATTTGGCATCACATGACGTGAATAGATTACGAAGGTAAACGACACATCTAAACATGATAATCATGGCATGGAAGTCGTGTACGGCATAATTTACCTCCACATCGTAACGTTGCGGTGATTTTAGAGTGACATATCAACCATCCTGTTTCGTGCTTCGCATATCATCGATTCCCACTGCACGTGAGATCTGCCATTTTTTTTTTCAGAATTTTTTCCAAGGTGCTGTTTGACATCAGTGCGCTACCTATGGTCATTTTTCCAATGACAATAGTCTACCATTATTATTATTATTTTCAGAAGATCCGTGGGTTGACTTGTGTGGTGTCTCCAGCAAATTTCTATAACTTGTACATT
Source organism: Rhipicephalus annulatus (assembly GCA_013436015.1). NCBI lineage: Eukaryota > Metazoa > Arthropoda > Arachnida > Ixodida > Ixodidae > Rhipicephalus > Rhipicephalus annulatus. The sequence goes on along the minus strand of WOVY01011058.1, from coordinate 4,764 downwards.
GAGTAGTTCTCAGTCGTGAAGGTATAGGGTATGGCTCAAAACCCTTGTACTTCTTTCGAAAACAAGTTACACGACAGCAAAGCAGAGGCGATTTTCGCCAATATACAATCGCCTGCAAAATGCGCTCGACGAAATTGTGCGCTTTTATCAGGTACCTGTCAGACTTCTGTTGTTATTTCTTGTAGCGCCAAAGACGCTGAAGGTGCAATGCGTAAATTTGTAACGCCGTAACTAACCAAGACCAAATGAATGGTTACCACTCGCAACGCGTCCTTTTCTGCGCAGCCAACCATTACATAAGGCCCCTAGATTCATCTATGGACCTTATCATTACAAAGCCGCGTGCGCCCTACTGTCACACATGTAAATCAAGCCTCATGGCCATGTCGTTATCAGTTGTCTTACTTATGGACCCCAAAAGCTTCAGAAAGGATGAAATTTTGACTTTCTGCGCTCCAAAACCACGATAAGATTATATACAAAGCAAACCGTATACTAGAGGCTGCTGCAGACGCGCACGCGTAATGTTTATCTGTTCGTAGTTACATGCAGTGCATATCACCGGGTTTCAGTTCAATTTCTTGAACTACCACTTTCACTAAAATTTTGAGCTAGTGGTGTTCGGGTTGTGCAATTTTGCACACGCAAAAAGTTTACTCTGAGTGTTAGGGGCTCGAGAACGTTGCCTTGGACAGCTTTTTCCACGGCGTTTAAATGTATAGGCGTAATCGGGGTGTGGCCGCAAAAAGCATGCAAGTGTAAGGTGCCGGCCACTCAATTTATGCACCCCTCTTCCTTTATAAGTTAAAGGAAGGAGACACGCGAGACAGATGGCTTGCGGAAACTGCCCCCCCCCCTTTTTTTTTTAGTGCTGTATGAATGAACTGCACTTCTACGACGCTACACAATTTCGCTGCTATTTATACGTCCCCTGACCACTTCTTTGTTTATACTGCACTGCGATATTCTCGCTAAACATAATTTAATTGCAATAAAATCTGGGATTTCACGAGCCAAACCAAGATGTGATTACGAGGCAGCCCATGGAGGGCTCCGGAAATCGAGTTCGTGCCCAGCCACGGTGGTCTAGTGGCTAAGGTACTCGGCTGCTGACCTGCAGGTCACGGGATCAAATCCCGGCTGTGGCGGCTGCATTTCCGATGGAGGCGGAAACGTTGTAGGCCCGTGTACTCAGATTTGGGTGCACGTTAAAGAACCCCAGGTGGTCGAAATCTCCGGAGCCCTCCACTACGGCGTCTCTCATAATCATATGGTGGTTTTGGGAAGTTAAACCCCACAAATCAATCAAATCGAGTTCGTCTTGTAGAAATGCGACCGCCACGCCAGGTTCGAACACGCGACTTTCAGGTCAGTAGCCGAACACCCTTCCCAATGTATACTTCGGGCCGACATTTACGAACTTCTTCGAAAAAAAAATAGGCGAATATAACAATGAGAGGTCACATATCAAACGTAACTCTGCTGCAAAGGGTTATGAATTCATTATTGTCACACGCTTTTTATTTCACTGTTTACCGTCTTTTCGTCACTAGTCCCAAGCGCAATAGCGCGAGCTAACACTAATCGACGACGAGTGACAGCTGTGTCAACATGGCCGGCTGCTACATCCTCCACAAAGTACAGTGGTCCAGTCATTGCTGCGCTACATCGAATCTCTGAAGTATATACTACCAGATACACAAGCAGAGTAAAGAGAAGTGCGCCTACTAACCGGATACTTGATTCCACGGCGCAGAAAAAAAGTATATTTGGTAGCAAGTGTTCGTCACGAACTCCACGATGAAGTGTCGGCTGTTGTCCAGTCTATGGTCTTCGTCGTCGGGCATCTCACGACTGTCCGTTCGCAAGCAACAACTTCAGTACTCTCACGCCGATTTGGGGGGAGCACATGTGGAACTGTTGTGCTGAGCGGTAAAAAGTTTTGCTGCAGGCTACGATAAGCGAACCATTGCTGTCGTTTAAGATCGAGGTACAGCATGGCGTAGCATTGAAGCGGGCACTGCGTTTGAACGTGTACAGCGGTGATCACACTGTTGGAGGGTGAACACGGCTCTGCGTAGCAGCGCTCTGCGGAGCGCCAGTGCAGCCGGCGGCGGCCGCACATCGAATTGAAGTGGCGCAAGCGCACACGATCGAACTGCTCTTGCTGTACTACTGACAAGCGAGATTGGCGCTTGGCTACTACGGAATAGCACGCTCAAGCGATGAGCCGACGACGTAAAGCAGCTCCAGCGTGTCCGTTTGTGCGCATGCGTCGCTACGCTTCGATGCGCGCCCGCGCCGTGGCGCCGGACCAGGGAAAACTTCGACGATTAAACTGCCGATGCGGCGTCCGCGTATAGTGCACTTAATATGTTACTAAAACACATGGTCGCCTGCTGTGTACCAGAAGCATGCTGAGGGCGCGTAGCACGGATTTTTTAAGGGGGGCGTCGCTACAACCATGATCAAGATAAGGTGCCGCATGGTTAGAATGGCGATGGCAACTAGATGCATTAAAGTCAAAAGACTTTATAATATTTGTTGCAGATTATAGTTACACATTAGCATTACAAGCCCGTGTCGCAGATATTCCAAGCTCGGCGTCCGGCGGTCGGTGTCCAATGAGCGAAAAATCTCAATGGAAGCAAAATAAATAAATAACGAGGGACTTGAGATGCATAGAAGTCAGTGCATTTTGCGTCGCAGTCCAGCCGTCTACGTGGTGAATTCCATTGGGAAAATGCTGTAGGCCCGTGTGCTGAGATTTGGGTGCAAAGAACCCGAGGTGGTCGAAATTTCCGAAGCCCTCCACTACAGCGTCTCTCATAATCATATAGTGGTTTTGGGGCGTTAAACCACACATATCAATCATCAATGATTCCGGTATAAGAACAGGAGCACTCAAAAGCACATTGAAAGTGCTGTCTTCAGAGCCGGCCATGTTTCCGTGGTGGAACAAAAGGGCACTGGGACCAGGGGCGTAGCCAGGGGGTGGCGCACCAGGCACGTGCCCCTCCACCCTCAGCTTTTTTCGCCACAGCATGGAGAGCGAAAAAAAACGGTAATATTAAAAGGGTTACCCCCCTCCCCCCCCCACCCGGAAAGAATTTCTGGCTACACGCCTGGCTGTCACCCATTGGTAGAGCTAGAGCGCTTTTGCTGTGCCGAGAGCTAGCAGCCAGAAGCAGTTTGTAGTCATTCTTGCCAGAAAAGCGGAGTAGGCGCAGTCAACGACAGTCACATGACCTTTTACCATCAGTCTCGGAAGTATTTCCTTCGGGCCAGCGAGGCGGCGCAGTTTCACCATGTCACCATGTGTTAGTTTGACACAGCTGTTTTGTTCTGGGTGGCGACACTGACAGCTGGAAGTTCTGCCGAATGCGTCGTTGCACAAGCATACCATGTATTAGGGATAATGAAGAACATGTGGACTGACCAATTTCAGGCGTATTTTGCTGCTGCCCTACAGAAAACATACTGGGGCTTGGAATGTTTTGATCTACATGGTCTCCCCCCTCGTCACCTGCTCTCCGGCAGCGTGCCGCATTCCAGTGACAGATCGAGTGTCCCTGCTGTCAGTGCTCTGCCTACCACTCCTTCCTACACTACCCCTCTACCACGGAGTTACAAGCCCTCTACTCCTGTTCTCTCAATGGGATTCGCCCGTATAGACACGTGTCCTTGAAGCTAATTCAGAAAATAAAAATGAGTAACGTATGCAGCGTCACTTCGTGGGGAAACGTAGCATTGGTATAGCCAAGGGGAGGGGGTTCAAAAAATTCCCCTGAAGTTTTGTGATTTGCATCTGCATGTACCACATGCATGCATACAAATGCACACACATATAGTGCAGGAAGCAATGTCAAGGTTTACCCACTTCTGTTTCCTGCCTTTCAGCGATAGCACTACAGCCATTCTTAATACACCAGAGGATGTAAGTTGCCCAGTGCATTTGACTATTATGCAGCAGATATGCTATGGTCGAGGTTTGTTGTGTGTGGTGGATACGAAATTATCCCCATGAAGGGGCACATGCCCAATTTCCACTCAAGCATTCTGTACAGATTGTGCACAAGACAAGCTGAAACATGCCCACCAGCTATGCTGTGAACGAGATTTGCACGATTTAGCGCAAGACTGCTCAAATATTTAACAGCGAGACTTTTAAAGCTCAGTGTAAAACATCCATCCGTCCGCGCAAACCTCCGCGCCGTTCCCTAAAAATAACCAAGCCACAGCTACACACAACCTGTTTTTAACCATGCCTAGACGTGCATGCGCGGAGCGACAAAGGGTCTGTGCTTCCACTGGAAGTGTCACAACAACGTCTGCCACAGGCTGTGGTTCGACTCTACCCTGTCAACGCCAAGACCTAGTTTTTCTCGTTTTTGCGAGCTTCTTCAGTACAAATATCGTGCTGATGGCACAGCTATTTCTACGCCTGCCAATGTTTTCTCATGTATGCATAAATAAAATAAGCAATGGGAGCAAAGTAATGCAAATATAAGCAATAATTTTTTTCGTAATTACTTCCCTGGAATTGGTCACGCTACAAATTAAGTGAAGCAGTCGTAATCGAACGTTTTTTCAACACTGTGATGCAGCACCGCCTCGAACATGAAGATACGAGTTAAATTATTTTTGCACATCTATCAATGCATGAAAAAAAACAATAGCTTTCTCATTTTGCTCAACTCACTATACGGAAAATACATCTTTTTTTTTTCAGCAGAAATTAAAGCATTGCACTAACATGGCTGG